>OY804577.1:129067209-129427292 GCA_963680875.1 Bathymodiolus brooksi | reverse complement strand
GATATGGGATCATCGCCCAGTAGTCAATGTTTCGACACTCTCATGGTTTATTATCTATATCACTGAGTAGATACCATGTCTGGTGGACGGTCAATCTCCGATAGTATCATCGGCCCAGTAGTCAATGTTTCGGCACTCTCATGGTTTATTATCTATATCACTGAGTAGATACATATCTGGTGGACTGTCAATCTCCGATAGTATCATCGGCCCAGTAGTCAATGTTTCGGCACTCTCATGGTTTATTATCTATATCACTGAGTAGATACTATATCTGGTGGACTGTCAATCTCCGATAGTATCATCGGCCCAGTAGTCAATGTTTCGGCACTCTCATGGTTTATTATCTATATCACTGAGTAGATACTATATCTGGTGGACTGTCAATCTCCGATAGTATCATCGGCCCAGTAGTCAATGTTTCGGCACTCTCATGGTTTATTATCTATATCACTGAGTAGATACTATATCTGGTGGACTGTCAATCTCCGATAGTATCATCGGCCCAGTAGTCAATGTTTCGGCACTCTCATGGTTTATTATCTATATCACTGAGTAGATACCATATCTGGTGGACTGTCAATCTCCGATAGTATCATCGGCCCAGTAGTCAATGTTTCGACACTCTCATGGTTTATTATCTATATCACTGAGTAGATACTATATCTGGTGGACTGTCAATCTCCGATAGTATCATCGGCCCAGTAGTCAATGTTTCGGACACTCTCATGGTTTATTATCTATATCACTGAGTAGATACTATATCTGGTGGACTGTCAATCTCCGATAGTATCATCGGCCCAGTAGTCAATGTTTCGGCACTCTCATGGTTTATTATCTATATCACTGAGTAGATACCATATCTGGTGGACTGTCAATCTCCGATAGTATCATCGGCCCAGTAGTCAATGTTTCGACACTCTCATGGTTTATTATCTATATCACTGAGTAGATACCATATCTGGTGGACTGTCAATCTCCGATAGTATCATCGGCCCAGTAGTCAATGTTTCGACACTCTCATGGTTTATTATCTATATCACTGAGTAGATACTATATCTGGTGGACTGTCAATCTCCGATAGTATCATCGGCCCAGTAGTCAATGTTTCGGCACTCTCATGGTTTATTATCTATATCACTGAGTAGATACTATATCTGGTGGACTGTCAATCTCCGATAGTATCATCGGCCCAGTAGTCAATGTTTCGGCACTCTCATGGTTTATTATCTATATCACTGAGTAGATACTATATCTGGTGGACTGTCAATCTCCGATAGTATCATCGGCCCAGTAGTCAATGTTTCGGCACTCTCATGGTTTATTATCTATATCACTGAGTAGATACTATATCTGGTGGACTGTCAATCTCCGATAGTATCATCGGCCCAGTAGTCAATGTTTCGGCACTCTCATGGTTTATTATCTATATCACTGAGTAGATACTATATCTGGTGGACTGTCAATCTCCGATAGTATCATCGGCCCAGTAGTCAATGTTTCGGCACTCTCATGGTTTATTATCTATATCACTGAGTAGATACTATATCTGGTGGACTGTCAATCTCCGATAGTATCATCGGCCCAGTAGTCAATGTTTCGGCACTCTCATGGTTTATTATCTATATCACTGAGTAGATACTATATCTGGTGGACTGTCAATCTCCGATAGTATCATCGGCCCAGTAGTCAATGTTTCGGCACTCTCATGGTTTATTATCTATATCACTGAGTAGATACTATATCTGGTGGACTGTCAATCTCCGATAGTATCATCGGCCCAGTAGTCAATGTTTCGGCACTCTCATGGTTTATTATCTATATCACTGAGTAGATACTATATCTGGTGGACTGTCAATCTCCGATAGTATCATCGGCCCAGTAGTCAATGTTTCGGCACTCTCATGGTTTATTATCTATATCACTGAGTAGATACTATATCTGGTGGACTGTCAATCTCCGATAGTATCATCGGCCCAGTAGTCAATGTTTCGGCACTCTCATGGTTTATTATCTATATCACTGAGTAGATACTATATCTGGTGGACTGTCAATCTCCGATAGTATCATCGGCCCAGTAGTCAATGTTTCGACACTCTCATGGTTTATTATCTATATCACTGAGTAGATACCATATCTGGTGGACTGTCAATCTCCGATAGTATCATCGGCCCAGTGGTCAATGTTTCGGACACTCTCATGGTTTATTATCTATATCACTGAGTAGATACTATATCTGGTGGACTGTCAATCTCCGATAGTATCATCGGCCCAGTTGTCAATGTTTCGGCACTCTCATGGTTTATTATCTATATCACTGAGTAGATACCATATCTGGTGGACTGTCAATCTCCGATAGTATCATCGGCCCAGTAGTCAATGTTTCGACACTCTCATGGTTTATTATCTATATCACTGAGTAGATACCATATCTGGTGGACTGTCAATGTCCGATAGTATCATGGCCGAGTAGTCAATGTTTCGACACTCTCACGGTTTATTATCTATATCACTGAGTAGATACTATATCTGGTGGACTGTCAATCTCCGATAGTATCATCGGCCCAGTAGTCAATGTTTCGGCACTCTCATGGTTTATTATCTATATCACTGAGTAGATACTATATCTGGTGGACTGTCAATCTCCGATAGTATCATCGGCCCAGTAGTCAATGTTTCGGCACTCTCATGGTTTATTATCTATATCACTGAGTAGATACTATATCTGGTGGACTGTCAATCTCCGATAGTATCATCGGCCCAGTAGTCAATGTTTCGGCACTCTCATGGTTTATTATCTATATCACTGAGTAGATACCATATCTGGTGGACTGTCAATCTTCGATAGTATCATCGGCCTAGTAGTCAATGTTTCGGCACTCTCATGGTTTATTATCTATATCACTGAGTAGATACTATATCTGGTGGACTGTCAATCTCCGATAGTATCATCGGCCCAGTAGTCAATGTTTCGGCACTCTCATGGTTTATTATCTATATCACTGAGTAGATACCATATCTGGTGGACTGTCAATCTCCGATAGTATCATCGGCCCAGTAGTCAATGTTTCGGCACTCTCATGGTTTATTATCTATATCACTGAGTAGATACTATATCTGGTGGACTGTCAATCTCCGATAGTATCATCGGCCCAGTAGTCAATGTTTCGGCACTCTCATGGTTTATTATCTATATCACTGAGTAGATACTATATCTGGTGGACTGTCAATCTCCGATAGTATCATCGGCCCAGTAGTCAATGTTTCGGCACTCTCATGGTTTATTATCTATATCACTGAGTAGATACTATATCTGGTGGACTGTCAATCTCCGATAGTATCATCGGCCCAGTAGTCAATGTTTCGGCACTCTCATGGTTTATTATCTATATCACTGAGTAGATACTATATCTGGTGGACTGTCAATCTCCGATAGTATCATCGGCCCAGTAGTCAATGTTTCGGCACTCTCATGGTTTATTATCTATATCACTGAGTAGATACCATATCTGGTGGACTGTCAATCTCCGATAGTATCATCGGCCCAGTAGTCAATGTTTCGACACTCTCATGGTTTATTATCTATATCACTGAGTAGATACCATATCTGGTGGACTGTCAATCTCCGATAGTATCATCGGCCCAGTAGTCAATGTTTGGACACTCTCATGGTTTATTATCTATATCACTGAGTAGATACTATATCTGGTGGACTGTCAATCTCCGATAGTATCATCGGCCCAGGTGTCAATGTTTCGGCACTCTCATGGTTTATTATCTATATCACTGAGTAGATACCATATCTGGTGGACTGTCAATCTCCGATAGTATCATCGGACCAGTAGTCAATGTTTCGACACTCTCATGGTTTATTATCTATATCACTGAGTAGATACCATATCTGGTGGACTGTCAATGTCCGATAGTATCATCGGCCGAGTAGTCAATGTTTTGACACTCTCACGGTTTATTATCTATATCACTGAGTAGATACTATATCTGGTGGACTGTCAATCTCCGATAGTATCATCGGCCCAGTAGTCAATGTTTCGGCACTCTCATGGTTTATTATCTATATCACTGAGTAGATACTATATCTGGTGGACTGTCAATCTCCGATAGTATCATCGGCCCAGTAGTCAATGTTTCGGCACTCTCATGGTTTATTATCTATATCACTGAGTAGATACTATATCTGGTGGACTGTCAATCTCCGATAGTATCATCGGCCCAGTAGTCAATGTTTCGGCACTCTCATGGTTTATTATCTATATCACTGAGTAGATACCATATCTGGTGGACTGTCAATCTTCGATAGTATCATCGGCCTAGTAGTCAATGTTTCGGCACTCTCATGGTTTATTATCTATATCACTGAGTAGATACTATATCTGGTGGACTGTCAATCTCCGATAGTATCATCGGCCCAGTAGTCAATGTTTCGGCACTCTCATGGTTTATTATCTATATCACTGAGTAGATACCATATCTGGTGGACTGTCAATCTCCGATAGTATCATCGGCCCAGTAGTCAATGTTTCGACACTCTCATGGTTTATTATCTATATCATTGAGTAGATACCATATCTGGTGGACTGTCAATCTCCGATAGCATCATCGGCCCAGTAGTCAATGTTTCGGCACTCTCATGGTTTATTATCTATATCACTGAGTAGATACCATATCTGGTGGACTGTCAATCTCCGATAGTATCATCGGCCCAGTAGTCAATGTTTCGGCACTCTCATGGTTTATTATCTATATCACTGAGTAGATACTATATCTGGTGGACTGTCAATCTCCGATAGTATCATCGGCCCAGTAGTCAATGTTTCGACACTCTCATGGTTTATTATCTATATCACTGAGTAGATACCATATCTGGTGGACTGTCAATCTCCGATAGTATCATCGGCCCAGTAGTCAATGTTTCGGCACTCTCATGGTTTATTATCTATATCACTGAGTAGATACTATATCTGGTGGACTGTCAATCTCCGATAGTATCATCGGCCCAGTAGTCAATGTTTCGGCACTCTCATGGTTTATTATCTATATCACTGAGTAGATACCATATCTGGTGGACTGTCAATCTCCGATAGTATCATCGGCCCAGTAGTCAATGTTTCGGCACTCTCATGGTTTATTATCTATATCACTGAGTAGATACCATATCTGGTGGACTGTCAATCTTCGATAGTATCATCGGCCTAGTAGTCAATGTTTCGGCACTCTCATGGTTTATTATCTATATCACTGAGTAGATACTATATCTGGTGGACTGTCAATCTCCGATAGTATCATCGGCCCAGTAGTCAATGTTTCGGCACTCTCATGGTTTATTATCTATATCACTGAGTAGATACCATATCTGGTGGACTGTCAATCTCCGATAGTATCATCGGCCCAGTAGTCAATGTTTCGACACTCTCATGGTTTATTATCTATATCATTGAGTAGATACCATATCTGGTGGACTGTCAATCTCCGATAGCATCATCGGCCCAGTAGTCAATGCTTCGGCACTCTCATGGTTTATTATCTATATCACTGAGTAGATACCATATCTGGTGGACTGTCAATCTCCGATAGTATCATCGGCCCAGTAGTCAATGTTTCGGCACTCTCATGGTTTATTATCTATATCACTGAGTAGATACCATATCTGGTGGACTGTCAATCTCCGATAGTATCATCGGCCCAGTAGTCAATGTTTCGACACTCTCATGGTTTATTATCTATATCACTGAGTAGATACTATATCTGGTGGACTGTCAATCTCCGATAGTATCATCGGCCCAGTAGTCAATGTTTCGGCACTCTCATGGTTTATTATCTATATCACTGAGTAGATACTATATCTGGTGGACTGTCAATCTCCGATAGTATCATCGGCCCAGTAGTCAATGTTTCGACACTCTCATGGTTTATTATCTATATCACTGAGTATATACCATATCTGGTGGACTGTCAATCTCCGATAGTATCATCGGCCCAGTAGTCAATGTTTCGGCACTCTCATGGTTTATTATCTATATCACTGAGTAGATACCATATCTGGTGGACTGTCAATCTCCGATAGTATCATCGGCCCAGTAGTCAATGTTTCGACACTCTCATGGTTTATTATCTATATCACAGAGTAGATACCATATCTGGTGGACTGTCAATCTCTGATAGTATCATCGGCCCAGTAGTCAATGTTTCGGCACTCTCATGGTTTATTATCTATATCACTGAGTAGATACTATATCTGGTGGACTGTCAATCTCCGATAGTATCATCGGCCCAGTAGTCAATGTTTCGGCACTCTCATGGTTTATTATCTATATCACTGAGTAGATACCATATCTGGTGGACTGTCAATCTCCGATAGTATCATCGGCCTAGTAGTCAATGTTTCGGCACTCTCATGGTTTATTATCTATATCACTGAGTAGATACTATATCTGGTGGACTGTCAATCTCCGATAGTATCATCGGCCCAGTAGTCAATGTTTCGGCACTCTCATGGTTTATTATCTATATCACTGAGTAGATACCATATCTGGTGGACTGTCAATCTCCGATAGTATCATCGGCCCAGTAGTCAATGTTTCGGCACTCTCATGGTTTATTATCTATTTCACTGAGTAGATACCATATCTGGTGGACTGTCAATCTCCGATAGTATCATCGGCCCAGTAGTCAATGTTTCGGCACTCTCATGGTTTATTATCTATATCACTGAGTAGATACTATATCTGGTGGACTGTCAATGTCCGATAGTATCATCGGCCGAGTAGTCAATGTTTCGACACTCTCACGGTTTATTATCTATATCACTGAGTAGATACTATATCTGGTGGACTGTCAATCTCCGATAGTATCATCGGCCCAGTAGTCAATGTTTCGGCACTCTCATGGTTTATTATCTATATCACTGAGTAGATACTATATCTGGTGGACTGTCAATCTCCGATAGTATCATCGGCCCAGTAGTCAATGTTTCGGCACTCTCATGGTTTATTATCTATATCACTGAGTAGATACTATATCTGGTGGACTGTCAATCTCCGATAGTATCATCGGCCCAGTAGTCAATGTTTCGGCACTCTCATGGTTTATTATCTATATCACTGAGTAGATACCATATCTGGTGGACTGTCAATCTTCGATAGTATCATCGGCCTAGTAGTCAATGTTTCGGCACTCTCATGGTTTATTATCTATATCACTGAGTAGATACCATATCTGGTGGACTGTCAATCTCCGATAGTATCATCGGCCCAGTAGTCAATGTTTCGGCACTCTCATGGTTTATTATCTATATCACTGAGTAGATACCATATCTGGTGGACTGTCAATCTCCGATAGTATCATCGGCCCAGTAGTCAATGTTTCGGCACTCTCATGGTTTATTATCTATATCACTGAGTAGATACTATATCTGGTGGACTGTCAATCTCCGATAGTATCATCGGCCCAGTAGTCAATGTTTCGGCACTCTCATGGTTTATTATCTATATCACTGAGTAGATACTATATCTGGTGGACTGTCAATCTCCGATAGTATCATCGGCCCAGTAGTCAATGTTTCGGCACTCTCATGGTTTATTATCTATATCACTGAGTAGATACTATATCTGGTGGACTGTCAATCTCCGATAGTATCATCGGCCCAGTAGTCAATGTTTCGGCACTCTCATGGTTTATTATCTATATCACTGAGTAGATACTATATCTGGTGGACTGTCAATCTCCGATAGTATCATCGGCCCAGTAGTCAATGTTTCGGCACTCTCATGGTTTATTATCTATATCACTGAGTAGATACCATATCTGGTGGACTGTCAATCTCCGATAGTATCATCGGCCCAGTAGTCAATGTTTCGACACTCTCATGGTTTATTATCTATATCACTGAGTAGATACCATATCTGGTGGACTGTCAATCTCCGATAGTATCATCGGCCCAGTAGTCAATGTTTGGACACTCTCATGGTTTATTATCTATATCACTGAGTAGATACTATATCTGGTGGACTGTCAATCTCCGATAGTATCATCGGCCCAGGTGTCAATGTTTCGGCACTCTCATGGTTTATTATCTATATCACTGAGTAGATACCATATCTGGTGGACTGTCAATCTCCGATAGTATCATCGGACCAGTAGTCAATGTTTCGACACTCTCATGGTTTATTATCTATATCACTGAGTAGATACCATATCTGGTGGACTGTCAATGTCCGATAGTATCATCGGCCGAGTAGTCAATGTTTTGACACTCTCACGGTTTATTATCTATATCACTGAGTAGATACTATATCTGGTGGACTGTCAATCTCCGATAGTATCATCGGCCCAGTAGTCAATGTTTCGGCACTCTCATGGTTTATTATCTATATCACTGAGTAGATACTATATCTGGTGGACTGTCAATCTCCGATAGTATCATCGGCCCAGTAGTCAATGTTTCGGCACTCTCATGGTTTATTATCTATATCACTGAGTAGATACTATATCTGGTGGACTGTCAATCTCCGATAGTATCATCGGCCCAGTAGTCAATGTTTCGGCACTCTCATGGTTTATTATCTATATCACTGAGTAGATACCATATCTGGTGGACTGTCAATCTTCGATAGTATCATCGGCCTAGTAGTCAATGTTTCGGCACTCTCATGGTTTATTATCTATATCACTGAGTAGATACTATATCTGGTGGACTGTCAATCTCCGATAGTATCATCGGCCCAGTAGTCAATGTTTCGGCACTCTCATGGTTTATTATCTATATCACTGAGTAGATACCATATCTGGTGGACTGTCAATCTCCGATAGTATCATCGGCCCAGTAGTCAATGTTTCGACACTCTCATGGTTTATTATCTATATCATTGAGTAGATACCATATCTGGTGGACTGTCAATCTCCGATAGCATCATCGGCCCAGTAGTCAATGTTTCGGCACTCTCATGGTTTATTATCTATATCACTGAGTAGATACCATATCTGGTGGACTGTCAATCTCCGATAGTATCATCGGCCCAGTAGTCAATGTTTCGGCACTCTCATGGTTTATTATCTATATCACTGAGTAGATACTATATCTGGTGGACTGTCAATCTCCGATAGTATCATCGGCCCAGTAGTCAATGTTTCGACACTCTCATGGTTTATTATCTATATCACTGAGTAGATACCATATCTGGTGGACTGTCAATCTCCGATAGTATCATCGGCCCAGTAGTCAATGTTTCGGCACTCTCATGGTTTATTATCTATATCACTGAGTAGATACTATATCTGGTGGACTGTCAATCTCCGATAGTATCATCGGCCCAGTAGTCAATGTTTCGGCACTCTCATGGTTTATTATCTATATCACTGAGTAGATACCATATCTGGTGGACTGTCAATCTCCGATAGTATCATCGGCCCAGTAGTCAATGTTTCGGCACTCTCATGGTTTATTATCTATATCACTGAGTAGATACCATATCTGGTGGACTGTCAATCTTCGATAGTATCATCGGCCTAGTAGTCAATGTTTCGGCACTCTCATGGTTTATTATCTATATCACTGAGTAGATACTATATCTGGTGGACTGTCAATCTCCGATAGTATCATCGGCCCAGTAGTCAATGTTTCGGCACTCTCATGGTTTATTATCTATATCACTGAGTAGATACCATATCTGGTGGACTGTCAATCTCCGATAGTATCATCGGCCCAGTAGTCAATGTTTCGACACTCTCATGGTTTATTATCTATATCATTGAGTAGATACCATATCTGGTGGACTGTCAATCTCCGATAGCATCATCGGCCCAGTAGTCAATGCTTCGGCACTCTCATGGTTTATTATCTATATCACTGAGTAGATACCATATCTGGTGGACTGTCAATCTCCGATAGTATCATCGGCCCAGTAGTCAATGTTTCGGCACTCTCATGGTTTATTATCTATATCACTGAGTAGATACCATATCTGGTGGACTGTCAATCTCCGATAGTATCATCGGCCCAGTAGTCAATGTTTCGACACTCTCATGGTTTATTATCTATATCACTGAGTAGATACTATATCTGGTGGACTGTCAATCTCCGATAGTATCATCGGCCCAGTAGTCAATGTTTCGGCACTCTCATGGTTTATTATCTATATCACTGAGTAGATACTATATCTGGTGGACTGTCAATCTCCGATAGTATCATCGGCCCAGTAGTCAATGTTTCGACACTCTCATGGTTTATTATCTATATCACTGAGTATATACCATATCTGGTGGACTGTCAATCTCCGATAGTATCATCGGCCCAGTAGTCAATGTTTCGGCACTCTCATGGTTTATTATCTATATCACTGAGTAGATACCATATCTGGTGGACTGTCAATCTCCGATAGTATCATCGGCCCAGTAGTCAATGTTTCGACACTCTCATGGTTTATTATCTATATCACAGAGTAGATACCATATCTGGTGGACTGTCAATCTCTGATAGTATCATCGGCCCAGTAGTCAATGTTTCGGCACTCTCATGGTTTATTATCTATATCACTGAGTAGATACTATATCTGGTGGACTGTCAATCTCCGATAGTATCATCGGCCCAGTAGTCAATGTTTCGGCACTCTCATGGTTTATTATCTATATCACTGAGTAGATACCATATCTGGTGGACTGTCAATCTCCGATAGTATCATCGGCCTAGTAGTCAATGTTTCGGCACTCTCATGGTTTATTATCTATATCACTGAGTAGATACTATATCTGGTGGACTGTCAATCTCCGATAGTATCATCGGCCCAGTAGTCAATGTTTCGGCACTCTCATGGTTTATTATCTATATCACTGAGTAGATACCATATCTGGTGGACTGTCAATCTCCGATAGTATCATCGGCCCAGTAGTCAATGTTTCGGCACTCTCATGGTTTATTATCTATTTCACTGAGTAGATACCATATCTGGTGGACTGTCAATCTCCGATAGTATCATCGGCCCAGTAGTCAATGTTTCGGCACTCTCATGGTTTATTATCTATATCACTGAGTAGATACTATATCTGGTGGACTGTCAATCTCCGATAGTATCATCGGCCCAGTAGTCAATGTTTCGGCACTCTCATGGTTTATTATCTATATCACTGAGTAGATACCATATCTGGTGGACTGTCAATCTCCGATAGTATCATCGGCCCAGTAGTCAATGTTTCGACACTCTCATGGTTTATTATCTATATCACAGAGTAGATACCATATCTGGTGGACTGTCAATCTCTGATAGTATCATCGGCCCAGTAGTCAATGTTTCGGCACTCTCATGGTTTATTATCTATATCACTGAGTAGATACTATATCTGGTGGACTGTCAATCTCCGATAGTATCATCGGCCCAGTAGTCAATGTTTCGGCACTCTCATGGTTTATTATATATATCACTGAGTAGATACCATATCTGGTGGACTGTCAATCTCCGATAGTATCATCGGCCTAGTAGTCAATGTTTCGGCACTCTCATGGTTTATTATCTATATCACTGAGTAGATACTATATCTGGTGGACTGTCAATCTCCGATAGTATCATCGGCCCAGTAGTCAATGTTTCGGCACTCTCATGGTTTATTTTCTATATCACTGAGTAGATACTATATCTGGTGGACTGTCAATCTCCGATAGTATCATCGGCCCAGTAGTCAATGTTTCGGCACTCTCATGGTTTATTATCTATATCACTGAGTAGATACCATATCTGGTGGACTGTCAATCTCCGATAGTATCATCGGCCTAGTAGTCAATGTTTCGGCACTCTCATGGTTTATTATCTATATCACTGAGTAGATACTATATCTGGTGGACTGTCAATCTCCGATAGTATCATCGGCCCAGTAGTCAATGTTTCGGCACTCTCATGGTTTATTATCTATATCACTGAGTAGATACTATATCTGGTGGACTGTCAATCTCCGATAGTATCATCGGCCCAGTAGTCAATGTTTCGGCACTCTCATGGTTTATTATCTATATCACTGAGTAGATACTATATCTGGTGGACTGTCAATCTCCGATAGTATCATCGGCCCAGTAGTCAATGTTTCGACACTCTCATG
The DNA here is from genome assembly GCA_963680875.1 of Bathymodiolus brooksi. Taxonomy (NCBI): domain Eukaryota; kingdom Metazoa; phylum Mollusca; class Bivalvia; order Mytilida; family Modiolidae; genus Bathymodiolus; species Bathymodiolus brooksi. Next base: position 129,415,193 of record OY804577.1, on the reverse strand, counting down.
GTTTATTATCTATATCACTGAGTAGATACCATATCTGGTGGACTGTCAATCTCCGATAGTATCATCGGCCCAGTAGTCAATGTTTCGGCACTCTCATGGTTTATTATCTATATCACTGAGTAGATACTATATCTGGTGGACTGTCAATCTCCGATAGTATCATCGGCCCAGTAGTCAATGTTTCGACACTCTCATGGTTTATTATCTATATCACTGAGTAGATACTATATCTGGTGGACTGTCAATCTTCGATAGTATCATCGGCCCAGTAGTCAATGTTTCGACACTCTCATGGTTTATTATCTATATCACTGAGTAGATACTATATCTGGTGGACTGTCAATCTCCGATAGTATCATCGGCCCAGTAGTCAATGTTTCGACACTCTCATGGTTTATTATCTATATCACTGAGTAGATACCATATCTGGTGGACTGTCAATCTCCGATAGTATCATCGGCCCAGTAGTCAATGTTTCGACACTCTCGTGGTTTATTATCTATATCACTGAGTAGATACCATATCTGGTGGACTGTCAATGTCCGATAGTATCATCGGCCCAGTAGTCAATGTTTCGACACTCTCATGGTTTATTATCTATATCACTGAGTAGATACTATATCTGGTGGACTGTCAATCTCCGATAGTATCATCGGCCCAGTAGTCAATGTTTCGGCACTCTTATCTCCGATAGTATCATCGGCCCAGTAGTCAATGTTTCGACACTCTCATGGTTTATTATCTATATCACTGAGTAGATACCATATCTGGTGGACTGTCAATCTCCGATAGTATCATCGGCCCAGTAGTCAATGTTTCGACACTCTCATGGTTTATTATCTATATCACTGAGTAGATACTATATCTGGTGGACTGTCAATCTCCGATAGTATCATCGGCCCAGTTGTCAATGTTTCGGCACTCTCATGGTTTATTATCTATATCACTGAGTAGATACCATATCTGGTGGACTGTCAATCTCCGATAGTATCATCGGCCCAGTAGTCAATGTTTCGACACTCTCATGGTTTATTATCTATATCACTGACTAGATACTATATCTGGTGGACTGTGAATGTCCGATAGTATCATCGGCCCAGTAGTCAATGTTTCGACACTCTCATGGTTTATTATCTATATCACTGAGTAGATACTATATCTGGTGGACTGTCAATCTCCGATAGTATCATCGGCCCAGTAGTCAATGTTTCGGCACTCTCATGGTTTATTATCTATATCACTGAGTAGATACTATATCTGGTGGACTGTCAATCTCCGATAGTATCATCGGCCCAGTAGTCAATGTTTCGGCACTCTCATGGTTTATTATCTATATCACTGAGTAGATACTATATCTGGTGGACTGTCAATCTCCGATAGTATCATCGGCCCAGTAGTCAATGTTTCGGCACTCTCATGGTTTATTATCTATATCACTGAGTAGATACTATATCTGGTGGACTGTCAATCTTCGATAGTATCATCGGCCTAGTAGTCAATGTTTCGGCACTCTCATGGTTTATTATCTATATCACTGAGTAGATACTATATCTGGTGGACTGTCAATCTCCGATAGTATCATCGGCCCAGTAGTCAATGTTTCGGCACTCTCATGGTTTATTATCTATATCACTGAGTAGATACTATATCTGGTGGACTGTCAATCTCCGATAGTATCATCGGCCCAGTAGTCAATGTTTCGGCACTCTCATGGTTTATTATCTATATCACTGAGTAGATACTATATCTGGTGGACAGTCAATCTCCGATAGTATCATCGGCCCAGTAGTCAATGTTTCGACACTCTCATGGTTTATTATCTATATCACTGAGTAGATACCATATCTGGTGGACTGTCAATCTCCGATAGTATCATCGGCCCAGTAGTCAATGTTTCGGCACTCTCATGGTTTATTATCTATATCACTGAGTAGATACCATATCTGGTGGACTGTCAATCTCCGATAGTATCATCGGCCCAGTAGTCAATGTTTCGACACTCTCGTAATTTATTATCTATATCACTGAGTAGATACCATATCTGGTGGACTGTCAATCTCCGATAGTATCATCGGCCCAGTAGTCAATGTTTCGGCACTCTCATGGTTTATTATCTATATCACTGAGTAGATACTATATCTGGTGGACTGTCAATCTCCGATAGTATCATCGGCCCAGTAGTCAATGTTTCGACACTCTCATGGTTTATTATCTATATCACTGAGTAGATACTATATCTGGTGGACTGTCAATCTCCGATAGTATCATCGGCCCAGTAGTCAATGTTTCGACACTCTCATGGTTTATTATCTATATCACTGAGTAGATACCATATCTGGTGGACTGTCAATCTCCGATAGTATCATCGGCCCAGTAGTCAATGTTTCGGCACTCTCATGGTTTATTATCTATATCACTGAGTAGATACTATATCTGGTGGACTGTCAATCTTCGATAGTATCATCGGCCTAGTAGTCAATGTTTCGGCACTCTCATGGTTTATTATCTATATCACTGAGTAGATACTATATCTGGTGGACTGTCAATCTCCGATAGTATCATCGGCCCAGTAGTCAATGTTTCGGCACTCTCATGGTTTATTATCTATATCACTGAGTAGATACTATATCTGGTGGACTGTCAATCTCCGATAGTATCATCGGCCCAGTAGTCAATGTTTCGGCACTCTCATGGTTTATTATCTATATCACTGAGTAGATACTATATCTGGTGGACTGTCAATCTCCGATAGTATCATCGGCCCAGTAGTCAATGTTTCGGCACTCTCATGGTTTATTATCTATATCACTGAGTAGATACCATATCTGGTGGACTGTCAATCTCCGATAGTATCATCGGCCCAGTAGTCAATGTTTCGACACTCTCATGGTTTATTATCTATATCACTGAGTAGATACCATATCTGGTGGACTGTCAATCTCCGATAGTATCATCGGCCCAGTAGTCAATGTTTCGGCACTCTCATGGTTTATTATCTATATCACTGAGTAGATACCATATCTGGTGGACTGTCAATCTCCGATAGTATCATCGGCGCAGTAGTCAATGTTTCGGCACTCTCATGGTTTATTATCTATATCACTGAGTAGATACCATATCTGGTGGACTGTCAATCTCCGATAGTATCATCGGCCCAGTAGTCAATGTTTCGACACTCTCATGGTTTATTATCTATATCACTGAGTAGATACCATATCTGGTGGACTGTCAATCTCCGATAGTATCATCGGCCCAGTAGTCAATGTTTCGGCACTCTCATGGTTTATTATCTATATCACTGAGTAGATACTATATCTGGTGGACTGTCAATCTCCGATAGTATCATCGGCCCAGTAGTCAATGTTTCGACACTCTCATGGTTTATTATCTATATCACTGAGTAGATACTATATCTGGTGGACTGTCAATCTCCGATAGTATCATCGGCCCAGTAGTCAATGTTTCGACACTCTCATGGTTTATTATCTATATCACTGAGTAGATACCATATCTGGTGGACTGTCAATTTACGATAGTATCATCGGCCCAGTAGTCAATGTTTCGGCACTCTCATGGTTTATTATCTATATCACTGAGTAAATACTATATCTGGTGGACTGTCAATCTCCGATAGTATCATCGGCCCAGTAGTCAATGTTTCGGCACTCTCATGGTTTATTATCTATATCACTGAGTAGATACCATTTCTGGTGGACTGTCAATCTCCGATAGTATCATCGGCCCAGTAGTCAATGTTTCGGCACTCTCATGGTTTATTATCTATATCACTGAGTAGATACTATATCTGGTGGACTGTCAATCTCCGATAGTATCATCGGCCCAGTAGTCAATGTTTCGGCACTCTCATGGTTTATTATCTATATCACTGAGTAGATACTATATCTGGTGGACTGTCAATCTCCGATAGTATCATCGGCCCAGTAGTCAATGTTTCGACACTCTCATGGTTTATTATCTATATCACTGAGTAGATACCATATCTGGTGGACTGTCAATCTCCGATAGTATCATCGGCCTAGTAGTCAATGTTTCGACACTCTCATGGTTTATTATCTATATCACTGAGTAGATACCATATCTGGTGGACTGTCAATCTCCGATAGTATCATCGGCCCAGTAGTCAATGTTTCGGCACTCTCATGGTTTATTATCTATATCACTGAGAAGATACTATATCTGGTGGACTGTCAATCTCCGATAGTATCATCGGCCCAGTAGTCAATGTTTCGACACTCTCATGGTTTATTATCTATATCACTGAGTAGATACTATATCTGTTGGACTGTCAATCTCCGATAGTATCATCGGCCCAGTAGTCAATGTTTCGGCACTCTCATGGTTTATTATCTATATCACTGAGTAGATACTATATCTGGTGGACTGTCAATCTCCGATAGTATCATCGGCCCAGTAGTCAATGTTTCGGCACTCTCATGGTTTATTATCTATATCACTGAGTAGATACTATATCTGGTGGACTGTCAATCTCCGATAGTATCATCGGCCCAGTAGTCAATGTTTCGGCACTCTCATGGTTTATTATCTATATCACTGAGTAGATACCATATCTGGTGGACTGTCAATCTCCGATAGTATCATCGGCCCAGTAGTCAATGCTTCGACACTCTCATGGTTTATTATCTATATCACTGAGTAGATACTATATCTGGTGGACTGTCAATCTCCGATAGTATCATCGGCCCAGTAGTCAATGTTTCGGCACTCTCATGGTTTATTATCTATATCACTGAGTAGATACTATATCTGGTGGACTGTCAATCTCCGATAGTATCATCGGCCCAGTAGTCAATGTTTCGACACTCTCATGGTTTATTATCTATATCACTGAGTAGATACTATATCTGGTGGACTGTCAATGTCCGATAGTATCATCGGCCCAGTAGTCAATGTTTCGACACTCTCATGGTTTATTATCTATATCACTGAGTAGATACTATATCTGGTGGACTGTCAATCTTCGATAGTATCATCGGCCCAGTAGTCAATGTTTCGACACTCTCATGGTTTATTATCTATATCACTGAGTAGATACTATATCTGGTGGACTGTCAATCTCCGATAGTATCATCGGCCCAGTAGTCAATGTTTCGACACTCTCATGGTTTATTATCTATATCACTGAGTAGATACCATATCTGGTGGACTGTCAATCTCCGATAGTATCATCGGCCCAGTAGTCAATGTTTCGGCACTCTCATGGTTTATTATCTATATCACTGAGTAGATACCATATCTGGTGGACTGTCAATCTCCGATAGTATCATCGGCCCAGTAGTCAATGTTTCGGCACTCTCATGGTTTATTAGATATATTTATTATAAGTATTGCATTTATTGCATGTACAGTTACCATGTAATGTAATTATTTGACAGCTAACAGTCACCATACTCAGACATAGGTGACCTTAGTACATTCGGCTATCTTGTTTAGACCATTTAGATTTGTTTGGCTTTCAATCTTTTGACCTTGAGCGTACATGATGAAGGTAATTCCGGAATCGTAATACAATGGTTTATATGCAAAAACTGAGATACTCATCTCTCAGGCATATCTCACCGTAGCCGATTTTGGCTACGCTCTGTATGTTCTTTGGTTTTCTAACTCCCAAAGACTTTTAATTATTATTATGATTTTTTGCTTTCAAACCTTCTCACATTGATCCTACTTAATGAATGTATACCAGAAACACGTCAAATAAGATATCTATATTTTCATTTTTCTATCTGATATTTAAAATTCGTGGGATTGTTTTCATTTGGTATTTTATATTCATGTGATGTTTTCTATCTGCTATTTTATATTCGTATGGTCTATTGTATCTGTTAATTAACATTCGTACATGTATGTATTATTATGTTTCTTATTTATTAAAAGACTGAAGATACCAAAGGGGTAATCACAAGCGAAAATTCGAAGGACAAGGACAAACAATACAATGACCAAACGAAACAGGACAAAAAGACAATCAATTATCTAGAAATCACAACACAAAATATTAAAGATTGAGCAACATAAACCAAAAAAAAAATCAGTGTTCAACACTGATAATCCAGAAGGGAAGGTAGTTCTTGCTCCACTTATGGTACCCGTCGTGGTCTTGTCACAAATATAGTGGTAAGTCATGAATGACGAAAGGACTGGATTGTGGTATTTGTGCCACAGGTATTCCGTAACGCTTATCCAAGTCGTGATGGTGACCGCAAAACTAAACCAATAGGAACCATTGGTTCAGTAATTTCCCTGTTCGGAGCCATCGACTATCAAAGAAATAATGACATGAACCACAAGCTTGATAATATCTTATCATCTAAAGCATATATACTCCATATGCAAGTGCTACTGGAATGTTGCTACATATAAATAGATAGTTCACAATGGGAATATTGAAACAATTTCTTTTCTCGAAAAGCTTCGTTATTATTCGGACCTGACTGTCAATAACCAGGTGTAGGTCAAGGTATAAAGCAAACCTAGTTGTATCTGTTGGATCCTTTATTTCCTCTCAATGAGATAGATGCGGATCAACGTAATCACCAAATTAGGAATTATCTAATGTAAACATTTCATACATATCTATATATAGCGGAACGTGAACTGAAAGAATTGAACTAATTTGTTTCCGTTTTTCTTGAAAAGTCCATTCATGAAGTCTTCCTTATACTAAAAAAATACAAGTGGACGAGAAAAGAGAGACACATATACTACCTTTAGTATGCATAATTGTGTCAATAATTTACCTTTCTGTTATTTATTATATCTATAATTTATTTATTCCGTTTGTTATCTCACATTTGTATTATTTATTCTGCCTTTTCTTTAACATTCTCGTGGGTTAGAGTTTATTATTTTATATTTGTGTTATTTATTTGATCACCTATTTAACTTTTATGCGAATTATTCTATATTCTAATAAATATTTAGATATGATATCATTGTTTGTTTGGACCCTTTTGTGCTGAAGTTGCCCAATTCTAAATCCTAAATATATGCATCTATACACTGTCGAATATTTCATCCTTGAATCAATTTCCCAAAGTAACCAAATCCAGCTTAACATCCTGATTTACTCAAACTACCATTACCATTCATTAACGATAATCGATTTTACCTATTTGAGGAAGTTGAAGCGTATAATGATGACTAGGAATCAACATAGTACGATCGCTAAGCGTGCTATTCAATGATAAACTGTTCTTTATACTGGAAGTTTTAAATGATGTGTTCGCCAATCCACCTACGTCCGGCGTTTAAAGCCTTAAATAGGACGAGCCGTGTCATGCAGCATGAGTTTGAAAATCATCAATTTGGATAATAAGCGTCTTTTTTCCGATAAGGTAATAACATTTGGTGATATATTCTGAAACATAAATCATTTATTATAAAGGTAAGCCAATACAAGTTGCATTTAATTTGCATATTTCAACTTTAAAATATATCTAGCATTTTTCAAAATTTATTATGCATTCTTTGAAATATTTTTTAAATATTTATTCAGTTTTAATAATATTGGAAAAGAGAAGTGATTGTCAAAAACCTAAAAGTATGAAACATACTCTTGTATAAAAATAGCTTGAAGATACCAAAGGGGTAATCGTTAACATTAAATCGAAGGACAGCCAATACAAGGGCAAAGGGGAAAACAAGAAGACATTTAGCTGCATAAGACATTCAATTGCATTACTCCTTTATACTTTACCCCTTATCACACATACTATTGGGGTGTTATGTTGTATTGTTGATCGTCACATGAATGTCCTACTAAGAAGTATCATTATTTACATTATTGTGAATATTATATTATACAATGATGTATGTTTTACACATGCCACTATAATAAACAATTACTTACTTGCATAGTCTAGGAACTACTAACCCTCCCGGAGCACATGGTTTCGCCCCGTCATTTTTAGTAATGTTTGTGTTGCTCTATCTTTAGTTTTCTGGATAGTGTTTTGTAGATCATTGTTTGTGCCTTTATCTTATTTCTCTTTAGCCATTGTATTGGTTGTCCTTTTTGCTTTACTGCTTCTGATCACACCTTTAGTATATTCACCTTTCTTTAATATTTATCACCATAATATCCAGGTATTTGGTTTTCGTTGTCTTTTCTACTTTGTTTTTGATAAAACAGTATATTCACTTCATTTTTTTCAATTATCTTCAACATCGTTTCAAAAGTAGTAGTTATTTTTTTAATGATTATTTGGAATGAAGAGATATTTCAAATTTAATTTTTGACCATTTTCATTTAACTTTTGTCTCGTTTATTTTATTCGCAATATATATTTTTGTTTCCATTGATTATTTTACACATCTCTTAACGATGTTCTGTTTGTCTTTACTCCCATTTGCTTTCCGGGGGTTTCATGTTGCATTTCTATTATATGTCTATATGTACATTTGTCCAACAAGATTTCAATGTTAGAATATGTTCGTCTCCTCTAGCAATAACAGAATGAGTGCCACTAGTGGCGCAGGATCAGTTTACTCTTCCAGAACACATGCGTTCACTCTGTTTCTTTTAAAGTTCTTGTTGCTAAATTTCTAGTTTTCTGTGTAGTGTTTTGTAGATCATTGTTTATCATTTTGTACGTGTTTTCTTTCTGTCATTGTGTTGTCTGTCTTCTTCCATTTACCGCTTCTGGTTAACCACGTACATTTAAACACATGCTTTAGAATAAATAGCTACTAGGCAGCTTCTCATTTCTTTTTAATTAATTACATGTAATTCAAAGGAACTTTTATTTACTGCTAAAAATGTGACGAAGGAATTTTGTGACAGAATGATATTTAAATTGATAATATGTTCTAATTCGCGGCCTCAACCGAACATAAAGTATTTATGAACAAACACCAGAGCACATACTTATGGGAACAGCTCGCCTAGACTAGTGCAGCAACGTTTTATTCAATAAAAATCAAACCGAAATGTCTTTGCTTACACCATCAAGCCGCTGCAGCACAACATACAATCTACAACAAAATTAACAAGAATCAGAATATATACATTCAAAAATTCAAAATAATTGTATATTGCAAAAGGGAACTTTCATTTAACAAAACGAAAGTTACCCACAATTTTAATGTTTGACTTAGATCAACTACATATGGTGTGGGAGGGGTGGGAAACTTTACTGCACTGTGAATGACCATGAGAAGTAAATACATTTAACATGTAAACTATTGTCGCTTAAAAACTGTACGTGCAATCATATCATATAACTTTAAACTCTCAACTTTAAAAGGTTATTGTTATTATAAGTTGAGATTTAAATATCTGTCAAAATAATGACATGTGCTCCCAAGCACGTGTACTTCAGTTGTTAATAAATACATTTATGTTCTAATTCGTGGCCTCACCAACCGAACATAAAGTTCGCCTAGATGAGTGCAGCAAAGTTTCAAACAAAACAAATGATGGGCTAATATGTCAAAATGTGCATAAAATAAAAAATAAAATAACGGGAAAAAACTTCAAAATTACAAATTAAACTATATGACTAGATTTTTTGTAACTGACAATCTTTTTTGTATGTTTTCTTTTACATAACCGTCTTTTGCTCGATCACTCTTCCATCTATCGTGTTTATTGAAAATTCTATCTTCAATATTTGCCGACGCAGCGGCGGTAGCCCCACCTGATCTAAGACTGTGAAGACCATACTTTGTCTTATCTAATCCCAAAATTTGTAATGCAGATAACACTATATCCCTAGCTGAAGTGTATGAAAGCTTTCCCGTTTTACGAAGTTTGTACGAATCTACACTCTTACAATAAATCAAGCCACGAAAAATATAATCTGTATTGTTGACAGAAATATCAGCTGAAACGAGGTATCTTTGAAACATATTCACAGGACATGTAATATTTAAAGTTCTAGAAATAAGAACATCTTTACCATCTCTATAAATATCTGTTTTACTCTGTTCAAGATAAAGCTTAACATGAGAATCAAAGAATGTATTATTATTTCTCTTCAAATTAGCCAATTCAGAAAGGTGCAAAAAACCTGAAAATGATAAGAGACACATAAATGCTACTCTTAAATCTTTAAGGTTGGCATTGTCTTTACCATACAATAACACAATATGTTTCAAATGCATATTTGTAAGTTTTCGTTGTGTTGTCACGTCTAGAAGATAAACAGTACTGTGGTAATTTGCACGCAAGACCAGATAAATGACAGATGAGGTTGGTGGATTCAATTTCCTTCCATCTATCAGATCGGAAGATGGCTGAAAAATGTATAAACGTTATACAAATATAAAAACATATCAATAATCTAACATTCTGTACATTTTAACACTTAAATAACAAGGACCATGCTACTAATGCATTGTGCATAGTGCCATGTCTCAAATTGAAGCTTTAATTCTGAGAGCCAACACTGGCGATGGGAAAATTTCTGCCATATCTCAAATTGAAGCTTTAATTCTGAGAGCCAACACTTGCGATGAGAAACTTTCTGCCATGTCTCAAATTGAAGCTTTAATTCTGAGAGCCAACACTGGCGATGATAAACTTTCTGTCATGTCTCAAATTGAAGCTTTAATTCTGATAGCCAACACTGGCGATGAGAAACTTTCTGCCATGTCTCAAATTGAAGCTTTAATTCTGATAGCCAACACTGGCGATGAGAAACTTTCTGCCATGTCTCAAATTGAAGCTTTAATTCTGAGAGCCAACACTGGCGATGAGAAACTTTCTGCCATGTCTCAAATTGAAGCTTTAATTCTGAGAGCCAACACTGGCGATGAGAAACTTTCTGCCATGTCTCAAATTGAAGCTTTAATTCTGAGAGCCAACACTGGCGATGAGAAACTTTCTGCCATTTCTCAAATTGAAGCTTAAATTCTGAGAGCCAACACTGGCGATGAGAAACTTTCTGCCATGTCTCAAATTGAAGCTTTAATTCTGAGAGCCAACACTGGCGATGAGAAACTTTCTGTCATGTCTCAAATTGAAGCTTTAATTCTGAGAGCCAACACTGGCGATGAGAAACTTTCTGCCATGTCTCAAATTGAAGCTTTAATTCTGAGAGCCAACACTGGCGATGAGAAACTTTCTGCCATGTCTCAAATTGAAGCTTTAATTCTGAGAGCCAACACTGGCGATGAGAAACTTTCTGCCATGTCTCAAATTGAAGCTTTAATTCTGAGAGCCAACACTGGCGATGAGAAACTTTCTGCCATGTCTCAAATTGAAGCTTTAATTCTGAGAGCCAACACTGGCGATGATAAACTTTCTGTCATGTCTCAAATTGAAGCTTTAATTCTGAGAGCCAACACTGGCGATGAGAAACTTTCTGCCATGTCTCAAATTGAAGCTTTAATTCTGATAGCCAACACTGGCGATGAGAAACTTTCTGCCATGTCTCAAATTGAAGCTTTAATTCTGATAGCCAACACTGGCGATGAGAAACTTTCTGCCATGTCTCAAATTGAAGCTTTAATTCTGAGAGCCAACACTGGCGATGAGAAACTTTCTGCCATGTCTCAAATTGAAGCTTTAATTCTGAGAGCCAACACTGGCGATGAGAAACTTTCTGCCATGTCTCAAATTGAAGCTTTAATTCTGAGAGCCAACACTGGCGATGAGAAACTTTCTGCCATGTCTCAAATTGAAGCTTTAATTCTGAGAGCCAACACTGGCGATGAGAAATTTTCTGCCATGTCTCAAATTGAAGCTTTAATTCTGAGAGCCAACACTGGCGATGAGAAACTTTCTGCCATGTCTCAAATTGAAGCTTTAATTCTGAGAGCCAACACTGGCGATGATAAACTTTCTGTCATGTCTCAAATTGAAGCTTTAATTCTGAGAGCCAACACTGGCGATGAGAAACTTTCTGCCATGTCTCAAATTGAAGCTTTAATTCTGATAGCCAACACTGGCGATGAGAAACTTTCTGCCATGTCTCAAATTGAAGCTTTAATTCTGATAGCCAACACTGGCGATGAGAAACTTTCTGCCATGTCTCAAATTGAAGCTTTAATTCTGATAGCCAACACTGGCGATGAGAAACTTTCTGCCATGTCTCAAATTGAAGCTTTAATTCTGAGAGCCAACACTGGCGATGAGAAACTTTCTGCCATGTCTCAAATTGAAGCTTTAATTCTGAGAGCCAACACTGGCGATGAGAAACTTTCTGCCATGTCTCAAATTGAAGCTTTAATTCTGAGAGCCAACACTGGCGATGAGAAACTTTCTGCCATGTCTCAAATTGAAGCTTTAATTCTGAGAGCCAACACTGGCGATGAGAAACTTTCTGCCATGTCTCAAATTGAAGCTTTAATTCTGAGAGCCAACACTGGCGATGATAAACTTTCTGTCATGTCTCAAATTGAAGCTTTAATTCTGAGAGCCAACACTGGCGATGAGAAACTTTCTGCCATGTCTCAAATTGAAGCTTTAATTCTGATAGCCAACACTGGCGATGAGAAACTTTCTGCCATGTCTCAAATTGAAGCTTTAATTCTGATAGCCAACACTGGCGATGAGAAACTTTCTGCCATGTCTCAAATTGAAGCTTTAATTCTGATAGCCAACACTGGCGATGAGAAACTTTCTGCCATGTCTCAAATTGAAGCTTTAATTCTGAGAGCCAACACTGGCGATGAGAAACTTTCTGCCATGTCTCAAATTGAAGCTTTAATTCTGAGAGCCAACACTGGCGATGAGAAACTTTCTGCCATGTCTCAAATTGAAGCTTTAATTCTGAGAGCCAACACTGGCGATGAGAAACTTTCTGCCATGTCTCAAATTGAAGCTTAAATTCTGAGAGCCAACACTGGCGATGAGAAACTTTCTGCCATGTCTCAAATTGAAGCTTTAATTCTGAGAGCCAACACTGGCGATGAGAAACTTTCTGCCATTTCTCAAATTGAAGCTTTAATTCTGAGAGCCAACACTGGCGATGAGAAACTTTCTGCCATGTCTCAAATTGAAGCTTTAATTCTGAGAGCCAACACTGGCGATGAGAAACTTTCTGTCATGTCTCAAATTGAAGCTTTAATTCTGAGAGCCAACACTGGCGATGAGAAACTTTCTGCCATGTCTCAAATTGAAGCTTTAATTCTGAGAGCCAACACTGGCGATGAGAAACTTTCTGCCATGTCTCAAATTGAAGTTTTAATTCTGAGAGCCAACACTGGCGATGATAAACTTTCTGTCATGTCTCAAATTGAAGCTTTAATTCTGAGAGCCAACACTGGCGATGAGAAACTTTCTGCCATGTCTCAAATTGAAGCTTTAATTCTGATAGCCAACACTGGCGATGAGAAACTTTCTGCCATTTCTCAAATTGAAGCTTTAATTCTGATAGCCAACACTGGCGATGAGAAACTTTCTGCCATGTCTCAAATTGAAGCTTTAATTCTGAGAGCCAACACTGGCGATGAGAAACTTTCTGCCATGTCTCAAATTGAAGCTTTAATTCTGATAGCCAACACTGGCGATGAGAAACTTTCTGCCATGTCTCAAATTGAAGCATTAATTCTGATAGCCAACACTGGCGATGAGAAACTTTCTGCCATGTCTCAAATTGAAGCTTTAATTCTGATAGCCAACACTGGCGATGAGAAACTTTCTGCCATGTCTCAAATTGAAGCTTTAATTCTGATAGCCAACACTGGCGATGAGAAACTTTCCGACCCAAAGATAGAATTTGGGTTTGATCCTTGAATAAATATACCAGACAGGTTCTTAAATTCTAACACATCAACTACGTAAGCTTGAAATACTAAATCCTTTTGAGAAATATAAGGCCAAAAGGCAGCAGAAGTCCACTGTGGGACAATTAAAGTACCAGCTGCTTTACAAGCTATTAAATGTTTGAAAACTCCAAGAACTGAGTAAATAGGCGGTACGAGCCAATTGTTTTCTTGAGACCAATCTTGAGTGAATGCGTCTATAGCTTCACTTGTTGAGTTCCAAAAACAGGGAATTAAAGCGAGGAAATTTTGTATTGATATGACTAGCAAAATGATCAATAGTGTGAGACCCCCACATTTCATCAATAAAATGAAAAAATTCAAATGAAACGCCCCAATCTTCGTGGTCGATCATTTTGCTAATGTAATCTGCTAACATATTTTCTGATCGAGGAATCCATTGTACATCTATGGATATACCTCGCTGTGAACAAACAGAAAATATAGATTTTGCAATGGTTTGCAATTCAAACTTCATATTGCCTGACTTGACAATTTTCACACAATTTTGGTTATCTGTAAACCATTTCATTGTTTTACCTTCAAAACATTTCTAAAGGTTAATAAAGCTTGCTCAATTGCTTTCATTTCTCTCCACGTCGAACTTTTCGACGTCTCGGAATCGTTCCACATTTGATGAAATATATTATGATCTATATCAATAGTGTAAGCCCCACAGGCGACATTACTGGCATCTAAAAAAAACTATAGCAGTAGACTTGCTATAAAAATAGAGCTTCTTAAAATTGATTTTAATGATATTTTCTAACCAAAACAAAAACTCATCGTACAATAAATCTGGGAATGTCGTGTTTAAAATTGAATCCCAGGTAATCCTGCTCTCTATACACATATAACTATATCTTGCCATAAGCCTTGAAATGTTGCCAATAACAGGGGACATAGAAATAATCTGAGCAAATTTTCTGGCTGTCAAAGATGAAAAGTCTGATAAACCTATTTGTAACGCTCCAAGCATATCATCTATACGTCTTTCAGGAATTTTTAATAAATATTCAGAAGAATTCCAAATAATGCCAAGCCACTCCAGCTCTTTAATTGGAGAAAAAATATATTTCTTTTCATTTGTCAAGAAACCGGCAGAATTTAAACTCTCTTTAACAAACAGAGCATCTTTTTTACTTTCATCTTTACCATGGGCCATTCCAAAACCGTCGTCAAGATACAGAACTATTTTTATTGAATTTCTACGCCAATATTTGACCATCTTTCTTAAACATTTTGAAAAAATGTAAGGTGCTGAGGACAAACCGAACGGTAAAATAGTAAAACAATAGTAATGATTCTTCCAAGAAAATCCCAAGTAAGTGTGTTGTTGCGGACAAAACAAAATGGTGATGACCGCTTTTTAAGTCAAATTTATACAGGAATTGGTCTTTAGCAAAGTATTGGATAGCAATTTTCCAATCTTCAAATTTGAACTTATCTTTTCTGACATTTTTATTGAGAAAACTCAGGTCTAAGATCAATCTAGGTTTGACAGATTTGTTAAAAGCGACACTCAAAGGATTGACTATGTAAGGTTTGAACGGTACACGCTTATCGCAACATGACTCTACTAATTCCGAGATAGCCTCGTCAACGAATTTCTCATAAACGAATGCGGATTTAATATTTCTACAATGCATTTGTTTTGGTGTTTGTTAAAACGGGATAGTATACCCTTCTTTAATAGTATTAATAACAAGATCGGAAGCGCCAATGCCATGCCAGAAATATATGTGTTTAACCAAGCTACCCTTTACTCCTTTGAAAACACTATTCTCTAAATTCTCAACAAAGCTTACCTGTTCTAAGAAAATTGGAAAATCGAGCAAATCATCACACCCCCATTCCGGAAAAATAAAATTACTTTCAATACAATACTTATCATTAAATACCATGTTAGAAACGTTGGCCGGCTTGTCCTTGGGCGCTGTTTGGGGTACCTTGCTGGAATTTGTTGAGGGGACAGTTCTTCCTCCAGTGTGCAAACTGTTTGCATTGGTGACGCAGGTCCCATGCGAACGTCGTACGCCGCCCGGCAGCTGCACGAAAAGGCTGCATAGGTTGTTGGCGACTATAAAGCTGAGAATATGCACGGTTCGGAGCAGTTTCAACTGGTGTCTGAGTAGGCCTATTATATGGGGACTGACGAGGTTTTGACTTGTCTTTGAAGGATTTAAGGGCGCGGCCCTCGGCTTGCCTAATTTTCTTTTCATCATCCGCGTCGTCAGCGATGACATTTGACTTGCATTCTTTAGCAGTAGCCCAACTCCCAGCGGAAGAGTCGGCAATTCTAATCAATTTATTTCTTGCTTTGAGTTTGGAAATTAATTCAGAAATAATGTCAACGGATGCCGAATCAATCACGTACTTGTGAATTTTCAATAGGCCACCGAGAATCTCTTCGTTGAATCTATATTGAATCCCATTTCTCTCTTTTTTTAACTTAATGCCGCCTTAATACTTGATTTTTTTTTTTGCAATAATTTGTCATGCTCGGAAGCCATATCTGATTTCAAATCAATTAATTTATAGTCTAAATAATCACGAATAGATGAAAAGCGTCCGCTATATCAGAAGTAGGTGCGGGGGGCTGGTGCTCACCTGTTGCAACTTGTGGCTGTGGTTGCAGATCCGGATTACCATTGCTGCTTCCCGACATCGCTTTATATGAAAGCGAACTTTACTGCACTGTGAATGACCATGAGAAGTAAATACATTTAACGTGTAAACTATTGTCGCTTAAAAACTGTCTGTGCAATCATATCATATAACTTTAAACTCTCAACTTTAAAACGTTATTGTTATTATAAGTTGAGATTTAAATATCTGTCAAAATAATGACATGTGCTCTCAAACACGTGTACTTCAGTTGTTAATAAATACATTTACAGTCGACATATACATGTACGTTCGGAAGTTCAAGTAACTATAGATATACGTTCAACATACTATATATTTTAAAGTATGACAATTTACAAGGCCATTTTATATGGAATGTTTCCATCGCTCAACTGTGAAATCTGTTATAGATTTTTGTTTATTCAAGTTGTATAATTAACCAAACTGTGCTGTGTACAAAAAGACGTGTAAGGTCTGACACTATTTCCTTAGTTGTTCAAGTCTCTTTAACCATGAAATTAGAAAAAAAAAATATTGATGTTTTTAGCATTTTCATATGATTTAATATCATGTCAGTGATCTTCTTTTGAAACAACGCAATTTCATCACGTACTTTTATTGCGAAATTTATAGAATAATTGCCTCCAATTAGAACAATTCGATATCAGTGAAAAATTAAACAACCTCACATTGAACCGAATGGAAAAAATATAAATACGAAATACTGTAAGAACTGATTGAATGGATAGCATTGAATTTAGTATTCCAGCTGTATTTAAGACGAGAACAATATTATAAACAATATGATTATCAGCCTCTGCCTACAACGGTGAAGTTTTAAGAAGATTTGATCACTAAATGTTAGCAAAAGATTACCATTATATTGTCTATCCTTCATCGAATTACGACTTCTCATTGCCCTTTGGTATCTTCATACTTGTCTTGTTAGTAGCCACTAACTCATACGAAACTGTTCATTGCTACGAACAGCTGAAATGGCCCATAACGTGCATGGAGAGTTGTACTCTTACAACACTGGGTACCGATTTACTACTCATCTAGACAACGTTAATTGTTTAATTAACCACGCTGACCACCGAATAAGTTAAAAGGCAAAGACAGGGCAACGACAAAAGTAGTTGTATGTATGGTTAATCTAATGAACAAATGTATAGTCGTCATACCTGGGCATTGGGGATCCTGTAAAGATCGATATAAGGCTCCCGAGCTTAACACGAAGTAAAATAAGACAAAACAAATATAGTGAAATGTAATAGTTCAGTCAACTTTTCATTTTAATAAAACAAATGCAAGGAAAAACCCATCAATTTCTGAAAATTTATGTCAATATAATACATCATGGACATATTGCATGCTCGAAGTTATTATTCTGACTCGGAATAAATTTTCGCATCAACTGTTACCTCGAAAGGACGTATTAAGTTTCAATGCACAGCATGTGGTAAGTTGGAAAATGACCATCCTTTCCAGTGTGCATTGTAAATATAATTATACCGTCATTGTTTAAAACACGAACGTACTATTCCAACAGAAATATAACAATTTAATAATAACTATATGTCACTAAAACAGCTAAAAATGCAACTTAAAACATTGCTTCAGATGGAGATGTAGTTTTTTGCTATTTCAAAAGTTTTTGATAGTCAACTTATGAAAAGAAAGTTTAAACAATGATAGTAAATAATTCAAATAATGTGAGCAAAACAGGCAATCATCTCTCATCTCAAATCATTGAACAAAAAGAAGATCACGATATATAACGCTGGAAAACAGGAACAAAATGTTGGGATAACCGGTTTGTATGATAACAAGACACGTAACTGGTTGATTGTATATAATCTTGTTCCCGCATAACTCACTGAACGTTAACCAACAATCAATCACATGTCCGATTTCATGAACCACCGTAATATCCAATGAACGCAATGTTTTTTTTATATGAAATAAGAAAATATATATGATACGGTACGTAGATGGTTAAAGGTTGTCTTTATGATAGACATCAACAAGTGGCAATAAAGTGTGAAATGGCGAACACCATATACATAAATGGTAGGGTTTTACAGGGTTCTATATTTGATTGTATGCTTTTCCTATTTCATATTAACGATATTCTTATCAATTCTTCGCGTAATATTTAATTGTGTGCTGAAGACAATTCAATCTACTTTGTTGTTGATAGTGAGTATGAAGCCCCTGATAAAGCATCGGGATAATATTCTAAACGATATCAGGTTGAATGCATCAAAATATTGTTTCAAAAGATTTCTAAAATAGAAAGTTAGTTAAAATATTGAATTACTGTAATTTGGTTTGCGAAAACATCAGATGACTTTCGCAAATGTAGCTCTCTTGAAGATGAAAACCTTGTATGTACCGTTACAAAAATAGAAACGACTTCTCACAAGTTACAGCAGAGATTAAGTTTTAGCTTTAATAGGATTGAAACCATACACATCTGTACTACTAATATGCAATCATTAATAAAATTTGCATCTGAAAGTGTGTCTAGCTACAACTAAGCCTGCCCAAGATATCACCTCTATTAAGCAGTCACCTGTATTAAAAGGTCATCTTATTTTTGTCCTATCATAGAAAATTTCATAAGAATTGAACCTTTTATAAGAGGTCACCTGTCTTATAAAGTCACTTTTCCTTGTCCCAAAGGTGACCTCTTAATACAGGGTTGACCTTATAATAAAAAAGATGGTGGGTTAATTCTAAAACATTGTAGACATGAATTTACTAGACTGCACTTTAACTATATAGATGGAACACTTGATCGTAAGGATAGTGTGTGACAGCTCCCGTCTTAGTAATTAGTAGTTCGACTTACAATTGTTTATCAATATTAGCAGTATCTACTTAGAGAGAAAGGTTTAATAACTTATTTCTGAATCCCATAGGATAATGTAAATACAAAATGTATATCTATGTATGCTGATATTTCAAAATAGATATCGTTTAAACTAAAACGTGACGTTCCCTTAATAACATTTTGTTTTTAGAATAAGTTAATTTCACCGTTGCTAAATGGGTTACCAAGTTCCTACCGTCATTATCGTGAAAGCTAGTTAAATTAGTTTTGTTTTAAATATATAGCCTATTTTTGGAACTATCTTTTATGAAACCGATTGAAAATCCATTTCCTAGGAGAATCAAATCTACAGCGTATGCAAAACTATTCATAATATATCATTTCGAAAGCGATGAGGATGACAAACGTTATTAGCGAACTGTAATAGCGTTTTATTAAATAAATACCATTTTTAGAAGCGCATTTGAAAAATGCAATAATGTGATTTAAAAACAGAACATACATTAGTGGTTTTATATAAGAAGTAATGGTAAAATGAGATAAAGATTTTTCACTACGTGAGCGTCCATATACTTTGTACCATTAACAGGACAGACTTTGGACGCATGTGCTTTGCCTCGGGAAGATTGGAATTGCATCAATATTAAATAAAATTAAGCCAAAATGTATTAAGAAAGGGATTATATAAGATACAATATATCTGAATCTAAAGTTAATAAATAGGGCGATAAATGGTGTTGTTCATGTCAGTTACCTTGATCAGTTGTATAATGAAAGTAATCACTTTGGCTACGGACATTAAATTCAAATAACGCAAACTACTATGTGTTTTGATTTTTACAACAGGAATTCACTACTTTCATCATTTTGAATTATTTTGTATTGCCAATTTTTTATTACAAATATACAAAATAACACTTAAAACAAGTGGACAATATGGCAATATGAACAGACTGCGAATCAAAAGGTGCATGCAATAACGTGTTCCTATTTTTGTTTAAATATTTTTTCAGTTGTACTTTGTAACATCTCCGTTAATCAGCAAAGCTTTTTAAAAAGCAAATATTTAGTATCCATCAGAACAAACATTGATGATTCGCTAGCTTTCTAAAAATAAAATTTTAATAACCAAGGCGGACGGTAATATATTTAAAACTGAATTTATAGGAACAAGTCGCAGGTTTCAGGAATCAAGGCATTTCTTTTTTAACAGGTGCTGTACCTCATATTTCCTTTGTTCATATATATTGACTTCCTGAAGTGTTCTGTCAACCGATGCATGTTTTCTGTGTGAAACGTGATGGTAAAAAAGGAGCGATTTAACAACAGGAATTTCCCTCTCTAATTGTTAGAAATGCTGGCCTTCCGGGGGGCTTCGCCCCCTGGTCCCGATGGGAACAATAGGCGGCCCCCAGACCACTCGCAGAAGTTCTTTGATTGCACATAGTGTTACTTCCAGCTACGCCCCTGGACTCAATATGACGAGATTTTCCTAAAGTAAATGAGCGCATGACTGTCGATGTCAATGTCTCTGTGCACATGCAGTACAGCTAAAGAAGTCAGGCGGTCCTGCAGCATTTTTGTCCTCAAGTACGTTTTAAGGCGACGGGAGAACAGAGAATGATCTCTCCGTCGTAGCTGTGCTGGCAGGCATGGTGTAAAGTATCAACAAAACGGTGCTGATCGAAGGATAGAGCTCTTCATTTGTGACGTTAAGGGTGTCCTTCAGATTCGATGGTTTAGCGGTTGTCAATGTTGCCCAACGGGCTTTCCACCTTTTGATTTCGGCTTTAAACATAACTATGTCACAACGTAAATCGGTTTTGTATATGTCAAATATAACGTCTTTGGTGTCTGGTGTTAGTCTAGGCAAGTTCATTGGTATCAAGTATTGTGCCTGGTATCTGCCGCCATTTTCATGTAATCTCGCGGTAAGCTCTGTTATGTAATAGTCCAGAAACGGGTAGTGCATAGACCGCTCCCAACACTGGCTAGGGTTATCAGCGGGATGACCAGCTCGGTTGATCTGTCGGTCCGTTCTCCTTGGAATAGTCGATAGAATTTCAAACTGATCGGCAATAGAAACGGCCATATCAAATAACGATCGGGTCCCACACAGTTTGGTCGTTTCGTTCCGAAGTTAACTGATTAATAACAACTTCACTCTCTTTGACCACTTCTACCAGATTGCATATAAAACACGTTATAATGACTATTAATTATACTGAAAAGTGGGATTCTTCCCATGTCAGTAATAATATTTTTTAGTGCAAGCAAAGCAATTTTTTTTTGCCGAAATGATGTGCAAGCAATGGATTTTTTGCGTAAGGGCAGCTACGCGCCTGGAAACAACCGGGGAAATCTCAGGTTATAAAAATAGGACATAGTTTTTCGCTGTGTGATACTATAAATCCGACGTTGCGATCCATTAGATACAACTGGACGAATCCAAAATAGAACTCGTGTTATAACGGGTGTAAACGATTGCTTCATGTATTGGCAATTACGTTCCTTGCCCGTCAGTGACAGCTTGCAGGTGTCTGTCCTCCTTCAATTTACCGATTCTGATTACCGCTTTGGTATTTTCAAACTCTTCTTACAGCATCTCATGATGCTCGAATCCCATGAGGAGATGTAGTTGATGTCCATTGCTAGGCACAATATGAGATTACATGTATGTATATATCTCAAATATTGCCTTACAACGATCACCAACCGTTAATTTTTAGAACATAAATTCAACTATTGATATTAGGACAACGTGTAGCTGGAGTCATTAAAAAAAGCACAAATGTAATAAGGAACGCTCACAAAGATAGATTGATTGATCTTTGGTGTTTAACGCCACTTTCTGCAATATTTCAGCTATATCATAGCAACCAGTTTTAGTGGTGGAAGAAGCCGGAGCACCCGGAGAGAACCACCGACCATTGGCAAGCAACTGGTAAACTTATCACTTTCGGTTGCGAGTCGAGTGCACCCTTTTTCGTAATCAACAAAGCCGGACGCGAACCCACGCCGTATTGGTGATAGACTTATATGAGTTGTTATGTAATCCAACTACCTAACTCATTGAGCCACCCAGGTTCTTCACAAAGATAGATTTGGTTGATTGATTTTTGGTGTTTAACGCCACTTTCAGCAATATTTCAAAGATAGAGGGTGGGAACAAGTGTAAATATATACTACCACGTTTATACAATCAAAATGTTGAGATAATTAATAAATCAATTGAATATATCAATTCAAGCTTTGTATGGTGTGAAATGACTATTTAATGTTTTTTAATTTGCATTTGTATTTTATATGTAATCTTGTTATGATGATTATTTCCTTGGAATGACTGCAATTAAGTAGTCCAGTGATATCAAATTCTTCCAATAAACTCTGTATTTGTTAATATAATTCCTAAATAACCATCATGTAATATATCGTATCTGGTTTCTGTATTTATTTGGAATCAGCTTAAGAAGGTATTTTGATTGATTTGAACGAGACACAATTTGTTCAAACCTACAAAGTGAATACATACTATCCTTCTTCACGTTAATCATATTATTAGGTGGGCGAATGTCTACACGAGTAGCAATTGTTTGTTAATGAATTGAAAAACAAGAAATACCACAATGTCGAAACGGGAAAGGATTCTTCATAATTTCTTCTTATTCCAATTTTCCATCATGGTTCAGGATAAAAATAAAAATATGTTTTAGTTATATTATTTTACGTGATGTTTATCAGTAATTATGAACAATATTATTTTACGTGATGTTTATCAGTAATTATGAACAATATTATTTTACGTGATGTTTATCAGTAATTATGAACAATATTATTTTACGTGATGTTTATCAGTAATTATGAACAATCTTTGAATTTGAACAGTTGTTTAAACACATGGATAGAATGATCTACCTAGAATTCCAATATTGCAAATATTGACAGATTAAATGGATGTTCGAGACATCCCTTTTTTATAAAGAAAAAATCTCAATAGGGAATACTTCAAAGCAACATTTAATGCATTCTTTTTTTCTTTTTATTTACACTGGAGGGAATTGAACCATTAACAATGCATTTCAGTTCAAAATATAAGTGCCGAAAATAAAGCAGTGTTTTTCTGTTCGGAGAGTGGTAACGATTGGTGAATGAATCGTTGGGATGAATGTTGTGATGGCACGTGACATAATGCATGGCGTGCAGAAGTATTGTGAATGTCTGGAACGTTATTTGATTAAAACAAATATTTAATAATGAAATCTAACCGTATTGCACTTTCGGAGCACCTGAGTTGACTCCCGGTTTTTAGTTTGTAGATAGTTGTCCTGTGAACATCTTAGATAAACGTAATATATGCTTAAATGTGTTGTCACAGTTGTTTACATCATGTCTCGTCAGTTGTGTAAACAGCATCAATACTCAACATTATGCATCTGGGTTTATACAACTGACTCGACATGATACAAACAACTGTTCCAGCACAATATGCATATAATGTAGCATTATCACCCCCTTTTGTGACATATTATACCGAACAGCAGCTTTGAAGTCATTAGTAATATTACAAGCTTTTCCTAATCACCTCTGTTGTCTTCTCATTTAACTGTGACGACCAAAACATTCCATTATGTTAGGAGAAACCTTTCAGTGATTTAAACATGTAAACATGTAAACATATAAAAATCTACGCAAGCATTATTCTTTTCAACCCACAAATGTTATATCAGCTACTAGTAAATAAATAATATACATATTGTGACAATTCCTATGTCTTCAGAAAATGGTCGAATTTTTCAAAGCAAACATATAAGCATGGCTAAAGCACAAAATGACTAAACAACATCTATTCCCAATATATCATTAAAATTAATATCTCGTCATAAATATTCCAGACGTAGTGGTCACTTGACATTAAATAACAATCAATCAAGCAATGGCCGACAACATGGTCATTCCAACAACATCACATAAATGAAAACAACCGAAGCCGATGAAAATCTATGTAATACCATGTTGTCACGATTATATTATATTACATTTTCCCGCGTTATTTATCACTAATTGACTGGAATTTACATTGTAATCAGGGGCGAATCCAGGATTTGTGGTTAGGGGGGCGTGAGTAGGCGAGGGGTCTGGGGACCGCTTAAGGTCCCCAGCTGGTCCTGGTCCTGGTAGAGGGCCCAGGGGGGCAAAGCCCCCCTGAACCTCTGGAAATTTTAGGAATTACAGACATTTATTTGAACGACAATTTTGAACCAACCACACCATTTTTATCAGACCAAAAAAACTTGATTTTGAGTCTTAATTTTGTCGGATAATTGTTAACAGTATATTTTTGTCAGATTATAAGAACCTAAAGTAAAACTTTTTTTGAACAACCGTGATGCGAATTGTTCAACTCATGACTGATCGATCACGATATTTTAACCCTTCAAAGAACTATTGGTTTAGTTTTAACGCATTCCTCATTTCACTAATTGGTTTGTACTTTCGGTGCTTGTCCTTTCTGGTTGTTCTAGTTAATACTGCCCGTCCGGATGGAGCTTTTCTTTTCGTCGTTTGGTTCATTCATTGAAAACATATGATTCGACCGTTCTTGTTTATAGACAAACAAAAGCGGAAATTGTCGGCGAATCCATATATGAATCAACGAACACACCCAACGTGTATTTACAATGTGTAGGAATATTTTACTACAGGTCACGAGTTAACCATTCATGAAAAAGTTGTTTGTTGAACTGCTTAATTAACGTTGTATAACATATGCACGCCCCCTCTAAATCCGCCCCTGGTAATGATATATATTATCACATAATTTATTGAAATAACGCCGAATTTGTATGTGTAATAAAAGCATAATTTGCGGCGTGTTATTTGCCTCCAGGGCAATAACATTTGACGAGGGCAATCATATGTTATTTACCCTCTTGTGAAGGGCAATAACATGTTATCTGCCCTGGCAAAATATGTGATAAATAGATTAATACATGGCCTTTTTTATATTACCCTTGTCATCAGCCCTCTACTGATATCGTCCTTCGGGGTCGATATCAAGGTCTCGTGCTGATAACAAGGGCAATATGAAAAAGGTCATGTATTAATCTATAATTATCGCTTCGTTTATGTTAACGGCAGGTGGTCTCTCGTAGCGGACTGTAGTGTTCCAGCAATAATGCTGCCCATTCGCGGAGATTTATATAAATGAATATTATATGTTATTCAGCTATCTGACAGGGTATATAAATAACAGATATATTACGGATTTAACCATCTTTTTTTAAATATAATATCCAACTGTATTAAATAAAATTGTCTCTTTTATTTTCATTTTTCGTATCTCTAGATATCCGTTTCCGTACCTTTGACGTCATTCTTCAATGACGTCAAAATATGTGTCACGTCATATTTCATGTATAGGGTGTCTCATGAAGGAAAATACTGTACTAAATTTCTAAATCAATACAGTTTCATATGTAGTAAATTTTATAAACTTTATAAATATAACATTGATATATCACATAACAAAACAACGGGTTTGCGAAACAGTTTCAATAATTTAAATGTTAACAACATGTAAATAAAACCTTAGTGTGGCCCCATGACGTCGAAAGTTTTCAAGGCTCAACGTATTGTTTATTTGTTATGGTACAGCCGTGGAACATAGGAGTTTGCTGAATCGATCAGGTATTTGTGACGGAATTAACCGTTGTAAAAAAAATTTGTTCATGCAGCCGTTTTGAGTATAAAAACAGCATTTAATTTGGTAAAAATAAATTTATTATTCCGTATTATACCATTGATTCAGTGAAGCGTAATGTTGTGTCGTCCATGTTTAAATCGTTTTTGGGGACTGAAATATATACCCCGTCTGTTTTCCGAATATATGCTGACATTCAGGGTTGAAGAACCAATGAAAATATGTGTAACAAACTAAATCCGTAATATTATTATTTGTCGTCATTTATTTATTTAGTGTTATCAAACTCTTTAACGTTTAGAACGGTTTGTCACAACATTGTATGTATTGCAAATAAGTATATACAGCTTCAAAAGACATTAAACCACTTCCGCTTTGATTTTCCACTGCATATTTTAGACTATTACTCCAGTACATGAATTTATACACTACCAATTTAACATTTACACAATTTACATGCTATTGCATTTCAATTATATTAAATTCATCGGGGTGGTATGTCCCTATGCTTTTATGTCCATTTGTTTATATTTGTGTACATTTTGCTTGGACCCTTTATTAACAACTATCAGCAAAGCCTTTATATAGATATAAATAGGTTTTAATATAAAGAAATATTATATTGATGTGCTTCCAGTAACATTCCATTGGTATGCAGCGAAACAACAGATTGCTTGTAAGCAATCGTAATATTAATTATGAAAGAACCAAAAACAAGACAAAAATAGGACCGATTTTATTTTATCACAGAAATTATATTTCTGCGTCTCCCATACTAATTATGCTACAGGCTTGTCCAACGTTTACTGTTAAATGCAACAATAATGACATTAATGAATTCTGTTTTATATTTTAGAGAACATATGTCGGTGCTGACTCATGAGTACAATATGTATGACGAACACGGATTCCCGAGCTCAAACAACATTCACAATGACAGCTTCAAAGCAATACTGCAAAATTATCGTGACGACGACAAATTTTTCGATCCGGAAACGGAATCGTACCTTATTGTTTTCTATTGTACAGTAATTTTCATTGGTACATTCAGCAATGTTGTCGTCTGCTACATCGTGTGGAAAAATCACAACTTGCGCAAGCCCAGAAATATTTTTATTGTCAATATAGCTGTCTGTGACATAATTATGTGCACTTTCTGTATGCCATTTTCTCTTGTAAAGTTGACGATGAAAAACTGGCATCTAGGATTATTTCTATGTAAAGTTGTACCATCGCTTCAGAACATTGATGTGTTCGTGTCAACATTTACTATCGTGGCCATAGCTCTTGACCGTTATTGGGCAATTGTTTGTGCTTGTGTAGATATAAACATGAAGAAAGTATATATAATGTTAGTGATCATATGGACCTTAGCGTTATTATGTTGCATACCAATGTTTCTTTTTCATAAAGTGCATTTCGAAACAATACTAAATGAGGGTGTTTTTCAAACTTGCATTGAAGAATGGCCGTCTGATAATGTAAGAATATGTTACACGTTGTTTGTAACTTTCATCCAATACCTTACGCCTTTGGCTGTTGTATCAACAATTCATTCTAGAATTTGCTACGTGTTGCGCATGCGCGTGACAAAAGATCCGGTTACAGAGACTGAAATGAGGAGAGTACTGCGTGACGTGAAACGTCACAGACGTAACATGTTACTACTTACCGCCATAGCGGTAACGTTTGGTATCACGTGGTTGCCTTGGACAGTTTTAAATATAACTGCAGACATAGACTATAAACTTTTAATGCATAAACAGTTTAACCTTGTTTATGCAATATGCTTACTTGTAGCGATGTCGTCTGCCTGCGCTAATCCAGTTCTATACGGTTGGTTTAATATTAACTTTAGAGATGCCTTCACCCATTCATTTTTCTTTTGGCGAAAGGACTCGGTGGATTCCCAAGAAATGGTAACTTTTAATAAAACTTCAAATGACAGAAGATCGTAACCATCTAAATTGTTTTTATTTCTTTTTACTTACATAACATGCATATTGAAACCTTAAATGTACAGTTTGAATGTACTTTTATTTTTTACATATATACAATGTATATTGAAACATTAGTATACAGTAATATATATATTTCTTTTTACTGTTTGACATAACTGTATTTTGACATTCATTATATTAAACGCAAAGTCTCGACTAGTTTGGTACTATTTTTTTTTTATCAAGGATCCTTTAAAAAGCGTGAAATAACTCCAAATAGACCGGTTTGAAATCTTCACCCAAACATCGTTCTGTTGTTATTATAATATACCATCACAGTCGATGAGACGCTCCGCTTGATGTACAGTTGTTATTGATTTAGTAAATGATCTACAAAACACTACACAGCAAAACTAAAGATCCAGCAATGCGAACCCCACTAAAACCTTTTGCTTCCTTTTCAATGTCTCCATAAACGTTAGAGAAAACCGAAGTAGCAATCAAGAATGTGAAATCCAGGGAGATAGACAACATTTGGCAATAGACACAGAACGAAGTTAACTTAACAAAAAACACAACACAGAAAACTAAAGAGATGAGTAACATGGATCGCACCAAAAATACTGATGAACCCAGGTACTCGCTTATAGTAAGCAGTACCTGTATCTTATAAGCCAACCGCCATGTTACTCATAGTGAGGTCGAATAAAAGTCTTGTCGTGATAGAGGGAAGAACAAATCTACGTACCAGGGAGAAGATCTATTGCCATTTGAGAAATCGATATCGATATTTCGTAACGGTCACTCAGTTCGTAGTGTAGACGGTATAATGTTTATAGCGATGACTTCAACATAGGAGCGACGTAGCATTGTTTGAGCAGTATTTGAGTCAGCAGCTGACTTCTGTCCAGAAAAACACTATATACTGGGACCAAGCCCTAGAATTGTGCATGAAATGTAAACTACATACACTGTTATTGCTGCAATATTGTTGCAATATTGCTGCCGATGAATAGGAAGTTGACTATTGGAAATGTGAAGTCATAACATTTGTGGTACAGTTTAGTTGTTGATCTTCCTCCGTTGTCGATTCCAAGATGAAGGTCAATGTAAGAAGCAGATTAACGAGTGTCAGAAGTATCATTTTCTTTAATCGAGAATTGCTCAGTGACAGAACATCATCTATGTGGCGAACGCTGGAATTAAATGTGTGGGTTAAATTTATATCCACGTTTTTGAGAATTCCTTGAAGGAAGTCTACCTCATAAAGAATGTAGAAACAAATGTGAGAATAGAGGAGCACGATTAGTACTAAATGTTCACTGCAAATAAATGACAGTGGAAATAGCATGAAATTACAAAACTACCCCCTTAGCTATCATGCCAGGTTATGGTTTAATAAATCCATTGTTTCAGACTCTTAATTGTCTTTTCACTCAAATACAATAAAGAACAGATTCGAAATCATCTACAAAGCACAAATTAAATTAAAAACTCGTTTGTATACAAATTTCCCACTCTTAATGTATATAATTTAAAAAAAAACATTCTTGTTCGGAATGCAAACCCCAATTGGATTGCACATAACATACACCATTTGTATTTCAACCATCACACAATATCATGAAATGTATGTATTCACAAAAGTTTTCATGACAGGTTAAGAACAGAAAACGTATATCGACAGTAGAATGATAATCAAAAATTAAAAAATTCGAACAATGATCCATGAAAAATATACAGAAAAACACGAGCTCAATGTAAACAGAGACCGAATTTAGAATTTCAAGAATGGTAAGCATCTCCTTTTGTGTACCAAATGTTACACCCATATTGTTGTTAAACGATACAAACATCATCTAATGTGGAAATCGTGTTAGATACCAGTATACGTAAATAAATAGAAAATAATATAAATAAGACATTGACCCTCTACAAAGCAAATAGGAGTAAAGACTTATACTAAATTATAATAATTTCTTTAGAAATTTATATTCTACAATAATATTTTGAGACTGTCACAGAGCCATTAGTCTGAAGCCTTAATATCTAAGTTTCTGTAATAAAATAGTAGATATCTAATTTAAAGATTTACAACAGTATGGAAATATATGGTCTAACACCGGGAGAGGTCCAAGATCGTAAAATATGTGACAACCGATGGTACGATTTAAATCTTACCCGAAGGTGTCTCAGATTTAACGATCTTGCACTTTTCACAGTGTTTGACTCCTTTTCTAACTCCTTTCTACCGTGTCAATGTTTGTTTAGTTTGAGTAAGTAATAGAGTGCTCTCCCTTGTTAGTAACTAACGTAAATAAAAGAATGACCTCCTTTTGACCAAAGTCGAATACATTTGTACAGGTATTTTCGCTGATATGGTCTATGCATTTTATTATGAAATGCAGTTAACATATACTGCAAAGACACAGATGTACATTTGTATATTGACAAATCAACAATTTACTTCAACAATCGAAATCAATTTTTCGGGAAAATGCTCGTGTAGCTTGTCTTACCCAGGAGCCTGATTAAGATAGAAAAAACTTTTTTTCAGCTAAATTACCGGACTACCTCATCCAAATGATGAGAAGAAGCAGTCTTACTATTAGACCAATTTGCATTCTTCTACAAGAAAACGAAATACGTAGAGATTTAGATAAGGAACTATATCAAAATTCCCATCCTACAGACATATAAAAGTCATACAGACGTGGCGCTTTAATATTTGATAATGAGGAAGACCAGCAGGTGCATACATTGTAATACTGGGTCGCTGTCGTATACATTTACATCCCCTATAAACTGTTTGTGATAGCGTAATAGTGACTGCATGTTCGTACAGAATATTCCATTTATCATCGCTGTTTCTGATTCTCTGTGAAAGTTCTACGACAATTTTTTACTCAGTTTCACGTATATCGCGATTTTTGTTCTGGTGTGTTGCAAGCAACGAAACAAGAAATGAACTGTGCAACCAGACATGTGGTCAAATCAAATTTGGTAATGGAGCGTGCGCAATTCCTTGTTTCCTGCACAAACCTTTCTAAGGAACTTATAACAGCATGATATCCAGTTATAACTGTATACAAAGGGTCTTCATTTCCTGCCGCATGTCCATATAATCTTGAACACTATCGCACTTTCATGGTTTTGTGCATAATTCAGTAATCTTTTATTTAAATAATCAAAAACAAGTGTTATTTACTTGTTACATGTCCATAATATAAATATATATGTTTACTTCCACAAAAGTTAACATCCAAAATTTTTTTTTGGTAATATTTCATTATGGATTAGATAACGGGCTACACATTGAGTTGTATTTAAAGCTGATTATGAAATCAAATTGTTGATTATTAAAAGTGAGCAAAAGGAAGATAACATGGACATTTTAAAACTGCAAAACAATTTTTCAACAATTTAGGAAAACGGACAATGGTGATATATGATTACCTATGACTCATGGAGAGCCTCGATATAGCTTTACATTTTTATTTTATTATTATTACTTTCTGTTTTTATTGGTCATTCCAATAATTTGCAAATGTATATCAAATATGTAAGCAAAATATATGCTCATCTATGAGCTGTAAAGGTTAATCTCAGAGTACACAAATGGCTTACGTCGGAAACATTTTCATCTAAAGTTAATCTAATAAAAAAATGCATTTAGTGCTTAGCGTAATCACTCAATAGAACACAAATCACATCTGTTAACCCTGCTTTGTTGATGTTAATTGATTCTAATTTATTTTACCTACTTTCTAAATAAAATCAGCTATTTCGTGGCCATCATGATCGAGGCGAAAGCCGAGTAACACAAATGATATTCTCTTTTATAGAATTACATCGATAACAGTTACCGAGGGACCAACATAAAAGTCAATGGTTGTATCGAACATTTTATTTTGTTGGTCAATAATAATTTATGAAAGTTTTATTGTCGTTTCAGTTTGAAAATCGTTCACGGGTTTGTATGTTGCATAGAGGATGCTCGACAACTTATTATTATGAATTTTCCGTTTTCAGGGTTTTTGTACATTTCTTATCTGTCTAGTTGGGTTCCAATAAAGGGCTTTAACTGCTTAAAACTCGAAACAGTCATAGCTTAAAGTTTTGCGTGATGCAAGAAGAGTTTGAAGATACCAAAGGAGTAATCAGAATTCGTAATATCGAAGAATAACAGACAACACAATGGCCAAAAGAAAAAGTACAAAGGACAAACAACGATCTATAAAACATACATATACAACTAAAGATCGAGTAACACGAACCCCACTAAAAACCGGGGTGAACTCAGGTTCTCCAGAGGTAAGCAGTTCCTGCTCCACTAGTGACACCCGTAGTGTTAATCTAGTTACAAAACTGGTGATTAGTCATGGATGAGGAAAGGACCGGGAAGTACTTACGACAAATGGAACATATCCGTGGTCATTTGTGACACAGATATTCCATAACGGTCAACCAAGTCATGGTGGCGACCGTAAAACTTTCGGAGTGATGACTTCAATTTAACCAAGAGGAACTCTTGGTTCAGTAGTTTCCTTTTAAGCAGCAATGAAGAAATCTTGATAGGAACCACAAGTTCTGAAATATGGTATCAAATGAGTGATAAATACTCCATACACAGGTGTTGCTAGAATCTTGCTCCATATAAATGGAAAGTTCACAATGGGAAAATTGAAATAATCTCTTTTGTCATATTGTTTCGTTCTTAACCACCCCTCACTTTCAATTTCGATATGTAGGGCAAGATATGAAGCAGACCTATTTGTATCTGTGGTATCCTTTATTTCAAGCTCAATGGGATAGATGCGATCAACGAGATGACCAAAACCTATAATTATTTAGTGAAAGGACATCGTCTATACAACAGAGTGAAAATAAAGGATCGGGCTCGATTCTTTTCGTTTTTCTTGAAATGCCCCTGTATGAAGTCTGCCTCATACGAATAAAGGAACATATCAGCGAGAAGAGGAGGACTATTTGTACCCATAGATATACCGACTATCTGGAAGGTTGATGTCCTTGATAATTGGCTACATGTTTAGTATTATATTGTAGCGTTATGTAGAGACGTATTATACAAATACTACCTTGTACGCTGTAAACAACCTATTATTTTACACCTTCTTGGTTTAAAATACATGTATATCAAAAACAAAAGTGTTCAACATATTGTTTTTACCAAATGAGGCGATTATTGAAATAATACTACATGTTTAAGCTAAAGTTTGCGTTAGTTATCCTTAAGCAGAAATGTAAACCTGTGAGGAAAGCCTTTACTCAAAAATCATAATTATTACTACTTAGCCGACTGATGTATAACGTGCATGTTCATCATAATTTATTACATACAGAAATGTGTTACAATTACGATAAAGAGCCTCATGATATGGTTTTTGTCTAAGCCATTACCAGTCTTTATTTTAAGTGAGTGGGCAAATATATAGTAATTATCTGATTATCTGTGCTGTTTTATTAGGATTTTTGATTATTCGATTACTTACAAAAACAATTCATCATTTCCATGGCAAATATTTACTGATTAAATGAATACCAACTGAGAGAATTTCTGACTATATAATTACTGACTCATGGAGAGCCTCGATATAGCTTTAAATTTTTATTTCATTATTATTACTTTCTGTTTTATTGATCATTCCAATAACTTACAAATGTATATCAAAGATGACCGCATCGGTGGTGCAATGGTTAGTGTGCTCGCCTCGAGTGCAGTAGATCGTGGGTTCGAGCCCCTATCGAGTCAGACCAAAGACTATAAAATTAGTATTTGTAGCTTCTCCACTTAGCACGCAGCATTAAAGAGAAAGAGCAAACACTGGTTGGCTCGAAATCAGGATAATGTGTCTGAGTGGAGCGACATGTCTACCCGCGGACTGTTGTTTCAGTGAGCTAGCACTATAAAAATCCAACTAAGCGTGTTGGTCTAGTACAAAGCGGTCCCCATCATCATTTCATTGAAATTATTTGCTCTCGACAAGATATAGCTGAGACATTGCGGAGTTTCACGTTAAACAACACTCACTCATTATATCAAGATGTAAACAAAATATATGCTCATCTATGAGCTGTAAAGGTTAATCTCAGAGTACACAAATGGCTTACGTCGGAAACATTTTCATCCAAGATAATCTAATTAAGAAATGCATGTGGTGTTGAGAGTAATCTGAGTAATATTACCAAAAAGTAATAAGCTTAAAAGAATTGTATTTTTACCTGATACATTTGGATGACTTGAACATTTTGTTAGGGTTACAACCAATATTGTTTACGGTCAGGCTTACCGTATAATAGGGTTAGGGTTACAACCAATATTGTTTACGGTCAGGCTTACCGTATAATAGGGTTAGGGTTACAACCAATATTGTTTACGGTCAGGCTTACCGTATAATAGGGTTAGGGTTACAACCAATATTGTTTACGGTCAGGCTTACCGTATAATAGGGTTAGGGTTACAACCAATATTGTTTACGGTCAAGCTTACGTATAATAGGGTTAGGGTTACAACCAATATTGTTTACGGTCAGGCTTACCGTCTAATAGGGTTAGGGTTACAACCAATATTGTTTACGGTCAGGCTTATCGTATAATAGGGTTAGGGTTACAACCAATATTGTTTACGGTCAGGCTTACCATATAATAGGGTTAGGTTTACAACCAACATTGTTTACGGTCAGGCTTACCGTCTAATAGGGCTAGGATTACAACCAATATTGTTTACGGTCAGGCTTACCGTCTAATAGGGCTAGGATTACAACCAATATTGTTTACGGTCAGGCTTACCGTATAATAGGGCTAGAGCTACAACCAATATTGTTTACGGTCAGGCTTACCGTCTAATAGGGTTAGGGTTACAACCAATATTGTTTACGGTCAGGCTTACCGTATAATAGGGTTAGGGTTACAACCAATATTGTTTACGGTCAGGCTTACCGTATAATAGGGTTAGGGTTACAACCAATATTGTTTACGGTCAGGCTTACCGTATAATAGGGTTATGGTTACAACCAATATTGTTTACGGTCAGGCTTGCCGTCTAATAGGGTTAGGGTTACAACCAATATTGTTTACGGTCAGGCTTACCGTCTAATAGGGTTAGGGTTACAACCAATATTGTTTACGGTCAGGCTTACCGTATAATAGGGTTAGGGTTACAACCAATATTGTTTACGGTCAGGCTTACCGTATAATAGGGTTAGGGTTACAACCAATATTGTTTACGGTCAGGCTTACCGTCTAATAGGGCTAGGATTACAACCAATATTGTTTACGGTCAGGCTTACCGTCTAATAGGGCTAGGATTACAACCAATATTGTTTACGGTCAGGCTTACCGAAAAATAGGGTTAGAGCTACAACCAATATTGTTTACGGTCAGGCTTACCATCTAATAGGGTTAGGGTTACAACCAATATTGTTTACAGTCAGGCTTACCGTCTAATAGGGTTAGGGTTACAACCAATATTGTTTACGGTCAGGCTTACCGTATAATAGGGTTAGGGTTACAACCAATATTGTTTACGGTCAGGCTTACCGTATAATAGGGTTAGGGTTACAACCAATATTGTTTACGGTCAGGCTTACCGTATAATACGGTTAGGGTTACAGCCAATATTGTTTACGGTCAGGCTTACCGTCTAATAGGGTTAGGGTTTCAACCAATATTGTTTACGGTCAGGCTTACCGTATAATAGGGTTAGGGTTACAACTAATATTGCTTACCGTATAATAGGGTTAGGGTTACAACTAATATTGCTTACCGTATAATAGGGCTAAGATTACAACCAATATTGTTTACGGTCAGGTTTACCGTATAATAGGGTTAGGGTTACAACCACTAGTGTTTACGGTCAGGCTTACCGTATAATAGGGTTAGGGTTACAACCAATATTGTTTACGTTCAGTCTTACCGTATAATAGGGTTAGGGTTACAACCAATATTGTTTACGGTCAGGCTTACCGTATAATAGAGTTAGGGTTACAACCAATATTGTTTACGATCAGGCTTACCGTATAATAGGGTTAGGGTTACAACCAATATTGTTTACGGTCAGGCTTACCGTATAATAGGGTTAGGGTTACAACCAAAATTGTTTACGGTCAGGCTTACTGTATAATAGGGTTAGGGTTACAACCAATATTGTTTACGGTCAGGCTTACCGTATAATAGGGTTAGGGTTACAACCAATATTGTTTACGGTCAGGCTTACCGTATAATAGGGTTAGGGTTACAGCCAATATTGTTTACGGTCAGGCTTACCGTATAATAGGGTTAGGGTTACAACCAATATTGTTTACGGTCAAGCTTACCGTATAATAGGGTTAGGGTTACAACCAATATTGTTTACGGTCAGGCTTACCGTTTAATAGGGTTAGGGTTACAACCAATATTGTTTACGGTCAGGTTTACCGTCTAATAGGGCTAGGATTACAACCAATATTGTTTACGGTCAGGCTTACCGTATAATAGGGTTAGGATTACAACCAATATTGTTTACGGTCAGGCTTACCGTATAATAGGGTTAGGGTTACAACCAAAATTGTTTACGGTCAGGCTTACGGTATAATAGGGTTTGGGTTACAACCAATATTGTTTACGGTCAGGCTTACCGTATAATAGGGTTAGGGTTACAACCAATACTGTTTACGGTCAGGCTTACCGTATAATAAGGTTAGGGTTACAACCAATATTGTTTACGGTCAGGCTTACCGTATAATAGGGTTAGGGTTACAACCAATATTGTTTACGGTCAGGCTTACCGTATAATAGGGCTAGGATTACATCCAATATTGTTTACGGTCAGGCTTACCGTATAATAGGGCTAAGATTACAACCACTATTGTTTACGGTCAGGCTTACCGTATAATAGGGCTAGGATTACAACCAATATTGTTTACGGTCAGGCTTACCGTATAATAGGGTTAGGGTTACAACCAATATTGTTTACGGTCAGGCTTACCGTATAATAGGGTTAGGGTTACAACCAATATTGTTTACGGTCAGGCTTACCGTATAATAGGGTTAGGGTTACAACCAATATTGTTTACGGTCAGGCTTACCGTATAATAGGGTTAGGGTTACAACCAATATTGTTTACGGTCAGGCTTACCGTATAATAGGGTTAGGGTTACAACCAATATTGTTTACGGTCAGGCTTACCGTATAATAGGGTTAGGGTTACAACCAATATTGTTTACGGTCAGGCTTACCGTATAATAGGGCTAGGATTACAACCAATATTGTTTACTGTCAGGCTTACCGTATAATAGGGCTAAGATTACAACCACTATTGTTTACGGTCAGGCTTACCGTATAAAAGGGCTAGGATTACAACCAATATTGTTTACGGTCAGGCTTACCGTATAATAGGTCTAAGATTACAACCAATATTGCTTACGGTCAGGCTTACCGTATAATAGGGTTAGAATTACAACCAATATTGTTTACGGTCAGGCTTACCGTATAATAGGGTTAGGGTTACAACCAATATTGTTTACGGTCATGCTTACCGTATAATAGGGTTAGAGTTACAACCAATATTGTTTACGGTCAGGCTTACCGTATAATAGGGTTAGAGTTACAACCAATATTGTTTACGGTCAGGCTTACCGTATATTAGGGTTAGAGTTACAACCAATATTGTTTACGGTCAGGCTTACTGTATAATAGGGTTAGAGTTACAACCAATATTGTTTACGGTCATGCTTACCGTATAATAGGGTTAGATGTACAACCAATATTGTTTACGGTCAGGCTTACCGTATAATAGGGTTAGGGTTACAACCAATATTGTTTACGGTCAGGCTTACCGTATAATAGGGTTAGGGTTACAACCAATATTGTTTACGGTCAGGCTTACCGTATAATAGGGTTAGGGTTACAACCAATATTGTTTACCGTCAGGCTTACCGTATAATAGGGTTAGAGTTACAACCAATATTGTTTACGGTCAGGCTTACCGTATAATAGGGTTAGAGCTACAACCAATATTGTTTACGGTCAGGCTTACCGTATAATAGGGTTAGGGTTACAACCAATATTGTTTACGGTCAGGCTTACCGTATAATAGGGTTAGAGTTACAACCAATATTGTTTACGGTCAGGTTTACCGTATAATAGGGTTAGAGTTACAACCAATATTGTTTACGGTCAGGCTTACCGTATAATAGGGTTAGGGTTACAACCAATATTGTTTACGGTCAGGCTTACCGTATAATAGGGTTAGAGTTACAACCAATATTGTTTACGGTCAGGCTTACCGTATAATAGGGTTAGGGTTACAACCAATATTCTTTACGGTCAGGCTTACCGTATAATAGGGTTAGGATTACAACCAATATTGTTTACGGTCAGGCTTACCGTATAATAGGGTTAGAGCTACAACCAATATTGTTTACGGTCAGGCTTACCGTCTAATAGGGTTAGGGTTACAACCAATATTGTTTACGGTCAGGCTTACCGTATAATAGGGTTAGGGTTACAACCAATACTGTTTACGGTCAGGCTTACCGTATAATAAGGTTAGGGTTACAACCAATATTGTTTACGGTCAGGCTTACCGTCTAATAGGGTTAGGGTTACAACCAATATTGTTTACGGTCATGCTTACCGTATAATAGGGTTAGGGTTACAACCAATATTGTTTACGGTCAGGCTTACCGTCTAATAGGGTTAGGGTTACAACCAATATTGTTTACGGTCAGGCTTACCGTATAATAGGGTTAGGGTTACAACCAATATTGTTTACGGTCAGTCTTACCGTATAATAGGGCTAGGATTACATCCAATATTGTTTACGGTCAGGCTTACCGTATAATAGGGCTAAGATTACAACCACTATTGTTTACGGTCAGGCTTACCGTATAATAGGGCTAGGATTACAACCAATATTGTTTACGGTCAGGCTTACCGTATAATAGGGTTAGGGTTACAACCAATATTGTTTACGGTCAGGCTTACCGTATAATAGGGTTAGGGTTACAACCAATATTGTTTACGGTCAGGCTTACCGTATAATAGGGTTAGGGTTACAACCAATATTGTTTACGGTCAGGCTTACCGTATAATAGGGTTAGGGTTACAACCAATATTGTTTACGGTCAGGCTTACCGTATAATAGGGTTAGGGTTACAACCAATATTGTTTACGGTCAGGCTTACCGTATAATAGGGTTAGGGTTACAACCAATATTGTTTACGGTCAGGCTTACCGTATAATAGGGCTAGGATTACAACCAATATTGTTTACTGTCAGGCTTACCGTATAATAGGGCTAAGATTACAACCACTATTGTTTACGGTCAGGTTTACCGTATAAAAGGGCTAGGATTACAACCAATATTGTTTACGGTCAGGCTTACCGTATAATAGGTCTAAGATTACAACCAATATTGCTTACGGTCACGCTTACCGTATAATAGGGTTAGAATTACAACCAATATTGTTTACGGTCAGGCTTACCGTATAATAGGGTTAGGGTTACAACCAATATTGTTTACGGTCATGCTTACCGTATAATAGGGTTAGAGTTACAACCAATATTGTTTACGGTCAGGCTTACCGTATAATAGGGTTAGAGTTACAACCAATATTGTTTACGGTCAGGCTTACCGTATATTAGGGTTAGAGTTACAACCAATATTGTTTACGGTCAGGCTTACTGTATAATAGGGTTAGAGTTAAAACCAATATTGTTTACGGTCATGCTTACCGTATAATAGGGTTAGAGGTACAACCAATATTGTTTACGGTCAGGCTTACCGTATAATAGGGTTAGGGTTACAACCAATATTGTTTACGGTCAGGCTTACCGTATAATAGGGTTAGGGTTACAACCAATATTGTTTACGGTCAGGCTTACCGTATAATAGGGTTAGGGTTACAACCAATATTGTTTACCGTCAGGCTTACCGTATAATAGGGTTAGAGTTACAACCAATATTGTTTACGGTCAGGCTTACCGTATAATAGGGATAGAGCTACAACCAATATTGTTTACGGTCAGGCTTACCGTATAATAGGGTTAGGGTTACAACCAATATTGTTTACGGTCAGGCTTACCGTATAATAGGGTTAGAGTTACAACCAATATTGTTTACGGTCAGGTTTACCGTATAATAGGGTTAGAGTTACAACCAATATTGTTTACGGTCAGGCTTACCGTATAATAGGGTTAGGGTTACAACCAATATTGTTTACGGTCAGGCTTACCGTATAATAGGGTTAGAGTTACAACCAATATTGTTTACGGTCAGGCTTACCGTATAATAGGGTTAGGGTTACAACCAATATTGTTTACGGTCAGGCTTACCGTATAATAGGGTTAGGATTACAACCAATATTGTTTACGGTCAGGCTTACCGTATAATAGGGTTAGAGCTACAACCAATATTGTTTACGGTCAGGCTTACCGTCTAATAGGGTTAGGGTTACAACCAATATTGTTTACGGTCAGGCTTACCGTATAATAGGGTTAGGGTTACAACCAATATTGTTTACGGTCAGGCTTACCGTATAATAGGGTTATGGTTACAACCAATATTGTTTACGGTCAGGCTTACCGTCTAATAGGGTTAGGGTTACAACCAATATTGTTTACGGTCAGGCTTACCGTCTAATAGGGTTAGGGTTACAACCAATATTGTTTACGGTCAGGCTTACCGTATAATAGGGTTAGGGTTACAACCAATATTGTTTACGGTCAGGCTTACCGTATAATAGGGTTAGGGTTACAACCAATATTGTTTACGTCAGGCTTACCGTCTAATAGGGCTAGGATTACAACCAATATTGTTTACGGTCAGGCTTACCGTCTAATAGGGCTAGGATTACAACCAATATTGTTTACGGTCAGGCTTACCGTATAATAGGGTTAGAGCTACAACCAATATTGTTTACGGTCAGGCTTACCATCTAATAGGGTTAGGGTTACAACCAATATTGTTTACGGTCAGGCTTACCGTCTAATAGGGTTAGGGTTACAACCAATATTGTTTACGGTCAGGCTTACCGTATAATAGGGTTAGGGTTACAACCAATATTGTTTACGGTCAGGCTTACCGTATAATAGGGTTAGGGTTACAACCAATATTGTTTACGGTCAGGCTTACCGTATAATACGGTTAGGGTTACAGCCAATATTGTTTACGGTCAGGCTTACCGTCTAATAGGGCTAGGGTTACAACCAATATTGTTTACGGTCAGGCTTACCGTATAATAGGGCTAGGGTTACAACTAATATTGCTTACCGTATAATAGGGCTAAGATTACAACCAATATTGTTTACGGTCAGGTTTACCGTATAATAGGGTTAGGGTTACAACCACTATTGTTTACGGTCAGGCTTACCGTATAATAGGGTTAGGGTTACAACCAATATTGTTTACGTTCAGTCTTACCGTATAATAGGGTTAGGGTTACAACCAATATTGTTTACGGTCAGGCTTACCGTATAATAGGGTTAGGGTTACAACCAATATTGTTTACGATCAGGCTTACCGTATAATAGGGTTAGGGTTACAACCAATATTGTTTACGGTCAGGCTTACCGTATAATAGGGTTAGGGTTACAACCAATATTGTTTACGGTCAGGCTTACTGTATAATAGGGTTAGGGTTACAACCAATATTGTTTACGGTCAGGCTTACCGTATAATAGGTTTAGGGTTACAACCAATATTGTTTACGGTCAGGCTTACCGTATAATAGGGTTAGGGTTACAGCCAATATTGTTTACGGTCAGGCTTACCGTATAATAGGGTTAGGGTTACAACCAATATTGTTTACGGTCAAGCTTACCGTATAATAGGGTTAGGGTTACAACCAATATTGTTTACGGTCAGGCTTACCGTTTAATAGGGTTAGGGTTACAACCAATATTGTTTACGGTCAGGTTTACCGTCTAATAGGGCTAGGATTACAACCAATATTGTTTACGGTCAGGCTTACCGTATAATAGGGTTAGGATTACAACCAATATTGTTTACGGTCAGGCTTACCGTATAATAGGGTTAGGGTTACAACCAAAATTGTTTACGGTCAGGCTTACGGTATAATAGGGTTTGGGTTACAACCAATATTGTTTACGGTCAGGCTTACCGTATAATAGGGTTAGGGTTACAACCAATACTGTTTACGGTCAGGCTTACCGTATAATAAGGTTAGGGTTATAACCAATATTGTTTACGGTCAGGCTTACCGTCTAATAGGGTTAGGGTTACAACCAATATTGTTTACGGTCATGCTTACCGTATAATAGGGTTAGGGTTACAACCAATATTGTTTACGGTCAGGCTTACCGTCTAATAGGGTTAGGGTTACAACCAATATTGTTTACGGTCAGGCTTACCGTATAATAGGGTTAGGGTTACAACCAATATTGTTTACGGTCAGGCTTACCGTATAATAGGGCTAGGATTACATCCAATATTGTTTACGGTCAGGCTTACCGTATAATAGGGTTAGAGCTACAACCAATATTGTTTACGGTCAGGCTTACCATCTAATAGGGTTAGGGTTACAACCAATATTGTTTACGGTCAGGCTTACCGTCTAATAGGGTTAGGGTTACAACCAATATTGTTTACGGTCAGGCTTACCGTATAATAGGGTTAGGGTTACAACCAATATTGTTTACGGTCAGGCTTACCGTATAATAGGGTTAGGGTTACAACCAATATTGTTTACGGTCAGGCTTACCGTATAATACGGTTAGGGTTACAGCCAATATTGTTTACGGTCAGGCTTACCGTCTAATAGGGCTAGGGTTACAACCAATATTGTTTACGGTCAGGCTTACCGTATAATAGGGCTAGGGTTACAACTAATATTGCTTACCGTATAATAGGGCTAAGATTACAACCAATATTGTTTACGGTCAGGTTTACCGTATAATAGGGTTAGGGTTACAACCACTATTGTTTACGGTCAGGCTTACCGTATAATAGGGTTAGGGTTACAACCAATATTGTTTACGTTCAGTCTTACCGTATAATAGGGTTAGGGTTACAACCAATATTGTTTACGGTCAGGCTTACCGTATAATAGGGTTAGGGTTACAACCAATATTGTTTACGATCAGGCTTACCGTATAATAGGGTTAGGGTTACAACCAATATTGTTTACGGTCAGGCTTACCGTATAATAGGGTTAGGGTTACAACCAATATTGTTTACGGTCAGGCTTACTGTATAATAGGGTTAGGGTTACAACCAATATTGTTTACGGTCAGGCTTACCGTATAATAGGTTTAGGGTTACAACCAATATTGTTTACGGTCAGGCTTACCGTATAATAGGGTTAGGGTTACAGCCAATATTGTTTACGGTCAGGCTTACCGTATAATAGGGTTAGGGTTACAACCAATATTGTTTACGGTCAAGCTTACCGTATAATAGGGTTAGGGTTACAACCAATATTGTTTACGGTCAGGCTTACCGTTTAATAGGGTTAGGGTTACAACCAATATTGTTTACGGTCAGGTTTACCGTCTAATAGGGCTAGGATTACAACCAATATTGTTTACGGTCAGGCTTACCGTATAATAGGGTTAGGATTACAACCAATATTGTTTACGGTCAGGCTTACCGTATAATAGGGTTAGGGTTACAACCAAAATTGTTTACGGTCAGGCTTACGGTATAATAGGGTTTGGGTTACAACCAATATTGTTTACGGTCAGGCTTACCGTATAATAGGGTTAGGGTTACAACCAATACTGTTTACGGTCAGGCTTACCGTATAATAAGGTTAGGGTTATAACCAATATTGTTTACGGTCAGGCTTACCGTCTAATAGGGTTAGGGTTACAACCAATATTGTTTACGGTCATGCTTACCGTATAATAGGGTTAGGGTTACAACCAATATTGTTTACGGTCAGGCTTACCGTCTAATAGGGTTAGGGTTACAACCAATATTGTTTACGGTCAGGCTTACCGTATAATAGGGTTAGGGTTACAACCAATATTGTTTACGGTCAGGCTTACCGTATAATAGGGCTAGGATTACATCCAATATTGTTTACGGTCAGGCTTACCGTATAATAGGGTTAGAGCTACAACCAATATTGTTTACGGTCAGGCTTACCATCTAATAGGGTTAGGGTTACAACCAATATTGTTTACGGTCAGGCTTACCGTCTAATAGGGTTAGGGTTACAACCAATATTGTTTACGGTCAGGCTTACCGTATAATAGGGTTAGGGTTACAACCAATATTGTTTACGGTCAGGCTTACCGTATAATAGGGTTAGGGTTAC
Organism: Bathymodiolus brooksi; assembly: GCA_963680875.1. Classification (NCBI taxonomy): domain Eukaryota; kingdom Metazoa; phylum Mollusca; class Bivalvia; order Mytilida; family Modiolidae; genus Bathymodiolus; species Bathymodiolus brooksi. The sequence goes on along the minus strand of OY804577.1, from coordinate 129,371,051 downwards.
AACCAATATTGTTTACGGTCAGGCTTACCGTATAATACGGTTAGGGTTACAGCCAATATTGTTTACGGTCAGGCTTACCGTCTAATAGGGCTAGGGTTACAACCAATATTGTTTACGGTCAGGCTTACCGTATAATAGGGCTAGGGTTACAACTAATATTGCTTACCGTATAATAGGGCTAAGATTACAACCAATATTGTTTACGGTCAGGTTTACCGTATAATAGGGTTAGGGTTACAACCACTAGTGTTTACGGTCAGGCTTACCGTATAATAGGGTTAGGGTTACAACCAATATTGTTTACGTTCAGTCTTACCGTATAATAGGGTTAGGGTTACAACCAATATTGTTTACGGTCAGGCTTACCGTATAATAGGGTTAGGGTTACAACCAATATTGTTTACGATCAGGCTTACCGTATAATAGGGTTAGGGTTACAACCAATATTGTTTACGGTCAGGCTTACCGTATAATAGGGTTAGGGTTACAACCAATATTGTTTACGGTCAGGCTTACTGTATAATAGGGTTAGGGTTACAACCAATATTGTTTACGGTCAGGCTTACCGTATAATAGGTTTAGGGTTACAACCAATATTGTTTACGGTCAGGCTTACCGTATAATAGGGTTAGGGTTACAGCCAATATTGTTTACGGTCAGGCTTACCGTATAATAGGGTTAGGGTTACAACCAATATTTGTTTACGGTCAAGCTTACCGTATAATAGGGTTAGGGTTACAACCAATATTGTTTACGGTCAGGCTTACCGTATAATAGGGTTAGGGTTACAACCAATATTGTTTACGGTCAGGCTTACCGTCTAATAGGGTTAGGGTTACAACCAATATTGTTTACGGTCAGGCTTACCGTATAATAGGGTTAGGGTTACAACCAATATTGTTTACGGTCAGGCTTAAAGTATAATAGGGCTAGGATTACATCCAATATTGTTTACGGTCAGGCTTACCGTATAATAGGGCTAAGATTACAACCACTATTGTTTACGGTCAGGCTTACCGTATAATAGGGCTAGGATTACAACCAATATTGTTTACGGTCAGGCTTACCGTATAATAGGGTTAGGGTTACAACCAATATTGTTTACGGTCAGGCTTACCGTATAATAGGGTTAGGGTTACAACCAATATTGTTTACGGTCAGGCTTACCGTATAATAGGGTTAGGGTTACAACCAATATTGTTTACGGTCAGGCTTACCGTATAATAGGGTAAGGGTTACAACCAATATTGTTTACGGTCAGGCTTACCGTATTATAGGGTTAGGGTTACAACCAATATTGTTTACGGTCAGGCTTACCGTATAATAGGGTTAGGGTTACAACCAATATTGTTTACGGTCAGGCTTACCGTATAATAGGGTTAGGATTACAACCAATATTGTTTACGGTCAGGCTTACCGTATAATAGGGTTAGGGTTACAACCAAAATTGTTTACGGTCAGGCTTACGGTATAATAGGGTTTGGGTTACAACCAATATTGTTTACGGTCAGGCTTACCGTATAATAGGGTTAGGGTTACAACCAATATTGTTTACGGTCAGGCTTACCGTATAATAGGGTTAGGGTTACAACCAATATTGTTTACGGTCAGGCTTACCGTATAATAGGGTTAGGGTTACAACCAATATTGTTTACGGTCAGGCTTACCGTATAATAGGGCTAGGATTACAACCAATATTGTTTACTGTCAGGCTTACCGTATAATAGGGCTAAGATTACAACCACTATTGTTTACGGTCAGGTTTACCGTATAAAAGGGCTAGGATTACAACCAATATTGTTTACGGTCAGGCTTACCGTATAATAGGTCTAAGATTACATCCAATATTGTTTACGGTCAGGCTTACCGTATAATAGGGTTAGAGCTACAACCAATATTGTTTACGGTCAGGCTTACCATCTAATAGGGTTAGGGTTACAACCAATATTGTTTACGGTCAGGCTTACCGTCTAATAGGGTTAGGGTTACAACCAATATTGTTTACGGTCAGGCTTACCGTATAATAGGGTTAGGGTTACAACCAATATTGTTTACGGTCAGGCTTACCGTATAATAGGGTTAGGGTTACAACCAATATTGTTTACGGTCAGGCTTACCGTATAATACGGTTAGGGTTACAGCCAATATTGTTTACGGTCAGGCTTACCGTCTAATAGGGCTAGGGTTACAACCAATATTGTTTACGGTCAGGCTTACCGTATAATAGGGCTAGGGTTACAACTAATATTGCTTACCGTATAATAGGGCTAAGATTACAACCAATATTGTTTACGGTCAGGTTTACCGTATAATAGGGTTAGGGTTACAACCACTAGTGTTTACGGTCAGGCTTACCGTATAATAGGGTTAGGGTTACAACCAATATTGTTTACGTTCAGTCTTACCGTATAATAGGGTTAGGGTTACAACCAATATTGTTTACGGTCAGGCTTACCGTATAATAGGGTTAGGGTTACAACCAATATTGTTTACGATCAGGCTTACCGTATAATAGGGTTAGGGTTACAACCAATATTGTTTACGGTCAGGCTTACCGTATAATAGGGTTAGGGTTACAACCAATATTGTTTACGGTCAGGCTTACTGTATAATAGGGTTAGGGTTACAACCAATATTGTTTACGGTCAGGCTTACCGTATAATAGGTTTAGGGTTACAACCAATATTGTTTACGGTCAGGCTTACCGTATAATAGGGTTAGGGTTACAGCCAATATTGTTTACGGTCAGGCTTACCGTATAATAGGGTTAGGGTTACAACCAATATTGTTTACGGTCAAGCTTACCGTATAATAGGGTTAGGGTTACAACCAATATTGTTTACGGTCAGGCTTACCGTTTAATAGGGTTAGGGTTACAACCAATATTGTTTACGGTCAGGTTTACCGTCTAATAGGGCTAGGATTACAACCAATATTGTTTACGGTCAGGCTTACCGTATAATAGGGTTAGGATTACAACCAATATTGTTTACGGTCAGGCTTACCGTATAATAGGGTTAGGGTTACAACCAAAATTGTTTACGGTCAGGCTTACGGTATAATAGGGTTTGGGTTACAACCAATATTGTTTACGGTCAGGCTTACCGTATAATAGGGTTAGGGTTACAACCAATACTGTTTACGGTCAGGCTTACCGTATGATAAGGTTAGGGTTATAACCAATATTGTTTACGGTCAGGCTTACCGTCTAATAGGGTTAGGGTTACAACCAATATTGTTTACGGTCATGCTTACCGTATAATAGGGTTAGGGTTACAACCAATATTGTTTACGGTCAGGCTTACCGTCTAATAGGGTTAGGGTTACAACCAATATTGTTTACGGTCAGGCTTACCGTATAATAGGGTTAGGGTTACAACCAATATTGTTTACGGTCAGGCTTACCGTATAATAGGGCTAGGATTACATCCAATATTGTTTACGGTCAGGCTTACCGTATAATAGGGCTAAGATTACAACCACTATTGTTTACGGTCAGGCTTACCGTATAATAGGGCTAGGATTACAACCAATATTGTTTACGGTCAGGCTTACCGTATAATAGGGTTAGGGTTACAACCAATATTGTTTACGGTCAGGCTTACCGTATAATAGGGTTAGGGTTACAACCAATATTGTTTACGGTCAGGCTTACCGTATAATAGGGTTAGGGTTACAACCAATATTGTTTACGGTCAGGCTTACCGTATAATAGGGTAAGGGTTACAACCAATATTGTTTACGGTCAGGCTTACCGTATTATAGGGTTAGGGTTACAACCAATATTGTTTACGGTCAGGCTTACCGTATAATAGGGTTAGGGTTACAACCAATATTGTTTACGGTCAGGCTTACCGTATAATAGGGCTAGGATTACAACCAATATTGTTTACTGTCAGGCATACCGTATAATAGGGCTAAGATTACAACCACTATTGTTTACGGTCAGGCTTACCGTATAAAAGGGCTAGGATTACAACCAATATTGTTTACGGTCAGGCTTACCGTATAATAGGTCTAAGATTACAACCAATATTGTTTACGGTCAGGCTTACCGTATAATAGGGTTAGAGTTACAACCAATATTGTTTACGGTCAGGCTTACCGTATAATAGGGTTAGGGTTACAACCAATATTGTTTACGGTCATGCTTACCGTATAATAGGGTTAGAGTTACAACCAATATTGTTTACGGTCAGGCTTACCGTATAATAGGGTTAGAGTTACAACCAATATTGTTTACGGTCAGGCTTACCGTATAATAGGGTTAGAGTTACAACCAATATTGTTTACGGTCAGGCTTACTGTATAATAGGGTTAGAGTTACAACCAATATTGTTTACGGTCATGCTTACCGTATAATAGGGTTAGAGGTACAACCAATATTGTTTACCGTCAGGCTTACCGTATAATAGGGTTAGGGTTACAACCAATATTGTTTACGGTCAGGCTTACCGTATAATAGGGTTAGGGTTACAACCAATATTGTTTACGGTCAGGCTTACCGTATAATACGGTTAGGGTTACAGCCAATATTGTTTACGGTCAGGCTTACCGTCTAATAGGGCTAGGGTTACAACCAATATTGTTTACGGTCAGGCTTACCGTATAATAGGGCTAGGGTTACAACTAATATTGCTTACCGTATAATAGGGCTAAGATTACAACCAATATTGTTTACGGTCAGGTTTACCGTATAATAGGGTTAGGGTTACAACCACTAGTGTTTACGGTCAGGCTTACCGTATAATAGGGTTAGGGTTACAACCAATATTGTTTACGTTCAGTCTTACTGTATAATAGGGTTAGGGTTACAACCAATATTGTTTACGGTCAGGCTTACCGTATAATAGGTTTAGGGTTACAACCAATATTGTTTACGGTCAGGCTTACCGTATAATAGGGTTAGGGTTACAGCCAATATTGTTTACGGTCAGGCTTACCGTATAATAGGGTTAGGGTTACAACCAATATTGTTTACGGTCAAGCTTACCGTATAATAGGGTTAGGGTTACAACCAATATTGTTTACGGTCAGGCTTACCGTTTAATAGGGTTAGGGTTACAACCAATATTGTTTACGGTCAGGTTTACCGTCTAATAGGGCTAGGATTACAACCAATATTGTTTACGGTCAGGCTTACCGTATAATAGGGTTAGGATTACAACCAATATTGTTTACGGTCAGGCTTACCGTATAATAGGGTTAGGGTTACAACCAAAATTGTTTACGGTCAGGCTTACGGTATAATAGGGTTTGGGTTACAACCAATATTGTTTACGGTCAGGCTTACCGTATAATAGGGTTAGGGTTACAACCAATACTGTTTACGGTCAGGCTTACCGTATGATAAGGTTAGGGTTATAACCAATATTGTTTACGGTCAGGCTTACCGTCTAATAGGGTTAGGGTTACAACCAATATTGTTTACGGTCATGCTTACCGTATAATAGGGTTAGGGTTACAACCAATATTGTTTACGGTCAGGCTTACCGTCTAATAGGGTTAGGGTTACAACCAATATTGTTTACGGTCAGGCTTACCGTATAATAGGGTTAGGGTTACAACCAATATTGTTTACGGTCAGGCTTACCGTATAATAGGGCTAGGATTACATCCAATATTGTTTACGGTCAGGCTTACCGTATAATAGGGCTAAGATTACAACCACTATTGTTTACGGTCAGGCTTACCGTATAATAGGGCTAGGATTACAACCAATATTGTTTACGGTCAGGCTTACCGTATAATAGGGTTAGGGTTACAACCAATATTGTTTACGGTCAGGCTTACCGTATAATAGGGTTAGGGTTACAACCAATATTGTTTACGGTCAGGCTTACCGTATAATAGGGTTAGGGTTACAACCAATATTGTTTACGGTCAGGCTTACCGTATAATAGGGTAAGGGTTACAACCAATATTGTTTACGGTCAGGCTTACCGTATTATAGGGTTAGGGTTACAACCAATATTGTTTACGGTCAGGCTTACCGTATAATAGGGTTAGGGTTACAACCAATATTGTTTACGGTCAGGCTTACCGTATAATAGGGCTAGGATTACAACCAATATTGTTTACTGTCAGGCATACCGTATAATAGGGCTAAGATTACAACCACTATTGTTTACGGTCAGGCTTACCGTATAAAAGGGCTAGGATTACAACCAATATTGTTTACGGTCAGGCTTACCGTATAATAGGTCTAAGATTACAACCAATATTGTTTACGGTCAGGCTTACCGTATAATAGGGTTAGAGTTACAACCAATATTGTTTACGGTCAGGCTTACCGTATAATAGGGTTAGGGTTACAACCAATATTGTTTACGGTCATGCTTACCGTATAATAGGGTTAGAGTTACAACCAATATTGTTTACGGTCAGGCTTACCGTATAATAGGGTTAGAGTTACAACCAATATTGTTTACGGTCAGGCTTACCGTATAATAGGGTTAGAGTTACAACCAATATTGTTTACGGTCAGGCTTACTGTATAATAGGGTTAGAGTTACAACCAATATTGTTTACGGTCATGCTTACCGTATAATAGGGTTAGAGGTACAACCAATATTGTTTACCGTCAGGCTTACCGTATAATAGGGTTAGGGTTAAAACCAATATTGTTTACGGTCAGGCTTACCGTATAATAGGGTTAGGGTTACAACCAATATTGTTTACGGTCAGGCTTACCGTATAATACGGTTAGGGTTACAGCCAATATTGTTTACGGTCAGGCTTACCGTCTAATAGGGCTAGGGTTACAACCAATATTGTTTACGGTCAGGCTTACCGTATAATAGGGCTAGGGTTACAACTAATATTGCTTACCGTATAATAGGGCTAAGATTACAACCAATATTGTTTACGGTCAGGTTTACCGTATAATAGGGTTAGGGTTACAACCACTAGTGTTTACGGTCAGGCTTACCGTATAATAGGGTTAGGGTTACAACCAATATTGTTTACGTTCAGTCTTACCGTATAATAGGGTTAGGGTTACAACCAATATTGTTTACGGTCAGGCTTACCGTATAATAGGGTTAGGGTTACAACCAATATTGTTTACGATCAGGCTTACCGTATAATAGGGTTAGGGTTACAACCAATATTGTTTACGGTCAGGCTTACCGTATAATAGGGTTAGGGTTACAACCAATATTGTTTACGGTCAGGCTTACTGTATAATAGGGTTAGGGTTACAACCAATATTGTTTACGGTCAGGCTTACCGTATAATAGGTTTAGGGTTACAACCAATATTGTTTACGGTCAGGCTTACCGTATAATAGGGTTAGGGTTACAGCCAATATTGTTTACGGTCAGGCTTACCGTATAATAGGGTTAGGGTTACAACCAATATTGTTTACGGTCAAGCTTACCGTATAATAGGGTTAGGGTTACAACCAATATTGTTTACGGTCAGGCTTACCGTTTAATAGGGTTAGGGTTACAACCAATATTGTTTACGGTCAGGTTTACCGTCTAATAGGGCTAGGATTACAACCAATATTGTTTACGGTCAGGCTTACCGTATAATAGGGTTAGGATTACAACCAATATTGTTTACGGTCAGGCTTACCGTATAATAGGGTTAGGGTTACAACCAAAATTGTTTACGGTCAGGCTTACGGTATAATAGGGTTTGGGTTACAACCAATATTGTTTACGGTCAGGCTTACCGTATAATAGGGTTAGGGTTACAACCAATACTGTTTACGGTCAGGCTTACCGTATGATAAGGTTAGGGTTATAACCAATATTGTTTACGGTCAGGCTTACCGTCTAATAGGGTTAGGGTTACAACCAATATTGTTTACGGTCATGCTTACCGTATAATAGGGTTAGGGTTACAACCAATATTGTTTACGGTCAGGCTTACCGTCTAATAGGGTTAGGGTTACAACCAATATTGTTTACGGTCAGGCTTACCGTATAATAGGGTTAGGGTTACAACCAATATTGTTTACGGTCAGGCTTACCGTATAATAGGGCTAGGATTACATCCAATATTGTTTACGGTCAGGCTTACCGTATAATAGGGCTAAGATTACAACCACTATTGTTTACGGTCAGGCTTACCGTATAATAGGGCTAGGATTACAACCAATATTGTTTACGGTCAGGCTTACCGTATAATAGGGTTAGGGTTACAACCAATATTGTTTACGGTCAGGCTTACCGTATAATAGGGTTAGGGTTACAACCAATATTGTTTACGGTCAGGCTTACCGTATAATAGGGTTAGGGTTACAACCAATATTGTTTACGGTCAGGCTTACCGTATAATAGGGTAAGGGTTACAACCAATATTGTTTACGGTCAGGCTTACCGTATTATAGGGTTAGGGTTACAACCAATATTGTTTACGGTCAGGCTTACCGTATAATAGGGTTAGGGTTACAACCAATATTGTTTACGGTCAGGCTTACCGTATAATAGGGCTAGGATTACAACCAATATTGTTTACTGTCAGGCATACCGTATAATAGGGCTAAGATTACAACCACTATTGTTTACGGTCAGGCTTACCGTATAAAAGGGCTAGGATTACAACCAATATTGTTTACGGTCAGGCTTACCGTATAATAGGTCTAAGATTACAACCAATATTGTTTACGGTCAGGCTTACCGTATAATAGGGTTAGAGTTACAACCAATATTGTTTACGGTCAGGCTTACCGTATAATAGGGTTAGGGTTACAACCAATATTGTTTACGGTCATGCTTACCGTATAATAGGGTTAGAGTTACAACCAATATTGTTTACGGTCAGGCTTACCGTATAATAGGGTTAGAGTTACAACCAATATTGTTTACGGTCAGGCTTACCGTATAATAGGGTTAGAGTTACAACCAATATTGTTTACGGTCAGGCTTACTGTATAATAGGGTTAGAGTTACAACCAATATTGTTTACGGTCATGCTTACCGTATAATAGGGTTAGAGGTACAACCAATATTGTTTACCGTCAGGCTTACCGTATAATAGGGTTAGGGTTACAACCAATATTGTTTACGGTCAGGCTTACCGTATAATAGGGTTAGGGTTACAACCAATATTGTTTACGGTCAGGCTTACCGTATAATAGGGTTAGGGTTACAACCAATATTGTTTACCGTCAGGCTTACCGTATAATAACGTTAGAGTTACAACCAATATTGTTTACGGTCAGGCTTACCGTATAATAGGGTTAGAGTTACAACCAATATTGTTTACGGTCAGGCTTACCGTATAATAGGGTTAGGGTTACAACCAATATTGTTTACGGTCAGGCTTACCGTATAATAGGGTTAGGGTTACAACCAATATTGTTTACGGTCAGGCTTACCGTATAATAGGGTTATGGTTACAACCAATATTGTTTACGGTCAGGCTTACCGTCTAATAGGGTTAGGGTTACAACCAATATTGTTTACGGTCAGGCTTACCGTCTAATAGGGTTAGGGTTACAACCAATATTGTTTACGGTCAGGCTTACCGTATAATAGGGTTAGGGTTACAACCAATATTGTTTACGGTCAGGCTTACCGTATAATAGGGTTAGGGTTACAACCAATATTGTTTACGGTCAGGCTTACCGTCTAATAGGGCTAGTATTACAACCAATATTGTTTACGGTCAGGCTTACCGTCTAATAGGGCTAGGATTACAACCAATATTGTTTACGGTCAGGCTTACCGTATAATAGGGTTAGAGCTACAACCAATATTGTTTACGGTCAGGCTTACCATCTAAAAGGGTTAGGGTTACAACCAATATTGTTTACAGTCAGGCTTACCGTCTAATAGGGTTAGGGTTACAACCAATATTGTTTACAGTCAGGCTTACCGTCTAATAGGGCTAGTATTACAACCAATATTGTTTACGGTCAGGCTTACCGTCTAATAGGGCTAGGATTACAACCAATATTGTTTACGGTCAGGCTTACCGTATAATAGGGTTAGAGCTACAACCAATATTGTTTACGGTCAGGCTTACCATCTAATAGGGTTAGGGTTACAACCAATATTGTTTACAGTCAGGCTTACCGTCTAATAGGGTTAGGGTTACAACCAATATTGTTTACGGTCAGGCTTACCGTATAATAGGGTTAGGGTTACAACCAATATTGTTTACGGTCAGGCTTACCGTATAATAGGGCTAGGATTACAACCAATATTGTTTACTGTCAGGCTTACCGTATAATAGGGCTAAGATTACAACCACTATTGTTTACGGTCAGGCTTACCGTATAAAAGGGCTAGGATTACAACCAATATTGTTTACGGTCAGGCTTACCGTATAATAGGTCTAAGATTACAACCAATATTGCTTACGGTCAGGCTTACCGTATAATAGGGTTAGAATTACAACCAATATTGTTTACGGTCAGGCTTACCGTATAATAGGGTTAGGGTTACAACCAATATTGTTTACGGTCATGCTTACCGTATAATAGGGTTAGAGTTACAACCAATATTATTTACGGTCAGGCTTACCGTATAATAGGGTTAGAGTTACAACCAATATTGTTTACGGTCAGGCTTACCGTATATTAGGGTTAGAGTTACAACCAATATTGTTTACGGTCAGGCTTACTGTATAATAGGGTTAGAGTTACAACCAATATTGTTTACGGTCATGCTTACCGTATAATAGGGTTAGATGTACAACCAATATTGTTTACGGTCAGGCTTACCGTATAATAGGGTTAGGGTTACAACCAATATTGTTTACGGTCAGGCTTACCGTATAATAGGGTTAGGGTTACAACCAATATTGTTTACGGTCAGGCTTACCGTATAATAGGGTTAGGGTTACAACCAATATTGTTTACCGTCAGGCTTACCGTATAATAGGGTTAGAGTTACAACCAATATTGTTTACGGTCAGGCTTACCGTATAATAGGGTTAGAGCTACAACCAATATTGTTTACGGTCAGGCTTACCGTATAATAGGGTTAGGGTTACAACCAATATTGTTTACGGTCAGGCTTACCGTATAATAGGGTTAGAGTTACAACCAATATTGTTTACGGTCAGGTTTACCGTATAATAGGGTTAGGGTTACAACCAATATTGTTTACGGTCAGGCTTACCGTATAATAGGGTTAGGGTTACAACCAATATTGTTTACGGTCAGGCTTACCGTATAATAGGGTTAGAGTTACAACCAATATTGTTTACGGTCAGGCTTACCGTATAATAGGGTTAGGGTTACAACCAATATTGTTTACGGTCAGGCTTACCGTATAATAGGGTTAGGATTACAACCAATATTGTTTACGGTCAGGCTTACCGTATAATAGGGTTAGAGCTACAACCAATATTGTTTACGGTCAGGCTTACCGTCTAATAGGGTTAGGGTTACAACCAATATTGTTTACGGTCAGGCTTACCGTATAATAGGGTTAGGGTTACAACCAATACTGTTTACGGTCAGGCTTACCGTATAATAAGGTTAGGGTTACAACCAATATTGTTTACGGTCAGGCTTACCGTCTAATAGGGTTAGGGTTACAACCAATATTGTTTACGGTCATGCTTACCGTATAATAGGGTTAGGGTTACAACCAATATTGTTTACAGTCAGGCTTACCGTCTAATAGGGTTAGGGTTACAACCAATATTGTTTACGGTCAGGCTTACCGTATAATAGGGTTAGGGTTACAACCAATATTGTTTACGGTCAGGCTTACCGTATAATAGGGCTAGGATTACATCCAATATTGTTTACGGTCAGGCTTACCGTATAATAGGGCTAAGATTACAACCACTATTGTTTACGGTCAGGCTTACCGTATAATAGGGCTAGGATTACAACCAATATTGTTTACGGTCAGGCTTACCGCATAATAGGGTTAGGGTTACAACCAATATTGTTTACGGTCAGGCTTACCGTATAATAGGGTTAGGGTTACAACCAATATTGTTTACGGTCAGGCTTACCGTATAATAGGGTTAGGGTTACAACCAATATTGTTTACGGTCAGGCTTACCGTATAATAGGGTTAGGGTTACAACCAATATTGTTTACGGTCAGGCTTACCGTATAATAGGGTTAGGGTTACAACCAATATTGTTTACGGTCAGGCTTACCGTATAATAGGGTTAGGGTTACAACCAATATTGTTTACGGTCAGGCTTACCGTCTAATAGGGTTAGGGTTACAACCAATATTGTTTACGGTCAGGCTTACCGTATAATAGGGTTAGGGTTACAACCAATATTGTTTACGGTCAGGCTTACCGTATAATAGGGCTAGGATTACATCCAATATTGTTTACGGTCAGGCTTACCGTATAATAGGGTTAGAGCTACAACCAATATTGTTTACGGTCAGGCTTACCATCTAATAGGGTTAGGGTTACAACCAATATTGTTTACGGTCAGGCTTACCGTCTAATAGGGTTAGGGTTACAACCAATATTGTTTACGGTCAGGCTTACCGTATAATAGGGTTAGGGTTACAACCAATATTGTTTACGGTCAGGCTTACCGTATAATAGGGTTAGGGTTACAACCAATATTGTTTACGGTCAGGCTTACCGTATAATACGGTTAGGGCTACAGCCAATATTGTTTACGGTCAGGCTTACCGTCTAATAGGGCTAGGGTTACAACCAATATTGTTTACGGTCAGGCTTACCGTATAATAGGGCTAGGGTTACAACTAATATTGCTTACCGTATAATAGGGCTAAGATTACAACCAATATTGTTTACGGTCAGGTTTACCGTATAATAGGGTTAGGGTTACAACCACTAGTGTTTACGGTCAGGCTTACCGTATAATAGGGTTAGGGTTACAACCAATATTGTTTACGTTCAGTCTTACCGTATAATAGGGTTAGGGTTACAACCAATATTGTTTACGGTCAGGCTTACCGTATAATAGGGTTAGGGTTACAACCAATATTGTTTACGATCAGGCTTACCGTATAATAGGGTTAGGGTTACAACCAATATTGTTTACGGTCAGGCTTACCGTATAATAGGGTTAGGGTTACAACCAATATTGTTTACGGTCAGGCTTACTGTATAATAGGGTTAGGGTTACAACCAATATTGTTTACGGTCAGGCTTACCGTATAATAGGTTTAGGGTTACAACCAATATTGTTTACGGTCAGGCTTACCGTATAATAGGGTTAGGGTTACAGCCAATATTGTTTACGGTCAGGCTTACCGTATAATAGGGTTAGGGTTACAACCAATATTGTTTACGGTCAAGCTTACCGTATAATAGGGTTAGGGTTACAACCAATATTGTTTACAGTCAGGCTTACCGTTTAATAGGGTTAGGGTTACAACCAATATTGTTTACGGTCAGGTTTACTGTCTAATAGGGCTAGGATTACAACCAATATTGTTTACGGTCAGGCTTACCGTATAATAGGGTTAGGATTACAACCAATATTGTTTACGGTCAGGCTTACCGTATAATAGGGTTAGGGTTACAACCAAAATTGTTTACGGTCAGGCTTACGGTATAATAGGGTTTGGGTTACAACCAATATTGTTTACGGTCAGGCTTACCGTATAATAGGGTTAGGGTTACAACCAATACTGTTTACGGTCAGGCTTACCGTATGATAAGGTTAGGGTTATAACCAATATTGTTTACGGTCAGGCTTACCGTCTAATAGGGTTAGGGTTACAACCAATATTGTTTACGGTCATGCTTACCGTATAATAGGGTTAGGGTTACAACCAATATTGTTTACGGTCAGGCTTACCGTCTAATAGGGTTAGGGTTACAACCAATATTGTTTACGGTCAGGCTTACCGTATAATAGGGTTAGGGTTACAACCAATATTGTTTACGGTCAGGCTTACCGTATAATAGGGCTAGGATTACATCCAATATTGTTTACGGTCAGGCTTACCGTATAATAGGGCTAAGATTACAACCACTATTGTTTACGGTCAGGCTTACCGTATAATAGGGCTAGGATTACAACCAATATTGTTTACGGTCAGGCTTACCGTATAATAGGGTTAGGGTTACAACCAATATTGTTTACGGTCAGGCTTACCGTATAATAGGGTTAGGGTTACAACCAATATTGTTTACGGTCAGGCTTACCGTATAATAGGGTTAGGGTTACAACCAATATTGTTTACGGTCAGGCTTACCGTATAATAGGGTAAGGGTTACAACCAATATTGTTTACGGTCAGGCTTACCGTATTATAGGGTTAGGGTTACAACCAATATTGTTTACGGTCAGGCTTACCGTATAATAGGGTTAGGGTTACAACCAATATTGTTTACGGTCAGGCTTACCGTATAATAGGGCTAGGATTACAACCAATATTGTTTACTGTCAGGCATACCGTATAATAGGGCTAAGATTACAACCACTATTGTTTACGGTCAGGCTTACCGTATAAAAGGGCTAGGATTACAACCAATATTGTTTACGGTCAGGCTTACCGTATAATAGGTCTAAGATTACAACCAATATTGTTTACGGTCAGGCTTACCGTATAATAGGGTTAGAGTTACAACCAATATTGTTTACGGTCAGGCTTACCGTATAATAGGGTTAGGGTTACAACCAATATTGTTTACGGTCATGCTTACCGTATAATAGGGTTAGAGTTACAACCAATATTGTTTACGGTCAGGCTTACCGTATAATAGGGTTAGAGTTACAACCAATATTGTTTACGGTCAGGCTTACCGTATAATAGGGTTAGAGTTACAACCAATATTGTTTACGGTCAGGCTTACTGTATAATAGGGTTAGAGTTACAACCAATATTGTTTACGGTCATGCTTACCGTATAATAGGGTTAGAGGTACAACCAATATTGTTTACCGTCAGGCTTACCGTATAATAGGGTTAGGGTTACAACCAATATTGTTTACGGTTAGGCTTACCGTATAATAGGGTTAGGGTTACAACCAATATTGTTTACGGTCAGGCTTACCGTATAATAGGGTTAGGGTTACAACCAATATTGTTTACCGTCAGGCTTACCGTATAATAACGTTAGAGTTACAACCAATATTGTTTACGGTCAGGCTTACCGTATAATAGGGTTAGAGTTACAACCAATATTGTTTACGGTCAGGCTTACCGTATAATAGGGTTAGGGTTACAACCAATATTGTTTACGGTCAGGCTTACCGTATAATAGGGTTAGGGTTACAACCAATATTGTTTACGGTCAGGCTTACCGTATAATAGGGTTATGGTTACAACCAATATTGTTTACGGTCAGGCTTACCGTCTAATAGGGTTAGGGTTACAACCAATATTGTTTACGGTCAGGCTTACCGTCTAATAGGGTTAGGGTTACAACCAATATTGTTTACGGTCAGGCTTACCGTATAATAGGGTTAGGGTTACAACCAATATTGTTTACGGTCAGGCTTACCGTATAATAGGGTTAGGGTTACAACCAATATTGTTTACGGTCAGGCTTACCGTCTAATAGGGCTAGTATTACAACCAATATTGTTTACGGTCAGGCTTACCGTCTAATAGGGCTAGGATTACAACCAATATTGTTTACGGTCAGGCTTACCGTATAATAGGGTTAGAGCTACAACCAATATTGTTTACGGTCAGGCTTACCATCTAATAGGGTTAGGGTTACAACCAATATTGTTTACGGTCAGGCTTACCGTCTAATAGGGTTAGGGTTACAACCAATATTGTTTACAGTCAGGCTTACCGTCTAATAGGGCAAGTATTACAACCAATATTGTTTACGGTCAGGCTTACCGTCTAATAGGGCTAGGATTACAACCAATATTGTTTACGGTCAGGCTTACCGTATAATAGGGTTAGAGCTACAACCAATATTGTTTACGGTCAGGCTTTCCATCTAATAGGGTTAGGGTTACAACCAATATTGTTTACAGTCAGGCTTACCGTCTAATAGGGTTAGGGTTACAACCAATATTGTTTACGGTCAGGCTTACCGTATAATAGGGTTAGGGTTACAACCAATATTGTTTACGGTCAGGCTTACTGTATAATAGGGCTAGGATTACAACCAATATTGTTTACTGTCAGGCTTACCGTATAATAGGGCTAAGATTACAACCACTATTGTTTACGGTCAGGCTTACCGTATAAAAGGGCTAGGATTACAACCAATATTGTTTACGGTCAGGCTTACCGTATAATAGGTCTAAGATTACAACCAATATTGCTTACGGTCAGGCTTACCGTATAATAGGGTTAGAATTACAACCAATATTGTTTACGGTCAGGCTTACCGTATAATAGGGTTAGGGTTACAACCAATATTGTTTACGGTCATGCTTACCGTATAATAGGGTTAGAGTTACAACCAATATTGTTTACGGTCAGGCTTACCGTATAATAGGGTTAGAGTTACAACCAATATTGTTTACGGTCAGGCTTACCGTATATTAGGGTTAGAGTTACAACCAATATTGTTTACGGTCAGGCTTACTGTATAATAGGGTTAGAGTTACAACCAATATTGTTTACGGTCATGCTTACCGTATAATAGGGTTAGATGTACAACCAATATTGTTTACGGTCAGGCTTACCGTATAATAGGGTTAGGGTTACAACCAATATTGTTTACGGTCAGGCTTACCGTATAATAGGGTTAGGGTTACAACCAATATTGTTTACGGTCAGGCTTACCGTATAATAGGGTTAGGGTTACAACCAATATTGTTTACCGTCAGGCTTACCGTATAATAGGGTTAGAGTTACAACCAATATTGTTTACGGTCAGGCTTACCGTATAATAGGGTTAGAGCTACAACCAATATTGTTTACGGTCAGGCTTACCGTATAATAGGGTTAGGGTTACAACCAATATTGTTTACGGTCAGGCTTACCGTATAATAGGGTTAGAGTTACAACCAATATTGTTTACGGTCAGGTTTACCGTATAATAGGGTTAGAGTTACAACCAATATTGTTTACGGTCAGGCTTACCGTATAATAGGGTTAGGGTTACAACCAATATTGTTTACGGTCAGGCTTACCGTATAATAGGGTTAGAGTTACAACCAATATTGTTTACGGTCAGGCTTACCGTATAATAGGGTTAGGGTTACAACCAATATTGCTTACGGTCAGGCTTACCGTATAATAGGGTTAGGATTACAACCAATATTGTTTACGGTCAGGCTTACCGTATAATAGGGTTAGAGCTACAACCAATATTGTTTACGGTCAGGCTTACCGTCTAATAGGGTTAGGGTTACAACCAATATTGTTTACGGTCAGGCTTACCGTATAATAGGGTTAGGGTTACAACCAATACTGTTTACGGTCAGGCTTACCGTATAATAAGGTTAGGGTTACAACCAATATTGTTTACGGTCAGGCTTACCGTCTAATAGGGTTAGGGTTACAACCAATATTGTTTACGGTCATGCTTACCGTATAATAGGGTTAGGGTTACAACCAATATTGTTTACAGTCAGGCTTACCGTCTAATAGGGTTAGGGTTACAACCAATATTGTTTACGGTCAGGCTTACCGTATAATAGGGTTAGGGTTACAACCAATATTGTTTACGGTCAGGCTTACCGTATAATAGGGCTAGGATTACATCCAATATTGTTTACGGTCAGGCTTACCGTATAATAGGGCTAAGATTACAACCACTATTGTTTACGGTCAGGCTTACCGTATAATAGGGCTAGGATTACAACCAATATTGTTTACGGTCAGGCTTACCGTATAATAGGGTTAGGGTTACAACCAATATTGTTTACGGTCAGGCTTACCGTATAATAGGGTTAGGGTTACAACCAATATTGTTTACGGTCAGGCTTACCGTATAATAGGGTTAGGGTTACAACCAATATTGTTTACGGTCAGGCTTACCGTATAATAGGGTTAGGGTTACAACCAATATTGTTTACGGTCAGGCTTACCGTATAATAGGGTTAGGGTTACAACCAATATTGTTTACGGTCAGGCTTACCGTATAATAGGGTTAGGGTTACAACCAATATTGTTTACGGTCAGGCTTACCGTATAATAGGGCTAGGATTACAACCAATATTGTTTACTGTCAGGCTTACCGTATAATAGGGCTAAGATTACAACCACTATTGTTTACGGTCAGGTTTACCGTATAAAAGGGCTAGGATTACAACCAATATTGTTTACGGTCAGGCTTACCGTATAATAGGTCTAAGATTACAACCAATATTGCTTACGGTCAGGCTTACCGTATAATAGGGTTAGAATTACAACCAATATTGTTTACGGTCAGGCTTACCGTATAATAGGGTTAGGGTTACAACCAATATTGTTTACGGTCATGCTTACCGTATAATAGGGTTAGAGTTACAACCAATATTGTTTACGGTCAGGCTTACCGTATAATAGGGTTAGAGTTACAACCAATATTGTTTACGGTCAGGCTTACCGTATATTAGGGTTAGAGTTACAACCAATATTGTTTACGGTCAGGCTTACTGTATAATAGGGTTAGAGTTACAACCAATATTGTTTACGGTCATGCTTACCGTATAATAGGGTTAGAGGTACAACCAATATTGTTTACGGTCAGGCTTACCGTATAATAGGGTTAGGGTTACAACCAATATTGTTTACGGTCAGGCTTACCGTATAATAGGGTTAGGGTTACAACCAATATTGTTTACGGTCAGGCTTACCGTATAATAGGGTTAGGGTTACAACCAATATTGTTTACCGTCAGGCTTACCGTATAATAGGGTTAGAGTTACAACCAATATTGTTTACGGTCAGGCTTACCGTATAATAGGGTTAGAGCTACAACCAATATTGTTTACGGTCAGGCTTACCGTATAATAGGGTTAGGGTTACAACCAATATTGTTTACGGTCAGGCTTACCGTATAATAGGGTTAGAGTTACAACCAATATTGTTTACGGTCAGGTTTACCGTATAATAGGGTTAGAGTTACAACCAATATTGTTTACGGTCAGGCTTACCGTATTATAGGGTTAGGGTTACAACCAATATTGTTTACGGTCAGGCTTACCGTATAATAGGGTTAGAGTTACAACCAATATTGTTTACGGTCAGGCTTACCGTATAATAGGGTTAGGGTTACAACCAATATTGTTTACGGTCAGGCTTACCGTATAATAGGGTTAGGATTACAACCAATATTGTTTACGGTCAGGCTTACCGTATAATAGGGTTAGAGCTACAACCAATATTGTTTACGGTCAGGCTTACCGTCTAATAGGGTTAGGGTTACAACCAATATTGTTTACGGTCAGGCTTACCGTATAATAGGGTTAGGGTTACAACCAATATTGTTTACGGTCAGGCTTACCGTATAATAGGGTTATGGTTACAACCAATATTGTTTACGGTCAGGCTTACCGTCTAATAGGGTTAGGGTTACAACCAATATTGTTTACGGTCAGGCTTACCGTCTAATAGGGTTAGGGTTACAACCAATATTGTTTACGGTCAGGCTTACCGTATAATAGGGTTAGGGTTACAACCAATATTGTTTACGGTCAGGCTTACCGTATAATAGGGTTAGGGTTACAACCAATATTGTTTACGTCAGGCTTACCGTCTAATAGGGCTAGGATTACAACCAATATTGTTTACGGTCAGGCTTACCGTCTAATAGGGCTAGGATTACAACCAATATTGTTTACGGTCAGGCTTACCGTATAATAGGGTTAGAGCTACAACCAATATTGTTTACGGTCAGGCTTACCATCTAATAGGGTTAGGGTTACAACCAATATTGTTTACGGTCAGGCTTACCGTCTAATAGGGTTAGGGTTACAACCAATATTGTTTACGGTCAGGCTTACCGTATAATAGGGTTAGGGTTACAATCAATATTGTTTACGGTCAGGCTTACCGTATAATAGGGTTAGGGTTACAACCAATATTGTTTACGGTCAGGCTTACCGTATAATACGGTTAGGGTTACAGCCAATATTGTTTACGGTCAGGCTTACCGTCTAATAGGGCTAGGGTTACAACCAATATTGTTTACGGTCAGGCTTACCGTATAATAGGGCTAGGGTTACAACTAATATTGCTTACCGTATAATAGGGCTAAGATTACAACCAATATTGTTTACGGTCAGGTTTACCGTATAATAGGGTTAGGGTTACAACCACTAGTGTTTACGGTCAGGCTTACCGTATAATAGGGTTAGGGTTACAACCAATATTGTTTACGTTCAGTCTTACCGTATAATAGGGTTAGGGTTACAACCAATATTGTTTACGGTCAGGCTTACCGTATAATAGGGTTAGGGTTACAACCAATATTGTTTACGATCAGGCTTACCGTATAATAGGGTTAGGGTTACAACCAATATTGTTTACGGTCAGGCTTACCGTATAATAGGGTTAGGGTTACAACCAATATTGTTTACGGTCAGGCTTACTGTATAATAGGGTTAGGGTTACAACCAATATTGTTTACGGTCAGGCTTACCGTATAATAGGTTTAGGGTTACAACCAATATTGTTTACGGTCAGGCTTACCGTATAATAGGGTTAGGGTTACAGCCAATATTGTTTACGGTCAGGCTTACCGTCTAATAGGGTTAGGGTTACAACCAATATTGTTTACGGTCAAGCTTACCGTATAATAGGGTTAGGGTTACAACCAATATTGTTTACGGTCAGGCTTACCGTTTAATAGGGTTAGGGTTACAACCAATATTGTTTACGGTCAGGTTTACCGTCTAATAGGGCTAGGATTACAACCAATATTGTTTACGGTCAGGCTTACCGTATAATAGGGTTAGGATTACAACCAATATTGTTTACGGTCAGGCTTACCGTATAATAGGGTTAGGGTTACAACCAAAATTGTTTACGGTCAGGCTTACCGTATAATAGGGTTTGGGTTACAACCAATATTGTTTACGGTCAGGCTTACCGTATAATAGGGTTAGGGTTACAACCAATACTGTTTACGGTCAGGCTTACCGTATAATAAGGTTAGGGTTATAACCAATATTGTTTACGGTCAGGCTTACCGTCTAATAGGGTTAGGGTTACAACCAATATTGTTTACGGTCATGCTTACCGTATAATAGGGTTAGGGTTACAACCAATATTGTTTACGGTCAGGCTTACCGTCTAATAGGGTTAGGGTTACAACCAATATTGTTTACGGTCAGGCTTACCGTATAATAGGGTTAGGGTTACAACCAATATTGTTTACGGTCAGGCTTACCGTATAATAGGGCTAGGATTAAATCCAATATTGTTTACGGTCAGGCTTACCGTATAATAGGGCTAAGATTACAACCACTATTGTTTACGGTCAGGCTTACCGTATAATAGGGCTAGGATTACAACCAATATTGTTTACGGTCAGGCTTACCGTATAATAGGGTTAGGGTTACAACCAATATTGTTTACGGTCAGGCTTACCGTATAATAGGGTTAGGGTTACAACCAATATTGTTTACGGTCAGGCTTACCGTATAATAGGGTAAGGGTTACAACCAATATTGTTTACGGTCAGGCTTACCGTATTATAGGGTTAGGGTTACAACCAATATTGTTTACGGTCAGGCTTACCGTATAATAGGGTTAGGGTTACAACCAATATTGTTTACGGTCAGGCTTACCGTATAATAGGGCTAGGATTACAACCAATATTGTTTACTGTCAGGCATACCGTATAATAGGGCTAAGATTACAACCACTATTGTTTACGGTCAGGCTTACCGTATAAAAGGGCTAGGATTACAACCAATATTGTTTACGGTCAGGCTTACCGTATAATAGGTCTAAGATTACAACCAATATTGTTTACGGTCAGGCTTACCGTATAATAGGGTTAGAGTTACAACCAATATTGTTTACGGTCAGGCTTACCGTATAATAGGGTTAGGGTTACAACCAATATTGTTTACGGTCATGCTTACCGTATAATAGGGTTAGAGTTACAACCAATATTGTTTACGGTCAGGCTTACCGTATAATAGGGTTAGAGTTACAACCAATATTGTTTACGGTCAGGCTTACCGTATAATAGGGTTAGAGTTACAACCAATATTGTTTACGGTCAGGCTTACTGTATAATAGGGTTAGAGTTACAACCAATATTGTTTACGGTCATGCTTACCGTATAATAGGGTTAGAGGTACAACCAATATTGTTTACCGTCAGGCTTACCGTATAATAGGGTTAGGGTTACAACCAATATTGTTTATGGTCAGGCTTACCGTATAATAGGGTTAGGGTTACAACCAATATTGTTTACGGTCAGGCTTACCGTATAATAGGGTTAGGGTTACAACCAATATTGTTTACCGTCAGGCTTACCGTATAATAACGTTAGAGTTACAACCAATATTGTTTACGGTCAGGCTTACCGTATAATAGGGTTAGAGTTACAACCAATATTGTTTACGGTCAGGCTTACCGTATAATAGGGTTAGGGTTACAACCAATATTGTTTACGGTCAGGCTTACCGTATAATAGGGTTAGGGTTACAACCAATATTGTTTACGGTCAGGCTTACCGTATAATAGGGTTATGGTTACAACCAATATTGTTTACGGTCAGGCTTACCGTCTAATAGGGTTAGGGTTACAACCAATATTGTTTACGGTCAGGCTTACCGTCTAATAGGGTTAGGGTTACAACCAATATTGTTTACGGTCAGGCTTACCGTATAATAGGGTTAGGGTTACAACCAATATTGTTTACGGTCAGGCTTACCGTATAATAGGGTTAGGGTTACAACCAATATTGTTTACGGTCAGGCTTACCGTCTAATAGGGCTAGTATTACAACCAATATTGTTTACGGTCAGGCTTACCGTCTAATAGGGCTAGGATTACAACCAATATTGTTTACGGTCAGGCTTACCGTATAATAGGGTTAGAGCTACAACCAATATTGTTTACGGTCAGGCTTACCATCTAATAGGGTTAGGGTTACAACCAATATTGTTTACAGTCAGGCTTACCGTCTAATAGGGTTAGGGTTACAACCAATATTGTTTACAGTCAGGCTTACCGTCTAATAGGGCTAGTATTACAACCAATATTGTTTACGGTCAGGCTTACCGTCTAATAGGGCTAGGATTACAACCAATATTGTTTACGGTCAGGCTTACCGTATAATAGGGTTAGAGCTACAACCAATATTGTTTACGGTCAGGCTTACCATCTAATAGGGTTAGGGTTACAACCAATATTGTTTACGGTCAGGCTTACCGTATAATAGGGTTAGGGTTACAACCAATATTGTTTACGGTCAGGCTTACCGTATTATAGGGTTAGGGTTACAACCAATTTTGTTTACGGTCAGGCTTACCGTATAATACGGTTAGGGTTACAGCCAATATTGTTTACGGTCAGGCTTACCGTCTAATAAGGTTAGGGTTGCAACCAATATTGTTTACGGTCAGGCTTACCGTATAATAGGGTTAGGGTTACAACTAATATTGCTTACCGTATAATAGGGCTAAGATTACAACCAATATTGTTTACGGTCAGGTTTACCGTATAATAGGGTTAGGGTTACAACCACTAGTGTTTACGGTCAGGCTTACCGTATAATAGGGTTAGGGTTACAACCAATATTGTTTACGTTCAGTCTTACCGTATAATAGGGTTAGGGTTACAACCAATATTGTTTACGGTCAGGCTTACCGTATAATAGGGTTAGGGTTACAACCAATATTGTTTACGATCAGGCTTACCGTATAATAGGGTTAGGGTTACAACCAATATTGTTTACGGTCAGGCTTACCGTATAATAGGGTTAGGGTTACAACCAATATTGTTTACGGTCAGGCTTACCGTATAATAGGGTTAGGGTTACAACCAATATTGTTTACGGTCAGGCTTACCGTATAATAGGGTTAGGGTTACAACCAATATTGTTTACGGTCAGGCTTACCGTATAATAGGGTTAGGGTTACAGCCAATATTGTTTACGGTCAGGCTTACCGTATAATAGGGTTAGGGTTACAACCAATATTGTTTACGGTCAAGCTTACCGTATAATAGGGTTAGGGTTACAACCAATATTGTTTACGGTCAGGCTTACCGTTTAATAGGGTTAGGGTTACAACCAATATTGTTTACGGTCAGGTTTACCGTCTAATAGGGCTAGGATTACAACCAATATTGTTTACGGTCAGGCTTACCGTATAATAGGGTTAGGATTACAACCAATATTGTTTACGGTCAGGCTTACCGTATAATAGGGTTAGGGTTACAACCAAAATTGTTTACGGTCAGGCTTACGGTATAATAGGGTTTGGGTTACAACCAATATTGTTTACGGTCAGGCTTACCGTATAATAGGGTTAGGGTTACAACCAATACTGTTTACGGTCAGGCTTACCGTATAATAAGGTTAGGGTTACAACCAATATTGTTTACGGTCAGGCTTACCGTCTAATAGGGTTAGGGTTACAACCAATATTGTTTACGGTCATGCTTACCGTATAATAGGGTTAGGGTTACAACCAATATTGTTTACGGTCAGGCTTACCGTCTAATAGGGTTAGGGTTACAACCAATATTGTTTACGGTCAGGCTTACCGTATAATAGGGTTAGGGTTACAACCAATATTGTTTACGGTCAGGCTTACCGTATAATAGGGTTAGGATTACATCCAATATTGTTTACGGTCAGGTTTACCGTCTAATAGGGCTAGGATTACAACCAATATTGTTTACGGTCAGGCTTACCGTATAATAGGGTTAGGATTACAACCAATATTGTTTACGGTCAGGCTTACCGTATAATAGGGTTAGGGTTACAACCAAAATTGTTTACGGTCAGGCTTACGGTATAATAGGGTTTGGGTTACAACCAATATTGTTTACGGTCAGGCTTACCGTATAATAGGGTTAGGGTTACAACCAATACTGTTTACGGTCAGGCTTACCGTATAATAAGGTTAGGGTTACAACCAATATTGTTTACGGTCAGGCTTACCGACTAATAGGGTTAGGGTTACAACCAATATTGTTTACGGTCATGCTTACCGTATAATAGGGTTAGGGTTACAACCAATATTGTTTACGGTCAGGCTTACCGTCTAATAGGGTTAGGGTTACAACCAATATTGTTTACGGTCAGGCTTACCGTATAATAGGGTTAGGATTACATCCAATATTGTTTACGGTCAGGTTTACCGTCTAATAGGGCTAGGATTACAACCAATATTGTTTACGGTCAGGCTTACCGTATAATAGGGTTAGGATTACAACCAATATTGTTTACGGTCAGGCTTACCGTATAATAGGGTTAGGGTTACAACCAAAATTGTTTACGGTCAGGCTTACGGTATAATAGGGTTTGGGTTACAACCAATATTGTTTACGGTCAGGCTTACCGTATAATAGGGTTAGGGTTACAACCAATACTGTTTACGGTCAGGCTTACCGTATAATAAGGTTAGGGTTACAACCAATATTGTTTACGGTCAGGCTTACCGACTAATAGGGTTAGGGTTACAACCAATATTGTTTACGGTCATGCTTACCGTATAATAGGGTTAGGGTTACAACCAATATTGTTTACGGTCAGGCTTACCGTCTAATAGGGTTAGGGTTACAACCAATATTGTTTACGGTCAGGTTTACCGTCTAATAGGGCTAAGATTACAACCACTATTGTTTACGGTCAGGCTTACCGTATAATAGGGCTAGGATTACAACCAATATTGTTTACGGTCAGGCTTACCGTATAATAGGGTTAGGGTTACAACCAATATTGTTTACGGTCAGGCTTACCGTATAATAGGGTTAGTGTTACAACCAATATTGTTTACGGTCAGGCTTACCGTATAATAGGGTTAGGGTTACAACCAATATTGTTTACGGTCATGCTTACCGTATAATAGGGTTAGAGTTACAACCAATATTGTTCACGGTCAGGCTTACCGTATAATAGGGTTAGAGTTACAACCAATATTGTTTACGGTCAGGCTTACCGTATATTAGGGTTAGAGTTACAACCAATATTGTTTACGGTCAGGCTTACCGTATAATAGGGTTAGAGTTACAACCAATATTGTTTACGGTCATGCTTACCGTATAATAGGGTTAGAGGTACAACCAATATTGTTTACGGTCAGGCTTACCGTATAATAGGGTTAGGGTTACAACCAATATTGTTTACGGTCAGGCTTACCGTATAATAGAGTTAGGGTTACAACCAATAGTGTTTACGGTCAGGCTTACCGTATAATAGGGTTAGGGTTACAACCAATATTGTTTACCGTCAGGCTTACCGTATAATAGGGTTAGAATTACAACCAATATTGTTTACGGTCAGGCTTACCGTATAATAGGGTTAGGGTTACAACCAATATTGTTTACGGTCAGGCTTACCGTATAATAGAGTTAGGGTTACAACCAATATTGTTTACGGTCAGGCTTACCGTATAATAGGGTTAGGGTTACAACCAATATTGTTTACCGTCAGGCTTACCGTATAATAGGGTTAGAGTTACAACCAATATTGTTTACGGTCAGGCTTACCGTATAATAGGGTTAGAGCTACAACCAATATTGTTTACGGTCAGGCTTACCGTATAATAGGGTTAGGGTTACAACCAATATTGTTTACGGTCAGGCTTACCGTATAATAGGGTTAGAGTTACAACCAATATTGTTTACGGTCAGGTTTACCGTATAATAGGGTTAGAGTTACAACCAATATTGTTTACGGTCAGGCTTACCGTATAATAGGGTTAGGGTTACAACCAATATTGTTTACGGTCAGGCTTACCGTATAATAGGGTTAGAGTTACAACCAATATTGTTTACGGTCAGGCTTACCGTATAATAGGGTTAGGGTTACAACCAATATTGTTTACGGTCAGGCTTACCGTATAATAGGGTTAGAGTTACAACCAATATTGTTTACGGTCAGGCTTACCGTATAATAGGGTTAGGGTTACAACCAAAATTGTTTACGGTCAGGCTTACGGTATAATAGGGTTTGGGTTACAACCAATATTGTTTACGGTCAGGCTTACCGTATAATAGGGTTAGGGTTACAACCAATACTGTTTACGGTCAGGCTTACCGTATAATAAGGTTAGGGTTACAACCAATATTGTTTACGGTCAGGCTTACCGTCTAATAGGGTTAGGGTTACAACCAATATTGTTTACGGTCATGCTTACCGTATAATAGGGTTAGGGTTACAACCAATATTGTTTACGGTCAGGCTTACCGTCTAATAGGGTTAGGGTTACAACCAATATTGTTTACGGTCAGGCTTACCGTCTAATAGGGTTAGGGTTACAACCAATATTGTTTACGGTCAGGCTTACCGTATAATAGGGTTAGGGTTACAACCAATATTGTTTACGGTCAGGCTTACCGTATAATAGGGTTAGGGTTACAACCAATATTGTTTACGGTCAGGCTTACCGTATAATAGGGCTAGGATTACAACCAATATTGTTTACTGTCAGGCATTCCGTATAATAGGGCTAAGATTACAACCACTATTGTTTACGGTCAGGCTTACCGTATAAAAGGGCTAGGATTACAACCAATATTGTTTACGGTCAGGCTTACCGTATAATAGGTCTAAGATTACAACCAATATTGTTTACGGTCAGGCTTACCGTATAATAGGGTTAGAGTTACAACCAATATTGTTTACGGTCAGGCTTACCGTATAATAGGGTTAGGGTTACAACCAATATTGTTTACGGTCATGCTTACCGTATAATAGGGTTAGAGTTACAACCAATATTGTTCACGGTCAGGCTTACCGTATAATAGGGTTAGAGTTACAACCAATATTGTTTACGGTCAGGCTTACCGTATATTAGGGTTAGAGTTACAACCAATATTGTTTACGGTCAGGCTTACCGTATAATAGGGTTAGAGTTACAACCAATATTGTTTACGGTCATGCTTACCGTATAATAGGGTTAGAGGTACAACCAATATTGTTTACGGTCAGGCTTACCGTATAATAGGGTTAGGGTTACAACCAATATTGTTTACGGTCAGGCTTACCGTATAATAGAGTTAGGGTTACAACCAATAGTGTTTACGGTCAGGCTTACCGTATAATAGGGTTAGGGTTACAACCAATGTTGTTTACCGTCAGGCTTACCGTATAATAGGGTTAGAATTACAACCAATATTGTTTACGGTCAGGCTTACCGTATAATAGGGTTAGGGTTACAACCAATATTGTTTACGGTCAGGCTTACCGTATAATAGAGTTAGGGTTACAACCAATATTGTTTACGGTCAGGCTTACCGTATAATAGGGTTAGGGTTACAACCAATATTGTTTACCGTCAGGCTTACCGTATAATAGGGTTAGAGTTACAACCAATATTGTTTACGGTCAGGCTTACCGTATAATAGGGTTAGAGCTACAACCAATATTGTTTACGGTCAGGCTTACCGTATAATAGGGTTAGGGTTACAACCAATATTGTTTACGGTCAGGCTTACCGTATAATAGGGTTAGAGTTACAACCAATATTGTTTACGGTCAGGTTTACCGTATAATAGGGTTAGAGTTACAACCAATATTGTTTACGGTCAGGCTTACCGTATAATAGGGTTAGGGTTACAACCAATATTGTTTACGGTCAGGCTTACCGTATAATAGGGTTAGAGTTACAACCAATATTGTTTACGGTCAGGCTTACCGTATAATAGGGTTAGGGTTACAACCAATATTGTTTACGGTCAGGCTTACCGTATAATAGGGTTAGAGTTACAACCAATATTGTTTACGGTCAGGCTTACCGTATAATAGGGTTAGGGTTACAACCAAAATTGTTTACGGTCAGGCTTACGGTATAATAGGGTTTGGGTTACAACCAATATTGTTTACGGTCAGGCTTACCGTATAATAGGGTTAGGGTTACAACCAATACTGTTTACGGTCAGGCTTACCGTATAATAAGGTTAGGGTTACAACCAATATTGTTTACGGTCAGGCTTACCGTCTAATAGGGTTAGGGTTACAACCAATATTGTTTACGGTCATGCTTACCGTATAATAGGGTTAGGGTTACAACCAATATTGTTTACGGTCAGGCTTACCGTCTAATAGGGTTAGGGTTACAACCAATATTGTTTACGGTCAGGCTTACCGTCTAATAGGGTTAGGGTTACAACCAATATTGTTTACGGTCAGGCTTACCGTATAATAGGGTTAGGGTTACAACCAATATTGTTTACGGTCAGGCTTACCGTATAATAGGGCTAGGATTACATCCAATATTGTTTACGGTCAGGCTTACCGTATAATAGGGCTAAGATTACAACCACTATTGTTTACGGTCAGGCTTACCGTATAATAGGGCTAGGATTACAACCTATATTGTTTACGGTCAGGCTTACCGTATAATAGGGTTAGGGTTACAACCAATATTGTTTACGGTCAGGCTTACCGTATAATAGGGTTAGGGTTACAACCAATATTGTTTACGGTCAGGCTTACCGTATAATAGGGTTAGGGTTACAACCAATATTGTTTACGGTCAGGCTTACCGTATAATAGGGTAAGGGTTACAACCAATATTGTTTACGGTCAGGCTTACCGTATAATAGGGTTAGGGTTACAACCAATATTGTTTACGGTCAGGCTTACCGTATAATAGGGTTAGGGTTACAACCAATATTGTTTACGGTCAGGCTTACCGTATAATAGGGCTAGGATTACAACCAATATTGTTTACTGTCAGGCATACCGTATAATAGGGCTAAGATTACAACCACTATTGTTTACGGTCAGGCTTACCGTATAAAAGGGCTAGGATTACAACCAATATTGTTTACGGTCAGGCTTACCGTATAATAGGTCTAAGATTACAACCAATATTGTTTACGGTCAGGCTTACCGTATAATAGGGTTAGAGTTACAACCAATATTGTTTACGGTCAGGCTTACCGTATAATAGGGTTAGGGTTACAACCAATATTGTTTACGGTCATGCTTACCGTATAATAGGGTTAGAGTTACAACCAATATTGTTCACGGTCAGGCTTACCGTATAATAGGGTTAGAGTTACAACCAATATTGTTTACGGTCAGGCTTACCGTATATTAGGGTTAGAGTTACAACCAATATTGTTTACGGTCAGGCTTACCGTATAATAGGGTTAGAGTTACAACCAATATTGTTTACGGTCATGCTTACCGTATAATAGGGTTAGAGGTACAACCAATATTGTTTACGGTCAGGCTTACCGTATAATAGGGTTAGGGTTACAACCAATATTGTTTACGGTCAGGCTTACCGTATAATAGAGTTAGGGTTACAACCAATAGTGTTTACGGTCAGGCTTACCGTATAATAGGGTTAGGGTTACAACCAATATTGTTTACCGTCAGGCTTACCGTATAATAGGGTTAGAATTACAACCAATATTGTTTACGGTCAGGCTTACCGTATAATAGGGTTAGGGTTACAACCAATATTGTTTACGGTCAGGCTTACCGTATAATAGAGTTAGGGTTACAACCAATATTGTTTACGGTCAGGCTTACCGTATAATAGGGTTAGGGTTACAACCAATATTGTTTACCGTCAGGCTTACCGTATAATAGGGTTAGAGTTACAACCAATATTGTTTACGGTCAGGCTTACCGTATAATAGGGTTAGAGCTACAACCAATATTGTTTACGGTCAGGCTTACCGTATAATAGGGTTAGGGTTACAACCAATATTGTTTACGGTCAGGCTTACCGTATAATAGGGTTAGAGTTACAACCAATATTGTTTACGGTCAGGTTTACCGTATAATAGGGTTAGAGTTACAACCAATATTGTTTACGGTCAGGCTTACCGTATAATAGGGTTAGGGTTACAACCAATATTGTTTACGGTCAGGCTTACCGTATAATAGGGTTAGAGTTACAACCAATATTGTTTACGGTCAGGCTTACCGTATAATAGGGTTAGGGTTACAACCAATATTGTTTACGGTCAGGCTTACCGTATAATAGGGTTAGAGTTACAACCAATATTGTTTACGGTCAGGCTTACCGTATAATAGGGTTAGGGTTACAACCAATATTGTTTACGGTCAGGCTTACCGTATAATAGGGTTAGAGTTACAACCAATATTGTTTACGGTCAGGCTTACCGTATAATAGGGCTAGGGTTACAACCAATATTGTTTACGGTCAGGCTTACCGTATAATAGGGTTAGGATTACAACCAATATTGTTTACGGTCAGGCTTACCGTATAATAGGGTTAGAGCTACAACCAATATTGTTTACGGTCAGGCTTACCGTCTAATAGGGTTAGGGTTACAACCAATATTGTTTACGGTCAGGCTCACCGTATAATAGGGTTAGGGTTACAACCAATATTGTTTACGGTCAGGCTTACCGTATAATAGGGTTAGGGTTACAACCAATATTGTTTACGGTCAGGCTTACCGTATAATAGGGTTATGGTTACAACCAATATTGTTTACGGTCAGGCTTACCGTCTAATAGGGTTAAGGTTACAACCAATATTGTTTACGGTCAGGCTTACCGTCTAATAGGGTTAGGGTTACAACAAATATTGTTTACGGTCAGGCTTACCGTATAATACGGTTAGTGTTACAACCAATATTGTTTACGGTCAGGCTTACCGTATAATAGGGTTAGGGTTACAACCAATATTGTTTACGGTCAGGCTTACCGTCTAATAGGGCTAGGATTACAACCAATATTGTTTACGGTCAGGCTTACCGTCTAATAGGGCTAGGATTACAACCAATATTGTTTACGGTCAGGCTTACCGTATAATAGGGTTAGAGCTACAACCAATATTGTTTACGGTCAGGCTTACCATCTAATAGGGTTAGGGTTACAACCAATATTGTTTACGGTCAGGCTTACCGTCTAATAGGGTTAGGGTTACAACCAATATTGTTTACGGTCAGGCTTACCGTATAATAGGGTTAGGGTTACAACCAATATTGTTTACGGTCAGGCTTACCGTATAATAGGGTTAGGGTTACAACCAATATTGTTTACGGTCAGGCTTACCGTATAATACGGTTAGGGTTACAGCCAATATTGTTTACGGTCAGGCTTACCGTCTAATAGGGTTAGGGTTACAACCAATATTGTTTACGGTCAGGCTTACCGTATAATAGGGTTAGGGTTACAACTAATATTGCTTACCGTATAATAGGGCTAAGATTACAACCAATATTGTTTACGGTCAGGTTTACCGTATAATAGGGTTAGGGTTACAACCACTAGTGTTTACGGTCAGGCTTACCGTATAATAGGGTTAGGGTTACAACCAATATTGTTTACGTTCAGTCTTACCGTATAATAGGGTTAGGGTTACAACCAATATTGTTTACGGTCAGGCTTACCGTATAATAGGGTTAGGGTTACAACCAATATTGTTTACGATCAGGCTTACCGTATAATAGGGTTAGGGTTACAACCAATATTGTTTACGGTCAGGCTTACCGTATAATAGGGTTAGGGTTACAACCAATATTGTTTACGGTCAGGCTTACTGTATAATAGGGTTAGGGTTACAACCAATATTGTTTACGGTCAGGCTTAACGTATAATAGGTTTAGGGTTACAATCAATATTGTTTACGGTCAGGCTTACCGTATAATAGGGTTAGGGTTACAGCCAATATTGTTTACGGTCAGGCTTACCGTATAATAGGGTTAGGGTTACAACCAATATTGTTTACGGTCAAGCTTACCGTATAATAGGGTTAGGGTTACAACCAATATTGTTTACGGTCAGGCTTACCGTTTAATAGGGTTAGGGTTACAACCAATATTGTTTACGGTCAGGTTTACCGTCTAATAGGGCTAGGATTACAACCAATATTGTTTACGGTCAGGCTTACCGTATAATAGGGTTAGGATTACAACCAATATTGTTTACGGTCAGGCTTACCGTATAATAGGGTTAGGGTTACAACCAAAATTGTTTACGGTCAGGCTTACGGTATAATAGGGTTTGGGTTACAACCAATATTGTTTACGGTCAGGCTTACCGTATAATAGGGTTAGGGTTACAACCAATACTGTTTACGGTCAGGCTTACCGTATAATAAGGTTAGGGTTACAACCAATATTGTTTACGGTCAGGCTTACCGTCTAATAGGGTTAGGGTTACAACCAATATTGTTTACGGTCATGCTTACCGTATAATAGGGTTAGGGTTACAACCAATATTGTTTACGGTCAGGCTTACCGTCTAATAGGGTTAGGGTTACAACCAATATTGTTTACGGTCAGGTTTACCGTATAATAGGGTTAGAGTTACAACCAATATTGTTTACGGTCAGGCTTACCGTATAATAGGGTTAGGGTTACAACCAATATTGTTTACGGTCAGGCTTACCGTATAATAGGGTTAGGGTTACAACCAATATTGTTTACGGTCAGGCTTACCGTATAATAGGGTTAGAGTTACAACCAATATTGTTTACGGTCAGGCTTACCGTATAATAGGGTTAGGGTTACAACCAATATTGTTTACGGTCAGGCTTACCGTATAATAGGGTTAGAGTTACAACCAATATTGTTTACGGTCAGGCTTACCGTATAATAGGGTTAGGGTTACAACCAATATTGTTTACGGTCAGGCTTACCGTATAATAGGGTTAGGGTTACAACCAATATTGTTTACGGTCAGGCTTACCGTATAATAGGGTTATGGTTACAACCAATATTGTTTACGGTCAGGCTTACCGTCTAATAGGGTTAGGGTTACAACCAATATTGTTTACGGTCAGGCTTACCGTCTAATAGGGTTAGGGTTACAACCAATATTGTTTACGGTCAGGCTTACCGTATAATACGTTAGTGTTACAACCAATATTGTTTACGGTCAG
Source organism: Bathymodiolus brooksi (assembly GCA_963680875.1). NCBI lineage: Eukaryota > Metazoa > Mollusca > Bivalvia > Mytilida > Modiolidae > Bathymodiolus > Bathymodiolus brooksi. The sequence goes on along the minus strand of OY804577.1, from coordinate 129,337,276 downwards.
GCTTACCGTATAATAGGGTTAGGGTTACAACCAATATTGTTTACGGTCAGGCTTACCGTCTAATAGGGCTAGGATTACAACCAATATTGTTTACGGTCAGGCTTACCGTCTAATAGGGCTAGGATTACAACCAATATTGTTTACGGTCAGGCTTACCGTATAATAGGGTTAGAGCTACAACCAATATTGTTTACGGTCAGGCTTACCATCTAATAGGGTTAGGGTTACAACCAATATTGTTTACGGTCAGGCTTACCGTCTAATAGGGTTAGGGTTACAACCAATATTGTTTACGGTCAGGCTTACCGTATAATAGGGTTAGGGTTACAACCAATATTGTTTACGGTCAGGCTTACCGTATAATAGGGTTAGGGTTACAACCAATATTGTTTACGGTCAGGCTTACCGTATAATACGGTTAGGGTTACAGCCAATATTGTTTACGGTCAGGCTTACCGTCTAATAGGGTTAGGGTTACAACCAATATTGTTTACGGTCAGGCTTACCGTATAATAGGGTTAGGGTTACAACTAATATTGCTTACCGTATAATAGGGCTAAGATTACAACCAATATTGTTTACGGTCAGGTTTACCGTATAATAGGGTTAGGGTTACAACCACTAGTGTTTACGGTCAGGCTTACCGTATAATAGGGTTAGGGTTACAACCAATATTGTTTACGTTCAGTCTTACCGTATAATAGGGTTAGGGTTACAACCAATATTGTTTACGGTCAGGCTTACCGTATAATAGGGTTAGGGTTACAACCAATATTGTTTACGATCAGGCTTACCGTATAATAGGGTTAGGGTTACAACCAATATTGTTTACGGTCAGGCTTACCGTATAATAGGGTTAGGGTTACAACCAATATTGTTTACGGTCAGGCTTACTGTATAATAGGGTTAGGGTTACAACCAATATTGTTTACGGTCAGGCTTACCGTATAATAGGTTTAGGGTTACAATCAATATTGTTTACGGTCAGGCTTACCGTATAATAGGGTTAGGGTTACAACCAATATTGTTTACGGTCAAGCTTACCGTATAATAGGGTTAGGGTTACAACCAATATTGTTTACGGTCAGGCTTACCGTTTAATAGGGTTAGGGTTACAACCAATATTGTTTACGGTCAGGTTTACCGTCTAATAGGGCTAGGATTACAACCAATATTGTTTACGGTCAGGCTTACCGTATAATAGGGTTAGGATTACAACCAATATTGTTTACGGTCAGGCTTACCGTATAATAGGGTTAGGGTTATAACCAAAATTGTTTACGGTCAGGCTTACGGTATAATAGGGTTAGAGTTACAACCAATATTGTTTACGGTCATGCTTACCGTATAATAGGGTTAGGGTTACAACCAATATTGTTTACGGTCAGGCTTACCGTCTAATAGGGTTAGGGTTACAACCAATATTGTTTACGGTCAGGCTTACCGTATAATAGGGTTAGGGTTACAACCAATATTGTTTACGGTCAGGCTTACCGTATAATAGGGCTAGGATTACATCCAATATTGTTTACGGTCAGGCTTACCGTATAATAGGGCTAAGATTACAACCACTATTGTTTACGGTCAGGCTTACCGTATAATAGTGCTAGGATTACAACCAATATTGTTTACGGTCAGGCTTACCGTATAATAGGGTTAGGGTTACAACCAATATTGTTTACGGTCAGGCTTACCGTATAATAGGGTTAGGGTTACAACCAATATTGTTTACGGTCAGGCTTACCGTATAATAGGGTTAGGGTTACAACCAATATTGTTTACGGTCAGGCTTACCGTATAATAGGGTAAGGGTTACAACCAATATTGTTTACGGTCAGGCTTACCGTATAATAGGGTTAGGGTTACAACCAATATTGTTTACGGTCAGGCTTACCGTATAATACGGTTAGGGTTACAGCCAATATTGTTTACGGTCAGGCTTACCGTCTAATAGGGTTAGGGTTACAACCAATATTGTTTACGGTCAGGCTTACCGTATAATAGGGTTAGGGTTACAACTAATATTGCTTACCGTATAATAGGGCTAAGATTACAACCAATATTGTTTACGGTCAGGTTTACCGTATAATAGGGTTAGGGTTACAACCACTAGTGTTTACGGTCAGGCTTACCGTATAATAGGGTTAGGGTTACAACCAATATTGTTTACGTTCAGTCTTACCGTATAATAGGGTTAGGGTTACAACCAATATTGTTTACGGTCAGGCTTACCGTATAATAGGGTTAGGGTTACAACCAATATTGTTTACGATCAGGCTTACCGTATAATAGGGTTAGGGTTACAACCAATATTGTTTACGGTCAGGCTTACCGTATAATAGGGTTAGGGTTACAACCAATATTGTTTACGGTCAGGCTTACTGTATAATAGGGTTAGGGTTACAACCAATATTGTTTACGGTCAGGCTTACCGTATAATAGGTTTAGGGTTACAATCAATATTGTTTACGGTCAGGCTTACCGTATAATAGGGTTAGGGTTACAGCCAATATTGTTTACGGTCAGGCTTACCGTATAATAGGGTTAGGGTTACAACCAATATTGTTTACGGTCAAGCTTACCGTATAATAGGGTTAGGGTTACAACCAATATTGTTTACGGTCAGGCTTACCGTTTAATAGGGTTAGGGTTACAACCAATATTGTTTACGGTCAGGTTTACCGTCTAATAGGGCTAGGATTACAACCAATATTGTTTACGGTCAGGCTTACCGTATAATAGGGTTAGGATTACAACCAATATTGTTTACGGTCAGGCTTACCGTATAATAGGGTTAGGGTTATAACCAAAATTGTTTACGGTCAGGCTTACGGTATAATAGGGTTAGAGTTACAACCAATATTGTTTACGGTCATGCTTACCGTATAATAGGGTTAGGGTTACAACCAATATTGTTTACGGTCAGGCTTACCGTCTAATAGGGTTAGGGTTACAACCAATATTGTTTACGGTCAGGCTTACCGTATAATAGGGTTAGGGTTACAACCAATATTGTTTACGGTCAGGCTTACCGTATAATAGGGCTAGGATTACATCCAATATTGTTTACGGTCAGGCTTACCGTATAATAGGGCTAAGATTACAACCACTATTGTTTACGGTCAGGCTTACCGTATAATAGTGCTAGGATTACAACCAATATTGTTTACGGTCAGGCTTACCGTATAATAGGGTTAGGGTTACAACCAATATTGTTTACGGTCAGGCTTACCGTATAATAGGGTTAGGGTTACAACCAATATTGTTTACGGTCAGGCTTACCGTATAATAGGGTTAGGGTTACAACCAATATTGTTTACGGTCAGGCTTACCGTATAATAGGGTAAGGGTTACAACCAATATTGTTTACGGTCAGGCTTACCGTATAATAGGGTTAGGGTTACAACCAATATTGTTTACGGTCAGGCTTACCGTATAATAGGGTTAGGGTTACAACCAATATTGTTTACGGTCAGGCTTACCGTATAATAGGGCTAGGATTACAACCAATATTGTTTACTGTCAGGCATACCGTATAATAGGGCTAAGATTACAACCACTATTGTTTACGGTCAGGCTTACCGTATAATAGGGTTAGAGTTACAACCAATATTGTTTACGGTCAGGCTTACCGTATAATAGGGTTAGAGTTACAACCAATATTGTTTACGGTCAGGCTTACTGTATAATAGGGTTAGAGTTACAACCAATATTGTTTACGGTCATGCTTACCGTATAATAGGGTTAGAGGTACAACCAATATTGTTTACCGTCAGGCTTACCGTATAATAGGGTTAGGGTTACAACCAATATTGTTTACGGTCAGGCTTACCGTATAATAGGGTTAGGGTTACAACCAATATTGTTTACGGTCAGGCTTACCGTATAATAGGGTTAGGGTTACAACCAATATTGTTTGCCGTCAGGCTTACCGTATAATAGGGTTAGAGTTACAACCAATATTGTTTACGGTCAGGCTTACCGTATAATAGGGTTAGAGCTACAACCAATATTGTTTACGGTCAGGCTTACCGTATAATAGGGTTAGAGTTACAACCAATATTGTTTACGGTCAGGTTTACCGTATAATAGGGTTAGAGTTACAACCAATATTGTTTACGGTCAGGCTTACCGTATAATAGGGTTAGGGTTACAACCAATATTGTTTACGGTCAGGCTTACCGTATAATAGGGTTAGAGTTACAATCAATATTGTTTACGGTCAGGCTTACCGTATAATAGGGTTAGAGTTACAACCAATATTGTTTACCGTCAGGCTTACCGTATAATAGGGTTAGAGCTACAACCAATATTGTTTACGGTCAGGCTTACCGTATAATAGGGTTAGGGTTACAACCAATATTGTTTACGGTCAGGCTTACCGTATAATAGGGCTAGGATTACAACCAATATTGTTTACGGTCAGGCTTACCGTATAATAGGGTTAGGGTTACAACCAATATTGTTTACGGTCAGGCTTACCGTATAATAGGGTTAGGGTTACAACCAATATTGTTTACGGTCAGGCTTACCGTATAATAGGGTTAGGGTTACAACCAATATTGTTTACGGTCAGGCTTACCGTATAATAGGGTAAGGGTTACAACCAATATTGTTTACGGTCAGGCTTACCGTATAATAGGGTTAGGGTTACAACCAATATTGTTTACGGTCAGGCTTACCGTATAATAGGGTTAGGGTTACAACCAATATTGTTTACGGTCAGGCTTACCGTATAATAGGGCTAGGATTACAACCAATATTGTTTACTGTCAGGCATACCGTATAATAGGGCTAAGATTACAACCACTATTGTTTACGGTCAGGCTTACCGTATAAAAGGGCTAGGATTACAACCAATATTGTTTACGGTCAGGCTTACCGTATAATAGGTCTAAGATTACAACCAATATTGTTTACGGTCAGGCTTACCGTATAATAGGGTTAGGGTTACAACCAATATTGTTTACGGTCATGCTTACCGTATAATAGGGTTAGAGTTACAACCAATATTGTTTACGGTCAGGCTTACCGTATAATAGGGTTAGAGTTACAACCAATATTGTTTACGGTCAGGCTTACCGTATAATAGGGTTAGAGTTACAACCAATATTGTTTACGGTCAGGCTTACTGTATAATAGGGTTAGAGTTACAACCAATATTGTTTACGGTCATGCTTACCGTATAATAGGGTTAGAGGTACAACCAATATTGTTTACCGTCAGGCTTACCGTATAATAGGGTTAGGGTTACAACCAATATTGTTTACGGTCAGGCTTACCGTATAATAGGGTTAGGGTTACAACCAATATTGTTTACGGTCAGGCTTACCGTATAATAGGGTTAGGGTTACAACCAATATTGTTTACCGTCAGGCTTACCGTATAATAGGGTTAGAGTTACAACCAATATTGTTTACGGTCAGGCTTACCGTATAATAGGGTTAGAGCTACAACCAATATTGTTTACGGTCAGGCTTACCGTATAATAGGGTTAGAGTTACAACCAATATTGTTTACGGTCAGGTTTACCGTATAATAGGGTTAGAGTTACAACCAATATTGTTTACGGTCAGGCTTACCGTATAATAGGGTTAGGGTTACAACCAATATTGTTTACGGTCAGGCTTACCGTATAATAGGGTTAGAGTTACAACCAATATTGTTTACGGTCAGGCTTACCGTATAATAGGGTTAGAGTTACAACCAATATTGTTTACCGTCAGGCTTACCGTATAATAGGGTTAGAGCTACAACCAATATTGTTTACGGTCAGGCTTACCGTATAATAGGGCTGGGTTACAACCAATATTGTTTACGGTCAGGCTTACCGTATAATAGGGTTAGAGTTACAACCAATATTGTTTACGGTCAGGTTTACCGTATAATAGGGTTAGAGTTACAACCAATATTGTTTACGGTCAGGCTTACCGTATAATAGGGTTAGGGTTACAACCAATATTGTTTACCGTCAGGCTTACCGTATAATAGGGTTAGAGTTACAACCAATATTGTTTACGGTCAGGCTTACCGTATAATAGGGTTAGAGCTACAACCAATATTGTTTACGGTCAGGCTTACCGTATAATAGGGTTAGAGTTACAACCAATATTGTTTACGGTCAGGTTTACCGTATAATAGGGTTAGAGTTACAACCAATATTGTTTACGGTCAGGCTTACCGTATAATAGGGTTAGGGTTACAACCAATATTGTTTACGGTCAGGCTTACCGTATAATGGGGTTAGAGTTACAACCAATATTGTTTACGGTCAGGCTTACCGTATAATAGGGTTAGAGTTACAACCAATATTGTTTACCGTCAGGCTTACCGTATAATAGGGTTAGAGCTACAACCAATATTGTTTACGGTCAGGCTTACCGTATAATAGGGTTAGGGTTACAACCAATATTGTTTACGGTCAGGCTTACCGTATAATAGGGTTAGAGTTACAACCAATATTGTTTACGGTCAGGTTTACCGTATAATACGGTTAGAGTTACAACCAATATTGTTTACGGTCAGGCTTACCGTATAATAGGGTTAGGGTTACAACCAATATTGTTTACGGTCAGGCTTACCGTATAATAGGGTTAGAGTTACAACCAATATTGTTTACGGTCAGGCTTACCGTATAATAGGGTTAGGGTTACAACCAATATTGTTTACGGTCAGGCTTACCGTATAATAGGGTTAGGGTTACAACCAATATTGTTTACGGTCAGGCTTACCGTATAATAGGGTTAGGGCTAAAACCAATATTGTTTACGGTCAGGCTTACCGTATAATAGGGTTAGAGTTACAACCAATATTGTTTACGGTCAGGCTTACCGTATAATAGGGTTAGAGTTACAACCAATATTGTTTACGGTCAGGCTTACCGTATAATAGGGTTAGAGTTACAACCAATATTGTTTACGGTCCGGCTTACCGTATAATAGGGTTAGAGTTACAACCAATATTGCTTACGGTCAGGCTTACCGTATAATAGGGTTAGGGTTACAACCAATATTGTTTACGGTCAGGCTTACCGTATAATAGGGATAGGGTTACAACCAATATTGTTTACGGTCAGGCTTACCGTATAATAGGGTTAGGGTTATGAGTTATTCTGCTTAACGCCACCTTCAACAATATTTCAGTTATATCGTGGCTATCAGTTTTATTGATGGGGAAATGGGAGTACCCGAAGAAAACCACTTTCCGTATTATAACTACGAGAAGATATCCCCTATTCACCACGCTGGGAGGTGCTTGGCATTTCTGTGGGGGTGAACCGGCTGAAACTTCGAAAAGACCAGCATAAATTTCTAGTTGTCGTTTCTTTTCAATAGTTATTCTATGTTCAAAGGGAGATAACTAACGAAAGATTGATAAACTATGTACGGGTATTCCAAACATGCTTACTCTCCGTAACGTAACTATAATTACAAACCAGTCAGAAATTACTTTTTTATTTTGTGAAGATGTTGAAAAAGAACATCTGACATACCACCTTATCAATAAATAAGGATGCCATGTTTGTTACGATATGCCTGATTTACTTGGTTAGCACGATGACAAAGGTCATGTATTTATTTTTCACATTTTTTTGTTCAGTTATATTTAGTGAAGACCAAACTAAATGTTTATAGAGATGGGAGATAATTTTACATTTTACAGTTATGAAGCTTAGCCGTTCCTGTTCGGATTTGCATATAGTTTGGGGGCCGTCGTATTGTAGTTGGATTTACAACTACCTGTGCAATCAGTGCCTATCACCACTAAAGTTCTGAGTTCGAACCCAGTTCATGGCGATGTGTACTCGATACAACATTATGTGATAAAGTTTGTCAGTGACTTGCAACAGGTTGGTGGTTTTCTCCGGATCCTCCTAATACCCCCACCAATAAAACTGAGCGCCACGATATAGCTGAAATATTTTGAAAGTGGTGTTAAACACCATAAACAAAACCATATATTTTTGAAAACTCTGAATAATTTCATTTTTAGATAAATATATATATTCTAAAAACAATAATTCTTATAAAGGTAAAAAAATGCCGTCAACTATCCCATATTAGGGTCAATGAAATTGACTATGTATTGTCTACTCTTGAAAGTTTTGGTCATGAAATTAAAAGCTTAAAACCCAGTAGTTTGAGACCTGGTCAGGCTTCTGATGCTACAGAGGCTAGTGTCGAGGATAGATTGTTTAATAAAACGCGGAAGGTGAGAATGCGGTAAAGCTAGGGACAGTTATGTCAATGAAATTCATGAAGATAGATTGTCTGTTACTTAGATGTATGGTTTTAAAAACATTTCTTTCCATATTCTTTATATATCGATGCTTATACTCTTTGGCTAGCTGGTTCCTTAATACCAGTAAAATGTCAACAGTGACTTATAACAAGCGTTATCACAAAGAACGCTATATTGTTTTTATTAAATGTGTTGGGACACCTGACTGTTTGTTGAGTGTTTTATTTAAATGTGTTGGGACACCTGACTGTTTGTTGAGTGTTTTATTTAAATGTGTTGGGACACCTGACTGTTTGTTGAGTGGTTTTTTTAAAATTTGTTGGGACACCTGACTGTTTGTTGAGTGGTTTATTTAAATGTGTTGTGACACCTGACTGTTTGTTGAGTGTTTTATTTAAATGTGTTGGGACACCTGACTGTTTGTTGAGTGTTTAATTCAATGTGTTGGGACACCTGACTGTTTGTTGAGTGTTTTTCTAAATGTGTTGTGACACCTGACTGTTTGTTGAGTGTTATATTTAAATGTGTTGGGACACCTGACTGTTTGTTGAGTGTTATATTTAAATGTGTTGGGACACCTGACTGTTTGTTGAGTGTTTTATTTAAATGTGTTGGGACACCTGACTGTTTGTTGAGTGTTTTATTTAAATATGTTGGGACACCTGACTGTTTGTTGAGTGTTATATTTAAATGTGTTGGGACACATGACTGTTTGTTGAGTGTTTTATTTAAATGTGTTGGGACACCTGACTGTTTGTTGAGTGTTTTATTTAAATGTGTTGGGACACCTGACTGTTTGTTGAGTGTTTTATTTAAATTTGTTGTGACACCTGACTGTTTGTTGAGTGTTTTTTTAAATGTGTTGTGACACCTGACTGTTTGTTGAGTGTTATATTTAAATGTGTTGTGACACCTGACTGTTTGTTGAGTGTTATATTTAAATGTGTTGGGACACCTGACTGTTTGTTGAGTGTTTTATTTAAATGTGTTGTGACACCTGACTGTTTGTTGAGTGTTTTATTTAAATGTGTTGGGACACCTGACTGTTTGTTGAGTATTTATTTAAATTTGTTGGGACACCTGACTGTTTGTTGAGTGTTTTATTTAAATGTGTTGTGACACCTGACTGTTTGTTGAGTGTTTTATTTAAATGTGTTGGGACACCTGACTGTTTGTTGAGTGTTTTATTTAAATTTGTTGGGACACCTGACTGTTTGTTGAGTGTATTTTTTTAAATGTGTTGGGACACCTGACTGTTTGTTGAGTATTTTATTTAAATGTGTTGGGACACCTGACTGTTTGTTGAATGTTTTTTTTAAATGTGTTGGGACACCTGACTATTTGTTGAGTGTTTTATTTAAATTTGTTGGGACACCTGACTGTTTGTTGAGTGTTTTTTTTAAATGTGTTGTGACACCTGACTGTTTGTTGAGTATTTTTTTTAAATGTGTTGGGACACCTGACTGTTTGTTGAGTGGTTTATTTAAATGTGTTGTGACACCTGACTATTTGTTGAGTGTTTTATTTAAATGTGTTGGGACACCTGACTGTTTGTTGAGTGTTTAATTCAATATGTTGGGACACCTGACTGTTTGTTGAGTGTTTTCTAAATGTGTTGTGACACCTGACTGTTTGTTGAGTATTTTTTTTAAATGTGTTGGGACACCTGACTGTTTGTTGAGTGTTTTATTTAAATTTGTTGGGACACCTGACTGTTTGTTGAGTGTTTTTTTTAAATGTGTTGTGACACCTGACTGTTTGTTGAGTATTTTTTTTAAATGTGTTGGGACACCTGACTGTTTGTTGAGTGTTTTTTTTAAATGTGTTGGGACACCTGACTGTTTGTTGAGTGGTTTTTTTAAAATGTGTTGGGACACCTGACTGTTTGCTGAGTGGTTTATTTAAATGTGTTGTGACACCTGACTATTTGTTGAGTGTTTTATTTAAATGTGTTGGGACACCTGACTGTTTGTTGAGTGTTTAATTCAATATGTTGGGACACCTGACTGTTTGTTGAGTGTTTTCTAAATGTGTTGTGACACCTGACTGTTTGTTGAGTGTTATATTTAAATGTGTTGGGACACCTGACTGTTTGTTGAGTGTTATATTTAAATGTGTTGGGACACCTGACTGTTTGTTGAGTGTTTTATTTAAATGTGTTGGGACACCTGACTGTTTGTTGAGTGTTTAATTCAATGTGTTGGGACACCTGACTGTTTGTTGAGTGTTTTTCTAAATGTGTTGTGACACCTGACTGTTTGTTGAGTGTTATATTTAAATGTGTTGGGACACCTGACTGTTTGTTGAGTGTTATATTTAAATGTGTTGGGACACCTGACTGTTTGTTGAGTGTTTTATTTAAATGTGTTGGGACACCTGACTGTTTGTTGAGTGTTTTATTTAAATATGTTGGGACACCTGACTGTTTGTTGAGTGTTATATTTAAATGTGTTGGGACACATGACTGTTTGTTGAGTGTTTTATTTAAATGTGTTGGGACACCTGACTGTTTGTTGAGTGTTTTATTTAAATGTGTTGGGACACCTGACTGTTTGTTGAGTGTTTTATTTAAATTTGTTGTGACACCTGACTGTTTGTTGAGTGTTTTTTTAAATGTGTTGTGACACCTGACTGTTTGTTGAGTGTTATATTTAAATGTGTTGTGACACCTGACTGTTTGTTGAGTGTTATATTTAAATGTGTTGGGACACCTGACTGTTTGTTGAGTGTTTTATTTAAATGTGTTGTGACACCTGACTGTTTGTTGAGTGTTTTATTTAAATGTGTTGGGACACCTGACTGTTTGTTGAGTATTTATTTAAATTTGTTGGGACACCTGACTGTTTGTTGAGTGTTTTATTTAAATGTGTTGTGACACCTGACTGTTTGTTGAGTGTTTTATTTAAATGTGTTGGGACACCTGACTGTTTGTTGAGTGTTTTATTTAAATTTGTTGGGACACCTGACTGTTTGTTGAGTGTATTTTTTTAAATGTGTTGGGACACCTGACTGTTTGTTGAGTATTTTATTTAAATGTGTTGGGACACCTGACTGTTTGTTGAATGTTTTTTTTAAATGTGTTGGGACACCTGACTATTTGTTGAGTGTTTTATTTAAATTTGTTGGGACACCTGACTGTTTGTTGAGTGTTTTTTTTAAATGTGTTGTGACACCTGACTGTTTGTTGAGTATTTTTTTTAAATGTGTTGGGACACCTGACTGTTTGTTGAGTGGTTTATTTAAATGTGTTGTGACACCTGACTATTTGTTGAGTGTTTTATTTAAATGTGTTGGGACACCTGACTGTTTGTTGAGTGTTTAATTCAATATGTTGGGACACCTGACTGTTTGTTGAGTGTTTTCTAAATGTGTTGTGACACCTGACTGTTTGTTGAGTATTTTTTTTAAATGTGTTGGGACACCTGACTGTTTGTTGAGTGTTTTATTTAAATTTGTTGGGACACCTGACTGTTTGTTGAGTGTTTTTTTTAAATGTGTTGTGACACCTGACTGTTTGTTGAGTATTTTTTTTAAATGTGTTGGGACACCTGACTGTTTGTTGAGTGTTTTTTTTAAATGTGTTGGGACACCTGACTGTTTGTTGAGTGGTTTTTTTAAAATGTGTTGGGACACCTGACTGTTTGCTGAGTGGTTTATTTAAATGTGTTGTGACACCTGACTATTTGTTGAGTGTTTTATTTAAATGTGTTGGGACACCTGACTGTTTGTTGAGTGTTTAATTCAATATGTTGGGACACCTGACTGTTTGTTGAGTGTTTTCTAAATGTGTTGTGACACCTGACTGTTTGTTGAGTGTTATATTTAAATGTGTTGGGACACCTGACTGTTTGTTGAGTGTTATATTTAAATGTGTTGGGACACCTGACTGTTTGTTGAGTGTTTTATTTAAATGTGTTGGGACACCTGACTGTTTGTTGAGTGTTTTATTTAAATGTGTTGTGACACCTGACTGTTTGTTGAGTGTTTTATTTAAATGTGTTGTGACACCTGACTGTTTGTTGAGTGTTTTATTTAAATGTGTTGGGACACCTGACTGTTTGTTGAGTATTTATTTAAATTTGTTGGGACACCTGACTGTTTGTTGAGTGTTTTATTTAAATGTGTTGTGACACCTGACTGTTTGTTGAGTGTTTTATTTAAATGTGTTGGGACACCTGACTGTTTGTTGAGTGTTTTATTTAAATTTGTTGGGACACCTGACTGTTTGTTGAGTGTATTTTTTTAAATGTGTTGGGACACCTGACTGTTTGTTGAGTATTTTATTTAAATGTGTTGGGACACCTGACTGTTTGTTGAATGTTTTTTTTAAATGTGTTGGGACACCTGACTATTTGTTGAGTGTTTTATTTAAATTTGTTGGGACACCTGACTGTTTGTTGAGTGTTTTTTTTAAATGTGTTGTGACACCTGACTGTTTGTTGAGTATTTTTTTTAAATGTGTTGGGACACCTGACTGTTTGTTGAGTGGTTTATTTAAATGTGTTGTGACACCTGACTATTTGTTGAGTGTTTTATTTAAATGTGTTGGGACACCTGACTGTTTGTTGAGTGTTTAATTCAATATGTTGGGACACCTGACTGTTTGTTGAGTGTTTTCTAAATGTGTTGTGACACCTGACTGTTTGTTGAGTATTTTTTTTAAATGTGTTGGGACACCTGACTGTTTGTTGAGTGTTTTATTTAAATTTGTTGGGACACCTGACTGTTTGTTGAGTGTTTTTTTTAAATGTGTTGTGACACCTGACTGTTTGTTGAGTATTTTTTTTAAATGTGTTGGGACACCTGACTGTTTGTTGAGTGTTTTTTTTAAATGTGTTGGGACACCTGACTGTTTGTTGAGTGGTTTTTTTAAAATGTGTTGGGACACCTGACTGTTTGCTGAGTGGTTTATTTAAATGTGTTGTGACACCTGACTATTTGTTGAGTGTTTTATTTAAATGTGTTGGGACACCTGACTGTTTGTTGAGTGTTTAATTCAATATGTTGGGACACCTGACTGTTTGTTGAGTGTTTTCTAAATGTGTTGTGACACCTGACTGTTTGTTGAGTGTTATATTTAAATGTGTTGGGACACCTGACTGTTTGTTGAGTGTTATATTTAAATGTGTTGGGACACCTGACTGTTTGTTGAGTGTTTTATTTAAATGTGTTGGGACACCTGACTGTTTGTTGAGTGTTTTATTTAAATGTGTTGTGACACCTGACTGTTTGTTGAGTGTTTTTTTAAATGTGTTGGGACACCTGACTGTTTGTTGAGTGTTATATTTAAATGTGTTGTGACACCTGACTGTTTGTTGAGTGTTATATTTAAATGTGTTGGGACACCTGACTGTTTGTTGAGTGTTTTATTTAAATGTGTTGTGACACCTGACTGTTTGTTGGGTGTTTTATTTAAATGTGTTGGGACACCTGACTGTTTGTTGAGTATTTATTTAAATTTGTTGGGACACCTGACTGTTTGTTGAGTGTTTTATTTAAATGTGTTGTGACACCTGACTGTTTGTTGAGTGTTTTATTTAAATGTGTTGGGACACCTGACTGTTTGTTGAGTGTTTTATTTAAATTTGTTGGGATACCTGACTGTTTGTTGAGTGTTTTTTTTAAATGTGTTGGGTCACCTGACTGTTTGTTGAGTATTTTATTTAAATGTGTTGGGACACCTGACTGTTTGTTGAGTGTTTTTTTTAAATGTGTTGGGACACCTGACTGTTTGTTGAGTGTTATATTTAAATGTGTTGGGACACCTGACTGTTTGTTGAGTGTTATATTTAAATGTGTTGGGACACCTGACTGTTTGTTGAGTGTTTTTTTAAAATGTGTTGGGACACCTGACTGTTTGTTGAGTATTTTTTTTTTAAATGAACACATCGTGTTTTAATTATATATTATATTCGGTAGTAGAATTGTCATTGATGCACTAACTCATATGTATGCGTTATTCACCTTTAGTGAAACTCTGCCAATGTTTCCTTTTTCATTATAGTTAAGCTATTCTAAGGAGTCTATTATTTTTCATTATAATTAAGCTAGTCTCAGGAAACTATTTTTTTTCATTCCAAGTAAACCGCATCAGGAGTGTAATGGTTTTCGTGCTCGGCTAGAGTGGGTCCGAACCCCGGTCGAGTCAATCCAAAGACTATGAAATTGGTATTTGCTGTTTCTCCGGATAATGCGGACTGTTGTTTCAGTGAACTATCACTATGATATACAACTAAGCGTGTTGGTCTAGAACAAAGCGGATATTTTCATCATCTCGTCGATATACAACTTGTGTGCGCTATTAACAACTAATCACTCATTGACTAATTTCATGTGGACTATTTGCATAGTACCATTCACTTTATTTTAATTCCCCGTCGTCACCCTCAAATTTTGCAAATATTATTTACAATTGATGTTATTATACAACTTAGTTTCTTTTGTACTAATTTGTATAAACAATTTAATACAATACTTGCCTTTAGACAGGCATTATTATATGTATGAACACAATTACATTATGTGAATTGGTTCCGAACAAACTATCACTAGTGGAGCAATAACTGCTAACTCTTCCTGGGCACATGTTCACAGCCACTTGTTATTGGGGTTTGTCTTCCTGGGCACATGTTCACAGCCACTTGTTAGTGGGGTTTGTCTTCCTGGGCACATGTTCACAGCCACTTGTTAGTGGGGTTTGAGTGGGCACATGTTCACAGCCACTTGTTAGTGGGGTTTGAGTGGGCACATGTTCACAGCCACTTGTTAGTGGGGTTTGAGTGGGCACATGTTCACAGCCGATTGTTAGTGGGGTTTGAGTGGGCACATCTTCACAGCCACTTGTTAGTGGGATTTGTCTTCCTGGGCACATGTTCACAGCCACTTGTTAGGGGGGTTTGAGTGGGCACATGTTCACAGCCACTTGTTAGTGGGGTTTGAGTGGGCACATGTTCACAGCCACTTGTTAGTGGGGTTTGAGTGGGCACATGTTCACAGCCACTTGTTAGTGGGGTTTGTCTTCCTAGGCACATGTTCACAGCCACTTGTTAGTGGGGTTTGTCTTCCTGGGCACATGTTCACAGCCACTTGTTAGTGGGGTTTGTCTTCCTGTGCACATGTTCACAGCCACTTGTTAGTGGGGTTTGAGTGGGCACATGTTCACAGCCACTTGTTAGTGGGGTTTGTCTTCCTGGGCACATGTTCACAGCCACTTGTTGGTGGGTTTGTCTTTCTGGGCACATGTTCACAGCCACTTGTTAGTGGGGTTTGAGTGGGCACATGTTCACAGCCACTTGTTAGTGGGGTTTGTCTTCCTGGGCACATGTTCACAGCCACTTGTTGGTGGGTTTGTCTTTCTGGGCACATGTTCACAGCCACTTGTTAGTGGGGTTTGAGTGGGCACATGTTCACAGCCACTTGTTAGTGGGGTTTGAGTGGGCACATGTTCACAGCCATTTGTTAGTGGGGTTTGAGTGGGCACATGTTCACAGCCACTTGTTAGTGGGGTTTGAGTGGGCACATGTTCACAGCCACTTGTTAGTGGGGTTTGAGTGGGCACATGTTCACAGCCACTTGTTAGTTGGGTTTGAGTGAGCACATGTTCACAGCCACTTGTTAGTGGGGTTTGAGTGGGCACATGTTCACAGCCACTTGTTAGTGGGGTTTGAGTGGGCACATGTTCACAGCCACTTGTTAGTGGGGTTTGAGTGGGCACATGTTCACAGCCAGTTGTTAGTGGGGTTTGAGTGAGCACATGTTCACAGCCACTTGTTAGTGGGGTTGAGTGGGTACATGTTCACAGCCACTTGTTAGTGGGATGTGAGTGGGCACATGTTCACAGCCACTTGTTAGTGGGGTTTGAGTGGGCACATGTTCACATCCACTTGTTAGTGGGGTTTGAGTGGGCACATGTTCACAGCCACTTGTTAGTGGGGTTTGAGTGGGCACATGTTCACAGCCACTTGTTAGTGGGGTTTGAGTGGGCACATGTTCACACCCACTTGTTAGTGGGGTTTGAGTGGGCACATGTTCACAGCCACTTGTTAGTGGGGTTTGAGTGAGCACATGTTCACAGCCACTTGTTAGTGGGGTTGAGTGGGTACATGTTCTCAGCCACTTGTTAGTGGGGTTTGAGTGGGCACATGTTCACAGCCACTTGTTAGTGGGGTTTGAGTGGGCACATGTTCACATCCACTTGTTAGTGGGGTTTGAGTGGGCACATGTTCACAGCCACTTGTTAGTGGGGTTTGAGTGGGCACATGTTCACAGCCACTTGTTAGTGGGGTTTGTCTTCCTGGGCACATGTTCACAGCCACTTGTTAGTGGGGTTTGTCTTCCTGGGCACATGTTCACAGCCACTTGTTAGTGGGGTTTGTCTTTCTGGGCACATGTTCACAGCCACTTGTTGGTGGGTTTGTCTTCCTGGGCACATGTTCACAGCCACTTGTTAGTGGGGTTTGAGTGGGCACATGTTCACAGCCACTTGTTAGTGGGATTTGAGTGGGCACATGTTCACAGCCACTTGTTAGTGGGGTTTGAGTGGGCACATGTTCACAGCCACTTGTTAGTGGGGTTTGAGTGGGCACATGTTCACAGCCACTTGTTAGTGGGGTTTGAGTGAGCACATGTTCACAGCCATTTGTTAGTGGGGTTGAGTGGGTACATGTTCACAGCCACTTGTTAGTGGGGTTTGAGTGGGCACATGTTCACAGCCACTTGTTAGTGGGGTTTGAGTGGGCACAGGTTCACAGCCACTTGTTAGTGGGGTTTGAGTGGACACATGTTCACAGCCACTTCTTAGTGGGGTTTGAGTGGGCACATGTTCACAGCCACTTGTTAGTGGGGTTTGTCTTCCTGGGCACATGTTCACAGCCACTTGTTAGTGGGGTTTGTCTTCCTGGGCACATGTTCACAGCCACTTGTTAGTGGGGTTTGTCTTCCTGGGCACATGTTCACAGCCACTTGTTGGTGGGTTTGTCTTCCTGGGCACATGTTCACAGCCACTTGTTAGTGGGGTTTGAGTGGGCACATGTTCACAGCCACTTGTTAGTGGGGTTTGAGTGGACACATGTTCACAGCCACTTGTTAGTGGGGTTTGAGTGGGCACATGTTCACAGCCACTTGTTAGTGGGGTTTGAGTGGGCACATGTTCACAGCCACTTGTTAGTGGGGTTTGAGTGGGCACATGTTCACAGCCACTTGTTAGTGGGGTTGAGTGGGCACATGTTCACAGCCACTTGTTAGTGGGGTTTGAGTGGGCACATGTTCACAGCCACTTGTTAGTGAGTTTTGAGTGGGCACATGTTCACATCCACTTGTTAGTGGGGTTTGAGTGGGCACATGTTCACAGCCACTTGTCAGTGGGGTTTGAGTGAGCACATGTTCACAGCCACTTGTTAGTGGGGTTTGTCTTCCTGGGCACATGTTCACAACAACTTGTTAGTGGGGTTTGAGTGGGCACATGTTCACAGCCACTTGTTAGTGGGGTTTGAGAGGGCACATGTTCACAGCCACTTGTTAGTGGGGTTTGAGTGAGCACATGTTCACAGCCACTTGTTAGTGGGGTTGAGTGGGTACACGTTCACAGCCACTTGTTAGTGGGGTTTGAGTTGGCACATGTTCACAGCCACTTGTTAGTGGGGTTTGAGTGGGCACATGTTCACAGCCACTTGTTAGTGGGGTTTGAGTGGACACATGTTCACAGCCACTTGTTAGTGGGGTTTGAGTGGGCACATGTTCACAGCCACTTGTTAGTGGGGTTTGAGTGGGCACATGTTCACAGCCACTTGTTAGTGGGGTTTGAGTGAGCACATGTTCACAGCCACTTGTTAGTGGGGTTGAGTGGGTACATGTTCACAGCCACTTGTTAGTGGGGTTTGAGTGGGCACATGTTCACAGCCACTTGTTAGTGGGGTTTGAGTGGGCACATGTTCACATCCACTTGTTAGTGGGGTTTGAGTGGGCACATGTTCTCAGCCACTTGTTAGTGGGGTTTGAGTGGGCACATGTTCACAGCCACTTGTTAGTGGGGTTTGTCTTCCTGGGCACATGTTTACAGCCACTTGTTAGTGGGGTTTGTCTTCCTGGGCACATGTTCACAGCCACTTGTTAGTGGGGTTTGTCTTCCTGGGTACATGTTCACAGCCACTTGTTGGTGGGTTTGTCTTCCTGGGCACATGTTCACAGCCACTTGTTAGTGGGGTTTGAGTGGGCACATGTTCACAGCCACTTGTTAGTGGGGTTTGAGTGGGCACATGTTCACAGCCACTTGTTAGTGGGGTTTGAGTGGGCACATGTTCACAGCCACTTGTTAGTGGGGTTTGAGTGGGCACATGTTCACAGCCACTTGTTAGTGGGGTTTGAGTGGGCACATGTTCACAGCCACTTGTTAGTGGGGTTTGAGTGAGCACGTGTTCACAGCCACTTGTTAGTGGGGTTTGAGTGGGTACATGTTCACAGCCACTTGTTAGTGGGGTTTGAGTGGGCACATGTTCACAGCCACTTGTTAGTGGGATTTGAGTGGGCACATGTTCACAGCCACTTGTTAGTGGGGTTTGAGTGGGCACATGTTCACAGCCACTTGTTAGTGGGGTTTGAGTGAGCACATGTTCACAGCCACTTGTTAGTGGGGTTGAGTGGCCACATGTTCACAGCCACTTGTTAGTGGGGTTTGAGTGGGCACATGTTCACAGCCACTTGTTAGTGGGGTTTGAGTGAGCACATGTTCACAGCCACTTGTTAGTGGGGTTGAGTGGCCACATGTTCACAGCCACTTGTTAGTGGGGTTTGAGTGGGCACATGTTCACAGCCACTTGTTAGTGGGGTTTGAGTGAGCACATGTTCACAGCCACTTGTTAGTGGGGTTGAGTGGGTACATGTTCACAGCCACTTGTTAGTGGGGTTTGAGTGGGCACATGTTCACAGCCACTTGTTAGTGGGGTTTGAGTGGGCACATGTTCACATCCACTTGTTAGTGGGGTTTGAGTTGGCATATGTTCACAGCCACTTGTTAGTGGGGTTTGAGTGGGCATATGTTCACAGCCACTTGTTAGTGGGGTTTGAGTGGACACATGTTCACAGCCACTTGTTAGTGGGGTTTGAGTGGGCACATGTTCACAGCCACTTGTTAGTGGGGTTTGAGTGGGCACATGTTCACAGCCACTTGTTAGTGGGGTTTGAGTGAGCACATGTTCACAGCCACTTGTTAGTGGGGTTGAGTGGGTACATGTTCACAGCCACTTGTTAGTGGGGTTTGAGTGGGCACATGTTCACAGCCACTTGTTAGTGGGGTTTGAGTGGGCACATGTTCACAGCCACTTGTTAGTGGGATTTGAGTGGGCACATGTTCACATCCACTTGTTAGTGGGGCTTGAGTGGGCACATGTTCACAGCCACTTGTTAGTGGGGTTTAAGTGGGCACATGTTCACAGCCACTTGTTAGTGGGGTTTGTCTTCCTGGGCACATGTTCACAGCCACTTGTTAGTGGGGTTTTTCTTCCTGGGCACATGTTCACAGCCACTTGTTAGTGGGGTTTGTCTTCCTGGGCACATGTTCACAGCCACTTGTTGGTGGGTTTGTCTTCCTGGGCACATGTTCACAGCCACTTGTTAGTGGGGTTTGAGTGGGCACATGTTCACAGCCACTTGTTAGTGGGGTTTGTCTTCCTGGGCACATGTTCACAGCCACTTGTTGGTGGGTTTGTCTTCCTGGGCACATGTTCACAGCCACTTGTTAGTGGGGTTTGAGTGGGCACATGTTCACAGCCACTTGTTAGTGGGGTTTGAGTGGGCACATGTTCACAGCCACTTGTTAGTGGGGTTTGATTGGGCACATATTCACAGCCACTTGTTAGTGGGGTTTGAGTGGGCACATGTTCACAGCCACTTGTTAGTGGGGTTTGAGTGAGCACATGTTCACAGCCACTTGTTAGTGGGGTTGAGTGGGTACATGTTCAGAGCCACTTTTTAGTGGGGTTTGAGTGGGCACATGCTCACAGCCACTTGTTAGTGGGGTTTGAGTGGGCACATGTTCACAGCCACTTGTTAGTGGGGTTTGAGTGGGCACATGTTCACAGCCACTTGTTAGTGGGGTTTGAGTGGGCACATGTTCACAGCCACTTGTTAGTGGGGTTTGAGTGAGCACATGTTCACAGCCACTTGTTAGTGGGGTTGAGTGGGTACATGTTCACATTCACTTGTTAGTGGGGTTTGAGTGGGCACATGTTCACAGCCACTTGTTAGTGGGGTTTGATTGAGCACATGTTCACAGCCACTTGTTAGTGGGGTTTGAGTGGGCACATGTTCACAGCCACTTGTTAGTGGGGTTTGATTGGGCACATATTCACAGCCACTTGTTAGTGGGGTTTGAGTGGGCACATGTTCACAGCCACTTGTTAGTGGGGTTTGAGTGAGCACATGTTCACAGCCACTTGTTAGTGGGGTTGAGTGGGTACATGTTCACAGCCACTTTTTAGTGGGGTTTGAGTGGGCACATGCTCACAGCCACTTGTTAGTGGGGTTTGAGTGGGCACATGTTCACAGCCACTTGTTAGTGGGGTTTGAGTGGGCACATGTTCACAGCCACTTGTTAGTGGGGTTTGAGTGGGCACATGTTCACAGCCACTTGTTAGTGGGGTTTGAGTGAGCACATGTTCACAGCCACTTGTTAGTGGGGTTGAGTGGGTACATGTTCACATTCACTTGTTAGTGGGGTTTGAGTGGGCACATGTTCACAGCCACTTGTTAGTGGGGTTTGATTGAGCACATGTTCACAGCAACTTGTTAGTGGGGTTGAGTGGGCACATGTTCACAGCCACTTGTTAGTGGGGTTTGAGTGGGCACATGTTCACAGCCACTTGTTAGTGGGGTTTGAGTGAGCACATGTTCACAGCCACTTGTTAGTGGGGTTTGTCTTCCTGGGCACATGTTCACAGCCACTTGTCAGTGGGGTTTGTCTTCCTGGGCACATGTTCACAGCCACTTGTTAGTGGGGTTTGAGTGGGCACATGTTCACATCCACTTGTTAGTGGGGTTTGAGGTGCTAAATTATTACCTTTCTGTGTAGTGCTTTGTAGATAATTTTCTGTCCCACTTCAATTTACTCTTTCTGATTAATCATTTGGTACCTTCAACTTTTTCTTAGTTTAGAACCATTTTTAAAAAGCTTCCGATATGTTCCAAAACCTGATTTTCAACAAGAATAAAACCAAAACCGATAATTGTTTTGCTTGTTTTTGTTATTGTCTTTTGTTAACCAAAATTGGTTTGCTCTCTTCTGTCATGATATGGAATGCTTGGTGCGTACAAAACTCCAAAAATGGTGGTCATCTTTGTACATTCGATCTAGTTTGAAAACAAATATACTTGTATATACTCTTGTAAATCAAAACCCGTTCGGTTGTGTAATGATTTGCGTCATCGCTTGGGCATGATAGATCAATGGTTCAAGCCTCGGTCGGGTAAAACCAAAGACTATAGCATTAATGTATGCTGCTTCCGGATTAAGGAGTTAGAACAAAGACTGGTTGGTTCGGATTTAGCAGAATGTATCCAAAATGAAGCGACATATCTACCCATGGACTGTTTCAGTGAACTAGCAATTTAAAAATCCAACAACTCCTGTTGATCTAGTACGAAGAGGATATCTTCACCATCTCATCGAAATGTAGGTTGCTTCCGCCACATGGCATGATATTGCTTTAAATATTGTCATTTGGTGTTAAGCAACACGCATCCGCTCACTTGTATTTAAGATCACACCATAAATGGTAATTTAAGTAAAAAAAATGCGATTTAAAGCCAATAAAATAAAAAATAAAACGTAGAAAAACCATTCCTCAAAATGTTTACCTTTTATGCATATGCATGATGCTAGGATACCACAAATACTTTATAGACACATGACCCTACCTTCCGGAAAAATGTTAGCATGTATAATATGAAAAACATACATCACCAATTACAAATTTAAAAACATTTGTTGATATTAAAATCAAAAGCAACAAATACCACGCCGTCAAAACAGTTCAAAAATCTGGAAATCATAAAACAGAGATATTGTCTGATCTTCTCCGATGAACGGCTTCTGATTGCTCCTTTTGGTATCTTCAACCAGGCTCAAGCTAGCGACCAATTTCTAGCGACCAATAAGGCGATATGTCTCAAAACCAAAAAAAGAAATAAGAGCAAAATGTACTTTTAAAGATTTCTAGCGACCAATAATAAATATATTTCTGTAATTGCACATTCAACACATTGAATCGATATCCGGGCATACAGGAAATATTTCTGGACCCCCCTCCCCCTCCACAATACAAAGTTGACATTTGACACACTACAGTGGAAATAAGGCGCAGAATCTCACACAGACACTCATATGAGTAAAAGACAATACATTTTATGTTCTATTTCCCATGTTCACCCGTACATAAAATATGTCTTCTCTTTACTGAGCTTAATAACGAAGACAAACATATATTTAGGGATAGCGAGCTTAGAAAACAGTCGGCCAACTTTAAACAAACACAGCATAAACAAATAATATACTTTCATGTAAACCGGTATATAATTTGGATTTGCCAGCACTTTGTCAAACAAAATAAAGTCCTAAGATTCCCCGTTCACATGAAGACGTCTCATCAATCTACAAAAAAATGTAAATATAGATCATCAGAAAAATATAGCAATACGTATTATCAAAATAAACAAAATATAAACCCTGCATGTGCGTGTAACATTTATTTAATAAATAGTATTATTTTGTATTATCTACATTTGTATTTATTTTTAAATTGTGTATTTAAAGGTGTCAAACAACTAATTTAATTCACCAATGCACTTAAGTCAGGTAAAGGCCCACGCAATACTTTTGATTTAAACCCTAAGTGCCCCCCCCCCCCCCAAAAAAAAAATCCAAATATCAAAGTTGATATTAAACACCCTGCTGTGGGCTTGAGGTGCATTATCCCATTATCCCACCTAGGGACTTAAGTCAGTTAAAGGCCCGGTCAATACCTTCGACATAAATCCCGAGTGGCAAAGAACTTTGCCGCCCTTCGGTAATTTTTCATGGAATATGTAAAGGGTCCCCCTCCAAATCCAAATATCAAGGTTGATATTTGACACCCTGCTGTGGGCTTGAGGTGCATTATCCCACCTAGGCACTTAAGTCAGTTAAAGGCCCTAGCAATACCTTTGACTTAAACCCTAAGTGGAAAAGAACTTTGCCGTCCTTCGGTAATTTTTCATGGGATATGCATAGGGTCCCCCCAAATCCAAATATCAAGGCTGTAATTTAACACCCTGCTGTGGGCTTGAGGTGCATTATCCCACCTAGGCACTTAAGTCAGTTAAAGACCCGGGCAATACCTTTGACATAAACCTCGAGTGGCAAAGAACTTTGCAGTCCTTCAGTAATTTTTCATGGAATATGTTTAGGGTCCCCCCCCCCAAATCCAAATATCAAGGTTGATATTTGACACCCTGCTGTGGGCTTGAGGTGCATTATCCCACCTAGGCACTTAAGTCAGTTAAAGGCCCGAGCAATACCTTTGACTTAAACCGTAAGTGGAAAAGAACTTTGCCGTCCTTCGGTAATTTTTCATGGGATATGCATAGGGTCCCCCCAAATCCAAATATCAAGGCTGTAATTTAACACCCTGCTGTGGGCTTGAGGTGCATTATCCCACCTAGGCACTTAAGTCAGGTAAAGACCCGGGCAATTTCTTTAACTTAGCCAAAACTGGGCAAGAACTTTGCCGTCCTTGATATATTTTTCATGAGATATTTATAAAGATCCCCCCTCCACAATTTTTTTTAAAATATCAAAATTGATATTTGACACCCTGCTGTGGGCTTGAGGTGCATTATCCCACCTAGGCACTTAAGTCAGTTAAAGACCCGGGCAATACCTTTAACTTAGCCAAAAGTGGGCAAGAACTTTGCCGTCCTTGACATATCTTTATGGGATATTTATAGAGACCCCCCTCCACAATTTGTTTTCAAATATCAAAGTTGGTATTTGACACCCTGCTGTGGGCTTGAGTTGCATTATCCCACCTAGGCACTTAAGTTCGTTAAAGACCCGGGCAATACCTTTAAATTAGCTAAAAGTGGGCAAGAACTTTGCCGTCCTTGATATATTTTTATGGGATATTTATAGAAACTCCCCTCCACAATATTTCTTCAAATATCAAAATTGATATTTGACACCCTGCTGTGGGCTTGAGGTGCATTATCCCACCTAGGCACTTAAGTCAGTTAAAGGCCCGGGCAATACCTTTAACTTAGCCAAAAGTGGACCAGAACTTTGCCGTCCTTGATATATTTTTATGGGATATTTATAGAGACCACCCCCTCCACATTTTTTTTTCAAATATCAAAATTGATATGTGACACCCTGCTGTTGGCTTGAGGTGCATTATCCCACCTAGGCACTTAAGTCAGTTAAAGACCCGGGCAATACCTTTAACTTAGCCAAAAATGGGCAAGAACTTTGCCGTCCTTGATATAGTTTTCATGAGTTATTTATAGGGTGTCCCCCCCAAATCCAAATATCAAAGTAGTATATCGGGATAGCTCAAGACATGGTTCAGGGGGAGCAAAGGGGAGCGGGCCATTACGCATGCGTTACTGGAAGTGACGTCACCGGAAGCGGCCCTGACCGGAATGAAGTCACGTGACCGGAAGTGACGTCATTACCGGAAGTATGTTCTGCGCATGCCCGGAAGTGCATCCCAGCCTTTTTTTCTTACTATAGTAGTAGTACAAAATGTACCATTGCTCATGACCGAAAGTAGCATGGTTACCGGATGTGACGTGACCGAAAGTGACGTCACAAGAAGTGACGTCATAATACCGAAAGTGGATGATTCCCCTTGGGTGTGATCTTAATTGTTCGAGGTGTTGTATAGTACGCCAAGGGTGTTTTCTATCACGTCCGCTTTCTCACTGTGGTATTTCTACTAAATAACCGAAGAGTCAAATGAATGAAATGGTACATTTGATCCCCTAAGTCACCCAATAGAAGGTCACTGCATTTATCCAGGCTTGTGACTGGCTCTATATAGAGGTTGCATTAACCTTCTTTTTTATTCTTTTTTTCCTTTTTACTTTACTTTTCTTTTCTTTTTATCATACCACATGTTCAACAAGTAACAACACAAATTTCTGTGCAATGCCCGTCGCTTCCATGGGATTTTCTAAGAGCCTGATGACGTCTGTCATGCTATGTCCTGCCCATCGATGAATGAGGTAAAAAATGCAATGAAGTCCGCACACGATAGATCCTTCTTCTTGTACTCAAACGGTATTGTAAGTCCATTGAAGGCAATGTTTGTTCATGAAATTGACATAAGCGGATTCGTGCGGTGGACGTCCGGTTGGATCGTAGTATTCCCCTCGTGAGTTGGCGTCGATGTATATAGCGCCCCAGTGTTGTCACATTTGATGGTCTGGAACCACCGTATTTCCCACAAGGGCCGAAGGTACGTTTAATAGTCTGGGTAATCTGTTTCTGGCATAGACCCCCTTAAACACAGGTCTGGAGAGGGGATGTTTTTTCAATAGAGTGTCAATCTTTAGCGTATTCATTATGCACTGTAGTCAAACAAGATTTGTCTGTTTCTACCGATTTCGATCACGTTGTCAAATTCTGCATACAGGACGACGTTGATTGTCCCTGCCAGAGCTTCGGTCAAATGAATCTCCATACGTAAATTGCCCTGTTTTATCAGTTGAAACGTTCCCACTTCCGACCTATCCGGAGTCAGATCGAATCCAAATAAGGTGTTTGCTTTAGCGTATCCCTCTCTGGAGATGGTATTTCCTTCGTCTTGATACATCTTTCCCGTACTGGTATAGAGTCCCATTTAACTGCGAATATAACCTGCGTTTTCAAAGTCGGATTGTAATGTTTGGCGGACATCTGTCGTCCGCCTACGTTCAGTGCCACAAAATTGATCTTGTAGTGTCTAAAATCGAAAGGGATTTTCGTAATAGTCCCATTTAAGACATCACTGTCCACGCAACCAATCACCAGTCTTTTCGGCAACTGTCCCAAAAACATGTTGTCCTGGACGTAATTCATGTTTCCACGGGGAACCGTATCTACTTTGACTTCTACACGTCGGATGGGGTATTTACAGCTGGTCTTTTCAAAAGCTTTGACGTGACCCATTCTTACGGCAGGACTTAACTGTACATTTCTCACAAATAAAGCGAGATCCTTGATTTTGATCTTATAGTTGTCGGCATCGGCCATTAGGGCGAACACGTCTCGACTTCGTCGTAATTTGATTTTCAGATCGACTGATTCAGTAAATATTTCTCTTGACAAAATAAATCCAAGTGTAGTTTTCCCATCATCTGTACAGCCTTACTTTGGGCCGTCAATGCTTTCCGGGACGTGAATCCTTTGTTATCGGTTGTTCTCTTATCTTGATGTCCCGGTGTATCCTTGTACCACATGACTCCCGTTAATTGAGATTCTTTGGCAGCTGGGCCATAGCTGAGTAATATTTCTATGTAAGCTCTGTAAGGGTACAAGCTAGTCGGTGGTGAAACCAGATTTTCTTTCAGGCTAACACTGACAATACTAAAGAGGGAATGCATCCATAAGTTGACAGGTCCAACGTCCGCTCCGCCATCCAATGCAGTATCGTCGTCGTCCATGATATGTGCTTCCACAAACAGGTAAGTATTAGCCAAGTCGATATAGTTGTCCCCGCCCCACTGACGGCAAATTCGTAAGGTCCTTGATCCGTTAGAGCCGATGTCAATCCTTTCTGCTCCCAATACCCATAAGCCACACTGGTATGTGTAGGTTGAACTTCAAATAAATCCAGTTTTGATTTCGTGCATTCGCATGAGTTGGGATGTACAAGTGCCATTCTTATCCGAAATGTCATTAGATGTGTTCCGCTGCTTGGTCTGCTGACGTCTGGTCTTTTTTCGCTTGGCAGGTCCTTTTATAACCCGTTGTCCTGGGGTCCTACCGTGTCCATAGCTTTCTGGAGTAAGTTTTCTCCTGTTGATCTCAATCGTGATTTTGCTGCCTGTTTGATATTTCTTCCTTGTACGACATCTCCGGCAATATGTAAACCCGTTTTTAAAGCCTCTCGTTCTAGGGTCTTTGTTCCCTTTTTCAACAAAGGCATGGCTGCTTTAAAGAGTCCTCCAAAGATACTGCCAAGTCCATGTCCTCTTTGATATCGTCTTCCCGCAAATACCGGATATCCTTTTCCTGCCTGATGTATGTAATAATCGTGGTAAGCTTTCGTATCGTAACGATGAGTTGGTTTAATTCTAGAGAGAATTCTTATCGTTTTCTACAGTGAAGTGTCACCACCACTCGTCCTCTTTCGA
This sequence comes from Bathymodiolus brooksi, assembly GCA_963680875.1. Taxonomy (NCBI): domain Eukaryota; kingdom Metazoa; phylum Mollusca; class Bivalvia; order Mytilida; family Modiolidae; genus Bathymodiolus; species Bathymodiolus brooksi. The sequence goes on along the minus strand of OY804577.1, from coordinate 129,309,673 downwards.
ATGGCACTATAGAACCCGTGTCGTCCCTTATATCTATGTCCACGGTCTGAAATCGTCGTTGTAACAGGGGACAGTACTGTATCGGATCAAACACTCTGGTGATCATTTCTCCGTCTCTTCCTTCCACCGGTACGATTCTCAATAACGGTACTTGGGCATCTCCCACCATTCTCGGTTCCACCAAGGGACAATACATGTACAGAGAATTTAATCCTTTCTCGAGGTCCGCTACCCAATCTGAAACATACTCCCCCCCCCCCCCCCCCCCCGGAATATAGCTTGTCTGAATCCTAACATGGATTGTAATAAAGGACTGATGATGACTTGATAATCTTTTTTCACTTTCATATCGATTTTATGATTGATTTCATTGAAACCAATGTCGAATTTATTCTTGAGTTCCTTCATGTGCCTTTTCCCCTCGATAGGGAATTCTTTTGGCCGAGGAATAGTACCCATCCGGTAACAAGACCAAATGCTGTGAGGATACTGTATCTCTGCCAATCCGATTTCCCATGTTCCGTCCAGATCCGTTATTTTCGGAAATTTCGTCGTGTAATGAGCTAACGTATTGTTCGCACAGTAATTCATGGAACTGTTACTAGGCAAAGTCAGGTAACACATGCTTCGTCTTGATCGTGGGGTTAGGTAACAGGTATCCCAGACAACTGCTCAACAAGGCCGTCCACAAGGTACTGTTCTCCGATTCGACCGTCAAGTTGTAAATGCTGACTACGATAACCGTGTACAGGATGAGTACCTGACACAAAAATACGACCTCCGAACGTGGAGTCTTCTTTCCACAAGTCACCCAAGACGATACACTGTCCGTGTCACTCTGTGCCATTCGCAAGACTGACACTTCAAACCGCGACGCCTCGCTTTTGTAGGTCCTGTCTAAAGATCCAGCTGTTGAAGGACTCTTGATATCCGAGTCACTTGACTAAATACTGAACTCTTCGGCCCTTTTTTCTCTTTTTCAAAATGGGTTCAATCTTGTATACGTCGTCTGTCTTAATGACTTTCTGTAATTCTTCGGCATAGAATGTTCCTTCCAGAAGTTCACCATGGTCGTCTTTGACTATGTATACCAGGGGTCTGGTTTCGATACATTTCACTACCATAAACAATTATTCAGTCCAGTTGGGTAAACATCCTTTCTTGAACGTACATTTGGCTTTGCTGAGTCGCACTCTATCTCCGGGAGAAAATTTGCACGATTTTTTGGGTCCCTTTCTTCTATATAGCCTCTTGGACACCGTTGTTTGGTTAGCCCACGTGACTTCTGTAGGTGGTATGCCTATGGTTCTGTGAACGGTGTGGTCATAAGATGCGACCATCTCGGATAGAACGTCTACGTAGGTTAGGGTTTCTCTGTGTGTGAAATACTTCCACATCTTGGTTTTCAATGTTCTGTTAAAACTTTCAACGATACTGGCTTTGGTCTCCTCGTTGTAAGTGGTAAAGAAGTGCATGTCGTGTTCTTTGAGAAACGTTTGAAATACTTGGTTGATAAATTCAGTTCCTTTGTCTGTCTGTAAACGTATCGGACACCGCCCCGATTTGAAAATGACCTGAAACGCATCTTTTAAAGTCTTCTCCGTCTTGTCTGTCAATGGAACGACCCATTGATATCGGGATAACACGTCTATACTTGTCAACAAGTACTTGAATCCTTTGTTGTAAGAAGACAATTTTGCAAGATCCACTAAATCCGCCTGACACCGGTGGTCAATTCCATAGACTACAACGCGTCTCCTGGGAAATCGTCGTCTAGTTGGTTTATGCAAAGTGTACGTGTCCTGAGACTGTAACCATTCTCTGACTTGTTTCTTCGTATAGCCTTTCGGCTCAAATTTACTCAATCCTCCATTACTGGCGGGAGCTAAAAGGTTGTAATAGGTCGACTCCATGTTTACAACTGCCCCTTCGTGGTCTCAACCTCTGTTTTAAAAGTCGACCTAGTTCTGGACTTCTTTCCTTCTGTTTCTTGGTGTTTTTGGGGAGTACGGTCTAATAGGGGATGGACTCTGTTGTCGTTGGCGAGATCTCGGTGTTCTTTTGGTCTGAGTGATGTATCTCCAGCGGTCCTCGTGACCAACCAAATCTTGTGGAACATTTGCTTCTCTTAAGGCTTCTCCGAATGTTTCCCATCCTTGTGGGTTGAAATATTTCCTTTTGCTCAGCACGTCGTTGACTAACTCCACCACGTTGCTTTCTTGAACGGTTTCTCCCTTGTATTTCATTCCTCTTTTTCGTTCCAGCTAATGTCGGGACTGCTCTTCATTTTTTTCAACAAGAGTTGTACCTTGGCCTTCATTGTTTTTGGTACGCTTTCCAAAATTTCATTGTCGATCAGGTCCTGTTTCACGGGTTCAGGTGCGACTGCCACGGGTCTGGGTCTGTAATCGTCGTAGACGTTCAAATATCGAGTAAACGATTGGTCGTATAGCTTGAGACGTTCGTCTTCCGACAGGTCTTCTCTTTCTAGTATGGTTTGCATCTTCTTATCCAAGGTGTCCATGACTTTCACGCGTTGTTCCACTGGAGGTTTTGGGCGCTCTTGAGTCTGGTGGTATATATTTATTAAGGTTAGTTCCTTCATTGAAACAATGCAGAGAGCAACGGTGCTACTACAGATGCAATCGGTGCTAGTAGGGATCCCAAAAATCCACCTTCCTGTAAGATCGATTTCTTCTTTTTGAGAGAGACCGACTTTTTCGTCAGTGCTCTCAATCCGGCCTTATTTCTCTTGAGTTTTTCCTTCTGCAGTTTAGTTAACGGGACGTTGCCTCTTAAAAATTATCGGCACACTCACACTGACAGTCGACGAGACTGCGATCGGCTTTGGTTATGAGGTGTTTACGAATACACGGTTTCGTCTTTTGTAAGTATACTATATCACTGCCGTGCTTTTGCAAGCTCTGAGAGACCATGTTATTCCCTCAGCGTCTGATGCAAGAGTGACAAGAAACGGGATGTAACATCCTTTTTATGACTCGACATACGCTTTCTGTTCCTCACCGGGAAAGATGAAGGTTCTTAATCTCAGGATATTCGGCGTGTTTTGTTTCACATCGATCACCATGTAGCCTTGAGGTCTGGCCGTAGCTCGGGCAAAGGCTTCCAGGAAACATTGCGTTCTCCTGGGATACATGTGGTGTGCTAGCGCCATGATCTGCGATACGTCTGTCAGGTTTTTGAATAGAACCATGTAATGGGCATTGCGACTTATGGTTCTATGGTGTTTTCCTCGATGAAACAGATTCTGAACGATGTACATGACGCTGATGTTTTTGTGGTGACTCTTTTTCGTAAACAGTGAAGCCACCCTTTGATCCGTTTCGTCCATGAGATCGTCCAAAATGATGAAATGCTTTTCTCTTGGATCTAAATTATCCAGATCCGGTAAACCTTGTTGAAATTAAATCCCTTCTACGGTTCCATACAACGTCTGATATTCACCATAACACCATAAGATCCGATCTGGCTTGGGAGTCATCATGTGTTTGATGTTGGGAACGAACCGTCGGACAAACATCGATTTTCCACTGCCTGTAGGTCCTGCAATCATACTGGTAAACGGATGTACCCATGGCATGAAATGATCGGGATCGTATCCGTCTGGAACCCCAAAAAAAACCGGATTATTGGTTTTCAAAATATAATAGGGTTCATCTTTATTACTCTGTAAGTATTGCTGCAGCTGCGGCGACGGCGGTGTATATCCCTCAGTTAACTGCGGCGGCGGCGTATACTCCTCGGTCAGCGGCTTTTAGGTTATTTAGTAGAAATACCACAGTGAGAACGCAGACGTGATAGAAAACACCCTTGGAGTACTATACAACACCTCGAACAATTAAGATCATACCCCAAGGGGAATCACCCACTTTCGATCTTATGACGTCACTTCCTGTGACGTGACTTTCGGTCACGTCACATCCGGTAGCCATGCTACTTTCGGTCATGAGCAATGGTACATTTTTTACTACTACTATAGTAAAAAAAAGGCGGGGACATACTTCCGGGCATGCGCAGAACATACTTCCGGTAATGACGTCACTTCCAGTCACGTGACTTCATTCCGGTCAGGGTCGCTTCCGGTGACGTCACTTCCAGTAACGCATGCGTAATGGCCCGCTCCCCTTTGCTCCCTCTGAACTATGCCTTGAGCTATCCCGATATACTACTTTGATATTTGGATTTGGGGAGACACCCTATAAATAACCCATGAATAATATATCAAGGACGGCAAAGTTCTTGCCCACTTTGGGCTTAAGTTAAAGGTATTGCCCGGGTCTTTAACTGACCTAAGTGCCTAGGTGAGATAATGCACCTCAAGCCCACAGCAGGGTGTCAAATATCAACTTTGATATTTGAAAAACAATTGTGGAGGGGGGATCTCTATAAATATCCAATAAAAAATATATCAAGGACTGCAAAGTTCTTGCCCACTTTGGGCTTAGGTTAAAAGTATTGCCCGGGTCTTTAACTGACCTAAGTGCCTATGTGGGATAATGCACCTCAAGCCCACAGCAGGGTGTTAAATTACAGCCTTGATATTTGGATTTGGGGGGACCTTATGCATATCCCATGAAAAATTACCGAAGAACGGCAAAGTTCTTTTCCACTTAGGGTTTAAGTCAAAGGTATTGTTCGGGCCTTTAACTGACTTAAGTGCCTAGGTGGGATAATGCACCTCAAGCCCACAGCAGGGTGTCAAATATCAACCTTGATATTTGGATTTGGGGGGGGGGGGGGGACCCTATACATATTCCATGAAAAATTACCGAAGGACGGCAAAGTTCTTTGCCACTCGGGGTTTATGTTGAAGGTATTGACCGGGCCTTTAACTGACTTAAGTCCCTAGGTGGGATAATGGGATAATGCACCTCAAGCCCACAGCAGGGTGTCAAATATCAACTTTGATATTTGGATTTGGGGGGGGGGGACCCTACTGCCACTTGGGGTTTAAATCAAAGGTATTGCCTGGGCCTTTACCTGACTTAAGTGCATTGGTGAATTAAATTAGTTGTTTGACACCTTTAAATACACAATTTAAAAATAAATACAAATGTAGATAATACAAAATAATACTATTTATTAAATAAATGTTACACGCACATGCAGGGTTTATATTTTGTTTATTTTGATAATACGTATTGCTATATTTTTCTGATGATCTATATTTACATTTTTTTGTAGATTGATGAGACGTCTTCATGTGAACGGGGAATCTTAGGACTTTATTTTGTTTGACAAAGCGCTGGCAAATCCAAATTATATACCGGTTTACATGAAAGTATATTATTTGTTTATGCTGTGTTTGTTTAAAGTTGGCCGACTGATTTCTAAGCTCGCTATCCCTAAATATATGTTTGTCTTCGTTATTAAGCTCAGTAAAGAGAAGACATATTTTATATACGGGTAAACATGGGAAATAGAACATAAAATGTATTGTCTTTTACTCACATGAGTGTCTGTGTGAGATTCTGCGCCTTATTCCCACTGTAGTGTGTCAAATGTCAACTTTGTATTGTGGAGGGGGGGGGGGGGGGGGGGTCCAGAAATATTTCCTGTATGCCCGGATGTCGATTCAATGTGTTGAATGTGCTATTACAGAAATATATTTATTATTGGTCGCTAGAAATCTTTAAAAGTACATTTTGCTCTTATTTCTTTTTTTGGTTTTGAGACATATCGCCTTATTGGTCGCTAGCTTATTGGTCGCTAGAAATTGGTCGCTAGCTTGAGCCTGGTTAAAAAGTGGCTTGGATAAAATAGTTTTTTTCAGACTAATATGTTCTATCTTAGTGAAATGATACAGCCATGTAGGTGTCCTACTGATGTAGGTAAAATCCCTACATGACACATACATAGGGGAATGGTACAGTCATGTAGGTGTTCTACCCGTGTAAGTAAAATCCCTACATGACACATACATAGGGAAATGATACAGTCATGTAGGTGTCATACCCGTGTGAGTAAAATTCCTACATGACACACAAATAGGGGGAATGATACAGTCATGTAGGTGTCATACCCGTGTAAGTAAAATCCTTACATGACACATAAATGAGTGGAATGATACAGTCATGTAGTTGTCATACCCGTGTAAGTAAAATCCTTACATGACACATAAATGGGTGGAATAATACAGTCATGTAGGTGTCCTACCAGTGTGAGCAAAATCCCTACATGACACATAAATGGGTGGAATGATAGTCATGTAGGTGTCCTACTCGTGTGAGTGAAATATCTACATGACACATAAATGGGGGGAATGATACATTCTTGTAGGTGTCCTACCCGTGTGAGTAAAATCCCTACATGACACATAAATAGAGGGAATGATACAGTCATGTAGGTGTCCTACCCGTGAGTAAAATCTCTACATGACACATAAATAGAGGGAATGATACAGTCATGTAGGTGTCCTACCAGTATGAGTAAAATCTCTACATGACACATAAATAGGTGGATGATACAGTCATGTAGATGTCCTACCCGTGAGTAAATCCCTACTTGACACATAAATAGGGGGAATGATAAATTCTTGTAGGTGTGCTACCCGTGTGAGTAAAATCCCTACATGACACATAGATAGAGGGAATGACACAGTCATGTAGATGTCCTACCCGTGTGAGTAAAATCCCTACATGACACATAGATAGAGGGAATGATACAGTCATGTAGATGTCCTACCCGTGTGAGTAAAATCCCTACATGACACATAAATAGAGGGAATGATACAGTCATGTAGGTGTCCTATCCGTGTGAGTGAAATCCCTACATGACACATAAATGGGGGGAATGATACATTCTTGTAGGTGTTCTACCCGTGTGAGTAAAATCCCTACATGACACATAAATGGGTGGAATGATACAGTCATGTAGGTGTCCTACTCGTGTGAGTACAATCCCTACATGCCACATAACTGGGCGAGTAACATTGATGTACAACAAAAATGAAAAATAATACAAGTCAGTATACGAAATTCAACGATGATTTATTTAACCAATACAAAATAGACGAACTATTCTCCAGACATGTGTACATATGGGACAGATAACTTTGTTTCCGACAAGCCGGTCCTTCCTTGGTCGTATCAAGTAGTTTAATATGAGCTGTAGCCCTACAATACAAAAGAAACATATGTTGTAACATATCTATTTGGTTTGATTGATTGATTGGTGTTTAACGTCAACATTAGCAATAGTTTAGCTATATCATGGCGTTAATTATTTGGTATCATTTGTGAATAGTTTTATTTTGTGTGTTATTTGTAATATGTTTTCAATGATTTAATTTGTGATTTAATAATTTGTACATGTATATTGCTGCTTTGAAAATGTAACAACGGATTTAACATCAGCGAGTCGGATATTACAATATTTTCGGCGAGTCAGATTTACAATCTTCTAAACGAGTCAGTTAACACAATATTATCACCCAGTTAATACTATTTTGTTTTATTTTAAAATGTTAAGTACAATTTTTTAAATAAATTATTCCTTGTGTTTTCTTACGGTCTTGTGATATGTCATGACTGCGAATTTATCAGCAGACTTGCAGCCATCTGATATTAACAGAAGTTTTTAATACACTAGATCATTGATACATGTAATATCATTTTGTTACGAAGATATACGATATCAGAAACTCGTCGATATCAGAACATGTAATATGTACTTTCTTGATATGACCGGACCGTGGTGTCCAATGCTCTATGAAATATTACAAGTGTAAAATAACGACAAAACTCATGGATATTTATTGCATGACAAATTACGATTCTTCTGCGAACGGAAAATTTCCACTTTTCTATGACCAGCAAAACAAAACTTTACAATTTCGTATAAGGTTGTAATTTAAATGATTTTTTTAACATATCAGAATAAAAATTTAAAAATAAAACAAATTTAAAAAAAAAGTCGGATATTGTATTCGTAAAATATATCCTTCAATATCCATATTGATATAAAATTAACATATGCAATAACGTTTATGGGGAATTTTATTCAACAAATTTACCTTTCCATAGCCGCCAAATCCACCGCCACCAAATCCACCAAATCCACCGCCACCATATCCACCTTTTCCTCCCCATCCGCCTCCATTTCCGCCTCCGAATCCCCATCCACCACCACCACCTCCTTTGCCATATCCTCCACCGCCATATCCGCCTTTTCCCCATCCACCCCAACCGCCTCCATTGCCCCATCCGCCGCCGTATCCTTTGCCGCCGCCGTAGCCGCCATAGCCGCCGTATCCACCGCCTCCATATCCGCCACCTCCATTGCCGCCACCTCCGAAGCCGCCCCAGCTTCCACCTCCGTATCCACCACCTCCATAGCCGCCACCTCCATAGCCGCCACCTCCATAGCCGCCCCAGCCTCCACCTCCACGTCCTCCCCAGCCACCGCCGCCGCCGCCATAGTACTTGGCACAGGTGGCTGCCACACAGACAGCTAATACGAGTAATTTCAGCATGTTGGCTGTAATAAAGTGAAAGTAGAAATAATAGAAACAATAAATAAATAACAAATATTTCTGGTTTGTTTTAGTATGGGATATTTGATGGTGTTTTTACGAAAATAAGAATTATTGCTTAAAATATATATACATGTATATTGATAATAATGATATTATTATGAAAATGTTTCGGAGTACTTCTACTTTAGCGGACCCTAACCATAACCCTTTTGTTGTCATATCCGCATGGTAACAAAATGAAAAGTTATGGGTCATGCGCGTTGATTATTACAATATCTGACTTCCGGGTTCGCGAAAGTAGATTCTACCCAATGTTTCAAATGCATTTTAATATAACATCTGATAACAAAAATGGCTTAATATATAATTTGAATAAAATAATATAAGAAAAGAATATTTATGTTTAGGTGTAAATGGCAATTTCCTCTAAATAGCGAGAGTAGATACCGTTTTTGGTCAATGAAATATGACGTTTAGTGGTTATTTAATTTAATATTGGTTTAAAGGTTAATGATCTTCATACACACTGAGTGAACGAGAATGGCGTTAGATAAAAATAAAATAGTGCAATTCAATTTAGAATATTTACCAAGAATAGGGGTAAATGGTGAATCAAAAACATAAGGACAATTTAATCATTAATTTACAATAAATAACGCATGCCATTCATCTAAGCATAAAATGAAATTACAGGGGGGGGGGGGGGGGGGGGGGGGTAATCTCAAATAAAATAATTCTCGTAATAATGTTCGATGTTTAATATTATATACTAAAGTGCTTAATCAACAAAATGATCGTCAATATATATTAGAATCTGTTCATTTTTTCCCATGGGTTTAAACACTCTGAATGCAGCATATTTTCACTTCCCCTATCTCCTTAAAATGCTCCAAATTATAGTGAGTGACTGAGTAACTGTTGCTTAATGCAAAATGAGCACATTTTGTTAGTCATACAATAGCGAAACCAAATTATAGTACATTTACACCTCATGTTGTACCTATTATCAACATTTATATTATATCAAATCGATTGAAATATTGTTGGACTTGGCGTTAAACACCATAAACCAAATAAATCTAGATACATTTTGTATATACAATTTGTTAGAAGTATACAGTATTAATATCAAAACGTAGCTAATGCGTTTTCCAGTCTGTTTTTCACGATACAGATGAAACATTGCTGAACGTGATGATAAAAACGAATAACCCTATCAACAACCCACTAGAATATTAAATATGAACCTATAGTCCTACACTATACTGAGGAGGGGACTCTTTCAGAACTAAGTCAACCAGTTAGAAATACATTCAAATCATGTAAAGAACTTTGATATATTCTTTTACTGTCCTCTCAATCAAATTTGAAATAAAAAAATCTATGAATTTCTGTTCGAAAGTTACTTAATATCTTGAAATATTGTCATTGAGCTAAGACCATATATGTCAAGTGAACAACATTTACTATATATGTTTCTTAATCTCTTTTTGGAGCATTGTGATAAAAAAAAAAGTGAATACGTTTTTCGATATTTCCGAATAAATTGGAAAAACCCAATATTTCAATTATTGAATTTAAAAAATGTCAATTGTTAGAAATATGAATGCGTTTTTCAATATTACTGTATTAGATAGATAAAGTCAAATTGCCAGTTATGGAATTTGAATGGTTAAGTCACATAACGATATCATCAATGAAAAAAAAGAAAAAATGCCATCCTGTTCAATCATACTGGAATTGTAAAGAAATGTATTTCTTAATGCTAACTTACCTTTAGGATGAGGAATGCGGTTGATGTTCAGAGACTCCGGACAATCGGTTTATATAAGTCCGAGAAATCCAGAACATTTACATACGTATAAATAATGATTGATGTCCCTGTCAAGATATTTATATCATGAGATATAAAATAAAACTTTCCTGATGGTCTGTAGTATATTTATTTACTTTATTTATGTAAGTTTATTGCCATTATGGTGTCAATCAAATTAATGTTATGTTTCATACCTGAGCATCTCGTGTCCCTAAGCAAACTAATAAAATACCACGAACCGTTATATCTGAATATAAATCATACATCTCCGCTACTCTTACTTGATATGTGTCATTGCTACATGTAGTTTATAACACATGGTCAAATATAATACTCAAATATCGCCATGCATGTTCGGTCTATTTTAAGGTTTAGGTTTTGGTGCTCAACGCCACTTTCAACAATACTTCAGGTCTATTAAAAACAAGAGCATAGTAAAATGGTCTTAAATCAAATACGTAGTCCAGTTATTAGGACATATTCTAAGGGTAGGCACAAAACTCTTGTCTTTCATATTTCTTTTATAAATTATTAAATATGTAAAACAATGAGATCATTTATATAAATATACCAGTATCCTTTATGCAACATTTCTCAAATGGCAATGAATTTTCCCCCTTTTAAGCAGATTTTGTCGTTCCTCTATCATCGACAAGACTTTTACAGGAACTGCTTAGCCTTCGCGAACATCTGGATTCAGCCCCGTATCTGTGGTGTGACACATACAACATTACCATAGACACAAAGCACAGAACGAAGACTTGGCGTGACACATACAACATTACCATAGACACAAAGCACAGAACGAAGACTTGGCGTGACACATACAACATTACCATAGACACAAAGCACAGAACGAGGAATTGGTGTGACACATACAACATTACCATAGACACAAAGCACAGAACGAAGACTTGGTGTGACACATACAACATTACCATAGATACAAAGCACAGAACGAAGAATTGGTGTGACACATACAACATTAACATAGACACAAAGCACAGAACGAAGAATTGGTGTGACACATACAACATTACCATAGACACAAAGCACAGAACGAAGACTTGGTGCGACACATACAACATTACTATAGACACAAAGCACAGAACGAAGACTTGGTGTGACACATACAACATTACCATAGACACAAAGCACAGAACGAAGAATTGGTGTGACACATACAACATTAACATAGACACAAAGCACAGAACGAAGAATTGGTGTGACACATACAACATTACCATAGACACAAAGCATAGAACGAAGACTTGGTGTGACACATACAACATTACTATAGACACAAAGCACAGAACGAAGACTTGGTGTGACACATACAGCATTACCATAGACACAAAGCACAGAACGAAGACTTGGTGCGACACATACAACATTACCATAGACATAAAGCATAGAACGAAGACTTGGTGTGACACATACAACATTACCATAGACACAAAGCACAGAACGAAGACTTGGTGTGACACATACAACATTACCATAGACACAAAGCACAGAACGAAGACTTGGTGTGACTCATACAACATTACCATGGACAAAAGCAGAGCGAAGACTTGGAGTGACACATACAACATTACCATAGACACAAAGCACAGAACGAAGACTTGGCGTGACACATACAACATTACCATAGACACAAAGCACAGAACGACGACTTGGTGTGACACATACAACATTACCATAGACACAAAGCACAGAACGAAGACTTGGCGTGACACATACAACATTACCATAGACACAAAGCACAGAACGAAGACTTGGCGTGACACATACAACATTACCATAGATACAAAGCACAGAACGAAGACTTGGTGTGACACATACAACATTACCATAGACACAAAGCACAGAGCGAAGACTTGGAGTGACACATACAACATTACCATAGACACAAAGCACAGAACGAAGACTTGGCGTGACACATACAACATTACCATAGACAAAAAGCACAGAACGAAGACTTGGTGTGACACATACAACATTACCATAGACACAAAGCACAGAACGAAGACTTGGTGTGACACATACAACATTACCATAGACACAAAGCACAGAACGAAGAATTGGTGTGACACATACAACATTACCATAGACACAAAGCACAGAACGAAGACTTGGCGTGACACATACAACATTACCATAGACACAAAGCACAGAACGAAGAATTGGTGTGACACATACAACATTACCATAGACACAAAGCACAGAATGAAGACTTGGCGTGACACATACAACATTATCATAGACACAAAGCACAGAACGAAGACTTGGCGTGACACATACAACATTACCATAGACACAAAGCACAGAACGAAGACTTGGCGTGACACATACAACATTACCATAGACACAAAGCACAGAACGAAGACTTGGTGTGACACATACAACATTACCATAGACACAAAGCACAGAACGAAGACTTGGTGTGACACATACAACATTACCATAGACACAAAGCACAGAACGAAGACTTGATGTGACACATACAACATTACCATAGACACAAAGCATAGAACGAAGACTTGGTGTGACACATACAACATTACCATAGACACAAAGCACAGAACGAAGACTTGGCGTGACACATACAACATTACCATAGACACAAAGCACAGAACGAAGACTTGGTGTCACACATACAACATTACCATAGACACAAAGCACAGAATGAAGACTTGGCGTGACACATACAACATTATCATAGACACAAAGCACAGAACGAAGACTTGGTGTGACACATACAACATTACCATAGACACAAAGCACAGAACGAAGACTTGGCGTGACACATACAACATTACCATAGACACAAAGCACAGAACGAAGACTTGGCGTGACACATACAACATTACCATAGACACAAAGCACAGAACGAGGAATTGGTGTGACACATACAACATTACCATAGATACAAAGCACAGAACGAAGAATTGGTGTGACACATACAACATTAACATAGACACAAAGCACAGAACGAAGAATTGGTGTGACACATACAACATTACCATAGACACAAAGCACAGAACGAAGACTTGGTGCGACACATACAACATTACCATAGACACAAAGCACAGAACGAAGACTTGGTGTGACACATACAACATTACCATAGACACAAAGCACAGAACGAAGAATTGGTGTGACACATACAACATTAACATAGACACAAAGCACAGAACGAAGATTTGGTGTGACACATACAACATTACCATAGACACAAAGCATAGAACGAAGACTTGGTGTGACACATACAACATTACTATAGACACAAAGCACAGAACGAAGACTTGGCGTGACACATACAACATTACCATAGACACAAAGCACAGAACGAAGAATTGGTGTGACACATACAACATTACCATAGACACAAAGCACAGAACGAAGACTTGGCGTGACACATACAACATTACCATAGACACAAAGCACAGAACGAAGAATTGGTGTGACACATACAACATTACCATAGACACAAAGCACAGAATGAAGACTTGGCGTGACACATACAACATTATCATAGACACAAAGCACAGAACGAAGACTTGGTGTGACACATACAACATTACCATAGACACAAAGCACAGAACGAAGACTTGGCGTGACACATACAACATTACCATAGACACAAAGCACAGAACGAAGACTTGGCGTGACACATACAACATTACCATAGACACAAAGCACAGAACGAGGAATTGGTGTGACACATACAACATTACCATAGATACAAAGCACAGAACGAAGAATTGGTGTGACACATACAACATTAACATAGACACAAAGCACAGAACGAAGAATTGGTGTGACACATACAACATTACCATAGACACAAAGCACAGAACGAAGACTTGGTGCGACACATACAACATTACCATAGACACAAAGCACAGAACGAAGACTTGGTGTGACACATACAACATTACCATAGACACAAAGCACAGAACGAAGAATTGGTGTGACACATACAACATTAACATAGACACAAAGCACAGAACGAAGATTTGGTGTGACACATACAACATTACCATAGACACAAAGCATAGAACGAAGACTTGGTGTGACACATACAACATTACTATAGACACAAAGCACAGAACGAAGACTTGGTGTGACACATACAGCATTACCATAGACACAAAGCACAGAACGAAGACTTGGTGCGACACATACAACATTACCATAGACATAAAGCATAGAACGAAGACTTGGTGTGACACATACAACATTACCATAGACACAAAGCACAGAACGAAGACTTGGTGTGACACATACAACATTACCATAGACACAAAGCACAGAACGAAGACTTGGTGTGACACATACAACATTAACATAGACACAAAGCACAGAACGAAGATTTGGTGTGACACATACAACATTACCATAGACACAAAGCACAGAACGAAGAATTGGTGCGACACATACAACATTACCATAGACACAAAGCACAGAACGAAGACTTGGTGTGACACATACAACATTACCATAGACACAAAGCACAGAACGAAGAATTGGTGTGACACATACAACATTAACATAGACACAAAGCACAGAACGAAGAATTGGTGTGACACATACAACATTACCATAGACACAAAGCATAGAACGAAGACTTGGTGTGACACATACAACATTACTATAGACACAAAGCACAGAACGAAGACTTGGTGTGACACATACAGCATTACCATAGACACAAAGCACAGAACGAAGACTTGGTGCGATACATACAACATTACCATAGACATAAAGCATAGAACGAAGACTTGGTGTGACACATACAACATTACCATAGACACAAAGCACAGAACGAAGACTTGGTGTGACACATACAACATTACCATAGACACAAAGCACAGAACGAAGACTTGGTGTGACACATACAACATTACCATAGACAAAAGCAGAGCGAAGACTTGGAGTGACACATACAACATTACCATAGACACAAAGCACAGAACGAAGACTTGGCGTGACACATACAACATTACCATAGACACAAAGCACAGAACGAAGACTTGGTGTCACACATACAACATTACCATAGACACAAAGCACAGAACGAAGACTTGGCGTGACATATACAACATTACCATAGACACAAAGCACAGAACGAAGAATTGGTGTGACACATACAACATTACCATAGACACAAAGCACAGAACGAAGACTTGGCGTGACACATACAACATTACCATAGACACAAAGCACAGAACGAAGAATTGGTGTGACACATACAACATTACCATAGACACAAAGCACAGAATGAAGACTTGGCGTGACACATACAACATTATCATAGACACAAAGCACAGAACGAAGACTTGGTGTGACACATACAACATTACCATAGACACAAAGCACAGAACGAAGACTTGGCGTGACACATACAACATTACCATAGACACAAAGCACAGAACGAAGACTTGGCGTGACACATACAACATTACCATAGACACAAAGCACAGAACGAGGAATTGGTGTGACACATACAACATTACCATAGATACAAAGCACAGAACGAAGAATTGGTGTGACACATACAACATTAACATAGACACAAAGCACAGAACGAAGAATTGGTGTGACACATACAACATTACCATATACACAAAGCACAGAACGAAGACTTGGTGCGACACATACAACATTACCATAGACACAAAGCACAGAACGAAGACTTGGTGTGACACATACAACATTACCATAGACACAAAGCACAGAACAAAGAATTGGTGTGACACATACAACATTAACATAGACACAAAGCACAGAACGAAGATTTGGTGTGACACATACAACATTACCATAGACACAAAGCATAGAACGAAGACTTGGTGTGACACATACAACATTACTATAGACACAAAGCACAGAACGAAGACTTGGCGTGACACATACAACATTACCATAGACACAAAGCACAGAACGAAGAATTGGTGTGACACATACAACATTACCATAGACACAAAGCACAGAACGAAGACTTGGCGTGACACATACAACATTACCATAGACACAAAGCACAGAACAAAGAATTGGTGTGACACATACAACATTACCATAGACACAAAGCACAGAATGAAGACTTGGCGTGACACATACAACATTATCATAGACACAAAGCACAGAACGAAGACTTGGTGTGACACATACAACATTACCATAGACACAAAGCACAGAACGAAGACTTGGCGTGACACATACAACATTACCATAGACACAAAGCACAGAACGAAGACTTGGCGTGACACATACAACATTACCATAGACACAAAGCACAGAACGAGGAATTGGTGTGACACATACAACATTACCATAGATACAAAGCACAGAACGAAGAATTGGTGTGACACATACAACATTAACATAGACACAAAGCACAGAACGAAGAATTGGTGTGACACATACAACATTACCATAGACACAAAGCACAGAACGAAGACTTGGTGCGACACATACAACATTACCATAGACACAAAGCACAGAACGAAGACTTGGTGTGACACATACAACATTACCATAGACACAAAGCACAGAACGAAGAATTGGTGTGACACATACAACATTAACATAGACACAAAGCACAGAACGAAGATTTGGTGTGACACATACAACATTACCATAGACACAAAGCATAGAACGAAGACTTGGTGTGACACATACAACATTACTATAGACACAAAGCACAGAACGAAGACTTGGTGTGACACATACAGCATTACCATAGACACAAAGCACAGAACGAAGACTTGGTGCGACACATACAACATTACCATAGACATAAAGCATAGAACGAAGACTTGGTGTGACACATACAACATTACCATAGACACAAAGCACAGAACGAAGACTTGGTGTGACACATACAACATTACCATAGACACAAAGCACAGAACGAAGACTTGGTGTGACACATACAACATTAACGTAGACACAAAGCACAGAACGAAGATTTGGTGTGACACATACAACATTACCATAGACACAAAGCAGATAACGAAGACTTTATGCGACACATACAACATTACCATAGACACAAAACACAGAACGAAGACTTGGTGTGACACATACAACATTACCATAGACACAAAGCACAGAACGAAGAATTGGTGTGACACATACAACATTAACATAGACACAAAGCACAGAACGAAGAATTGGTGTGACACATACAACATTACCATAGACACAAAGCATAGAACGAAGACTTGGTGTGACACATACAACATTACTATAGACACAAAGCACAGAACGAAGACTTGGTGTGACACATACAGCATTACCATAGACACAAAGCACAGAACGAAGACTTGGTGCGATACATACAACATTACCATAGACATAAAGCATAGAACGAAGACTTGGTGTGACACATACAACATTACCATAGACACAAAGCACAGAACGAAGACTTGGTGTGATACATACAACATTACCATAGACACAAAGCACAGAACGAAGACTTGGTGTGACACATACAACATTACCATAGACAAAAGCAGAGCGAAGACTTGGAGTGACACATACAACATTACCATAGACACAAAGCACAGAACGAAGACTTGGCGTGACACATACAACATTACCATAGACACAAAGCACAGAACGACGACTTGGTGTGACACATACAACATTACCATAGACACAAAGCACAGAACGAAGACTTGGCGTGACACATACAACATTACCATAGACACAAAGCACAGAACGAAGACTTGGCGTGACACATACAACATTACCATAGATACAAAGCACAGAACGAAGACTTGGTGTGACACATACAACATTACCATAGACACAAAGCACAGAGCGAAGACTTGGAGTGACACATACAACATTACCATAGACACAAAGCACAGAACGAAGACTTGGCGTGACACATACAACATTACCATAGACACAAAGCACAGAACAAAGACTTGGTGTGACACATACAACATTAACATAGACACAAAGCACAGAACGAAGACGTGGTGTGACACATACAACATTAACATAGACACAAAGCACAGAACGAAGACTTGATGTGACACATACAACATTACCATAGACACAAAGCATAGAACGAAGACTTGGTGTGACACATACAACATTACCATAGACACAAAGCACAGAACGAAGACTTGGCGTGACACATACAACATTACCATAGACACAAAGCACAGAACGAAGACTTGGCGTGACACATACAACATTACCATAGACACAAAGCACAGAACGAAGACTTGGTGTGACACATACAACATTACCATAGATACAAAGCACAGAACGAAGACTTGGTGTGACACATACAACATTACCATAGACACAAAGCACAGAACGAAGAATTGGTGTGCCACATACAACATTACCATAGACACAAAGCACAGAACGAAGACTTGGCGTGACACATACAACATTACCATAGACACAAAGCACAGAACGAAGAATTGGTGTGACACATACAACATTACCATAGACACAAAGCACAGAATGAAGACTTGGCGTGACACATACAACATTATCATAGACACAAAGCACAGAACGAAGACTTGGCGTGACACATACAACATTACCATAGACACAAAGCACAGAACGAAGACTTGGCGTGACACATACAACATTACCATAGACACAAAGCACAGAACGAAGACTTGGTGTGACACATACAACATTACCATAGACACAAAGCACAGAACGAAGACTTGGTGTGACACATACAACATTACCATAGACACAAAGCACAGAACGAAGACTTGATGTGACACATACAACATTACCATAGACACAAAGCATAGAACGAAGACTTGGCGTGACACATACAACATTACCATAGACACAAAGCACAGAACGAAGACTTGGTGTGACACATACAACATTACCATAGACACAAAGCACAGAACGAAGACTTGGCGTGACACATACAACATTACCATAGACACAAAGCACAGAACGAAGAATTGGTGTGACACATACAACATTACCATAGACACAAAGCACAGAACGAAGACTTGGCGTGACACATACAACATTACCATAGACACAAAGCACAGAACGAAGAATTGGTGTGACACATACAACATTACCATAGACACAAAGCACAGAATGAAGACTTGGCGTGACACATACAACATTATCATAGACACAAAGCACAGAACGAAGACTTGGTGTGACACATACAACATTACCATAGACACAAAGCACAGAACGAAGACTTGGCGTGACACATACAACATTACCATAGACACAAAGCACAGAACGAAGACTTGGCGTGACACATACAACATTACCATAGACACAAAGCACAGAACGAGGAATTGGTGTGACACATACAACATTACCATAGATACAAAGCACAGAACGAAGAATTTGTGTGACACATACAACATTAACATAGACACAAAGCAAAGAACGAAGAATTGGTGTGACACATACAACATTACCATAGACACAAAGCACAGAACGAAGACTTGGTGCGACACATACAACATTACCATAGACACAAAGCACAGAACGAAGACTTGGTGTGACACATACAACATTACCATAGACACAAAGCACAGAACGAAGAATTGGTGTGACACATACAACATTAACATAGACACAAAGCACAGAACGAAGAATTGGTGTGACACATACAACATTACCATAGACACAAAGCATAGAACGAAGACTTGGTGTGACACATACAACATTACTATAGACACAAAGCACAGAACGAAGACTTGGTGTGACACATACAGCATTACCATAGACACAAAGCACAGAACGAAGACTTGGTGCGACACATACAACATTACCATAGACATAAAGCATAGAACGAAGACTTGGTGTGACACATACAACATTACCATAGACACAAAGCACAGAACGAAGACTTGGTGTGACACATACAACATTACCATAGACACAAAGCACAGAACGAAGACTTGGTGTGACACATACAACATTAACATAGACACAAAGCACAGAACGAAGAATTGGTGTGACACATACAACATTACCATAGACACAAAGCACAGAACGAAGACTTGGTGCGACACATACAACATTACCATAGACACAAAGCACAGAACGAAGACTTGGTGTGACACATACAACATTACCATAGACACAAAGCACAGAACGAAGAATTGGTGTGACACATACAACATTAACATAGACACAAAGCACAGAACGAAGAATTGGTGTGACACATACAACATTACCATAGACACAAAGCATAGAACGAAGACTTGGTGTGACACATACAACATTACTATAGACACAAAGCACAGAACGAAGACTTGGTGTGACATATACAGCATTACCATAGACACAAAGCACAGAACGAAGACTTGGTGCGACACATACAACATTACCATAGACATAAAGCATAGAACGAAGACTTGGTGTGACACATACAACATTACCATAGACACAAAGCACAGAACGAAGACTTGGTGTGACACATACAACATTACCATAGACAAAAGCAGAGCGAAGACTTGGAGTGACACATACAACATTACCATAGACACAAAGCACAGAACGAAGACTTGGTGTGACACATACAACATTACCATAGACACAAAGCACAGAGCGAAGACTTGGAGTGACACATACAACATTACCATAGACACAAAGCACAGAACGAAGACTTGGCGTGACACATACAACATTACCATAGACACAAAGCACAGAACGAAGACTTGGTGTGACACATACAACATTACCATAGACACAAAGCACAGAACGAAGACGTGGTGTGACACATACAACATTACCATAGACACAAAGCACAGAACGAAGACTTGATGTGACACATACAACATTACCATAGACACAAAGCATAGAACGAAGACTTGGCGTGACACATACAACATTACCATAGACACAAAGCACAGAACGAAGACTTGGCGTGACACATACAACATTACCATAGACACAAAGCACAGAACGAAGACTTGGTGTGACACATACAACATTACCATAGACACAAAGCACAGAACGAAGACTTGGCGTGACACATACAACATTACCATAGACACAAAGCACAGAACGAAGAATTGGTGTGACACATACTACATTACCATAGACACAAAGCACAGAACGAAGACTTGGCGTGACACATACAACATTACCATAGACACAAAGCACAGAACGAAGACTTGGTGTGACACATACAACATTACCATAGACACAAAGCACAGAATGAAGACTTGGCGTGACACATACAACATTATCATAGACACAAAGCACAGAGCGAAGACTTGGAGTGACACATACAACATTACCATAGACACAAAGCACAGAACGAAGACTTGGCGTGACACATACAACATTACCATAGACACAAAGCACAGAACGAAGACTTGGCGTGACACATACAACATTACCATATACACAAAGCACAGAACGAAGACTTGGTGTGACACATACAACATTACCATAGACACAAAGCACAGAACGAAGACTTGATGTGACACATACAACATTACCATAGACACAAAGCATAGAACGAAGACTTGGAGTGACACATACAACATTACCATAGACACAAAGCACAGAACGAAGACTTGGCGTGACACATACAACATTACCATAGGCACAAAGCACAGAAAGAAGACTTGGTGTGACACATACAACATTACCATAGACACAAAGCACAGAACGAAGACTTGGCGTGACACATACAACATTACCATAGACACAAAGCACAGAACGAAGAATTGGTGTGACACATACAACATTACCATAGACACAAAGCATAGAACGAAGACTTGGTGTGACACATACAACATTACCATAGACACAAAGCACAGAACGAAGACTTGGCGTGACACATACAACATTACCATAGACACAAAGCACAGAACGAAGACTTGGCGTGACACATACAACATTACCATAGACACAAAGCACAGAACGAAGACTTGGTGTGACACATACAACATTACCATAGACACAAAGCACAGAACGAAGACTTGGCGTGACACATACAACATTACCATAGACACAAAGCACAGAACGAAGACTTGGCGTGACACATACAACATTACCATAGACACAAAGCACAGAACGAAGACTTGGCGTGACACATACAACATTACCATAGACATAAAGCACAGAACGAAGACTTGGTGTGCCACATACAACATTACCATAGACACAAAGCACAGAACGAAGACTTGGTGTGACACATACAACATTACCATAGACACAAAGCACAGAACGAAGACTTGGTGTGACACATACAACATTAACATAGACACAAAGCACAGAACGAAGAATTGGTGTGACACATACAACATTACCATAGACACAAAGCATAGAACGAAGACTTGGTGTGACACATACAACATTACTATAGACACAAAGCACAGAACGAAGACTTGGTGTGACACATACAACATTACCATAGACACAAAGCACAGAACGAAGACTTGGTGCGACACATACAACATTACCATAGACATAAAGCATAGAACGAAGACTTGGTGTGACACATACAACATTACCATAGACACAAAGCACAGAACGAAGACTTGGTGTGACACATACAACATTACCATAGACACAAAGCACAGAACGAAGACTTGGTGTGACACATACAACATTACCATAGACACAAAGCACAGAACGAAGACTTGGAGTGACACATACAACATTACCATAGACACAAAGCACAGAACGAAGACTTGGCGTGACACATACAACATTACCATAGACACAAAGCACAGAACGAAGACTTGGCGTGACACATACAACATTACCATAGACACAAAGAACAGAACGAAGACTTGGCGTGACACATACAACATTACCATAGACACAAAGCACAGAGCGAAGACTTGGAGTGACACATACAACATTACCATAGACACAAAGCACAGAACGAAGACTTGGCGTGACACATACAACATTACCATAGACACAAAGCACAGAACGAAGACTTGGTGTGACACATACAACATTACCATAGACACAAAGCACAGAACGAAGACTTGGTGTGACACATACAACATTACCATAGACACAAAGCACAGAACGAAGACTTGATGTGACACATACAACATTACCATAGACACAAAGCACAGAACGAAGACTTGGCGTGACACATACAACATTACCATAGACACAAAGCACAGAACGAAGAATTGGTGTGACTCATACAACATTACCATAGACACAAAGCACAGAACGAAGACTAGGCGTGACACATACAACATTACCATAGACACAAAGCACAGAACGAAGACTTGGTGTGACACATACAACATTACCATAGACACAAAGCACAGAACGAAGACTTGGTGTGACACATACAACATTAACATAGACACAAAGCACAGAACGAAGAATTGGTGTGACACATACAACATTACCATAGACATAAAGCATAGAACGAAGACTTGGTGTGACACATACAACATTACCATAGAAACAAAGCACAGAACGAAGACTTGGTGTGACACATACAACATTACCATAGACAAAAGCAGAGCGAAGACTTGGAGTGACACATACAACATTACCATAGACACAAAGCACAGAACGAAGACTTGGTGTGACACATACAACATTACCATAGACACAAAGCACAGAGCGAAGACTTGGAGTGACACATACAACATTACCATAGACACAAAGCACAGAACGAAGACTTGGCGTGACACATACAACATTACCATAGACACAAAGCACAGAACGAAGACTTGGTGTGACACATATAACATTACCATAGACACAAAGCACAGAACGAAGACGTGGTTTGACACATACAACATTACCATAGACACAAAGCACAGAACGAAGACTTGATGTGACACATACAACATTACCATAGACACAAAGCATAGAACGAAGACTTGGCGTGACACATACAACATTACCATAGACACAAAGCACAGAACGAAGACTTGGCGTGACACATACAACATTACCATAGACACAAAGCACAGAACGAAGACTTGGTGTGACACATACAACATTACCATAGACACAAAGCACAGAACGAAGACTTGGCGTGACACATACAACATTACCATAGACACAAAGCACAGAACGAAGAATTGGTGTGACACATACAACATTACCATAGACACAAAGCACAGAACGAAGACTTGGCGTGACACATACAACATTACCATAGACACAAAGCACAGAACGAAGACTTGGTGTGACACATACAACATTACCATAGACACAAAGCACAGAATGAAGACTTGGCGTGATACATACAACATTATCATAGACACAAAGCACAGAGCGAAGACTTGGAGTGACACATACAACATTACCATAGACACAAAGCACAGAACGAAGACTTGGCGTGACACATACAACATTACCATAGACACAAAGCACAGAACGAAGACTTGGCGTGACACATACAACATTACCATAGACACAAAGCACAGAACGAAGACTTGGTGTGACACATACAACATTACCATAGACACAAAGCACAGAACGAAGACTTGATGTGACACATACAACATTACCATAGACACAAAGCATAGAACGAAGACTTGGAGTGACACATACAACATTACCATAGACACAAAGCACAGAACGAAGACTTGGCGTGACACATACAACATTACCATAGGCACAAAGCACAGAACGAAGACTTGGTGTGACACATACAACATTACCATAGACACAAAGCACAGAACGAAGACTTGGCGTGACACATACAACATTACCATAGACACAAAGCACAGAACGAAGACTTGGTGTGACACATACAACATTAACATAGACACAAAGCACAGAACGAAGAATTGGTGTGACACATACAACATTACCATAGACACAAAGCATAGAACGAAGACTTGGTGTGACACATACAACATTACTATAGACACAAAGCACAGAACGAAGACTTGGTGTGACACATACAACATTACCATAGACACAAAGCACAGAACGTAGACTTGGTGCGACACATACAACATTACCATAGACACAAAGCATAGAACGAAGACTTGGTGTGACACATACAACATTACCATAGACACAAAGCACAGAACGAAGACTTGGTGTGACACATACAACATTACCATAGACACAAAGCACAGAACGAAGACTTGGAGTGACACATACAACATTACCATAGACACAAAGCACAGAACGAAGAATTGGTGTGACACATACAACATTACCATAGACACAAAGCACAGAACGAAGACTTGGTGCGACACATACAACATTACCATAGACACAAAGCATAGAACGAAGACTTGGTGTGACACATACAGCATTAACATAGACACAAAGCACAGAACGAAAACTTGGCGTGACACATACAACATTACCATAGACACAAAGCACAGAACGAAGACTTGGTGTGACACATACAACATTACCATAGACACAAAGCACAGAACGAAGACTTGGTGTGACACATACAACATTACCATAGACACAAAGCACAGAACGAAGACTTGGTGTGACACATACAACATTACCATAGACACAAAGCACAGAACGACGACTTGGTGTGACACATACAACATTACCATAGACACAAAGCACAGAACGAAGACTTGGCGTGACACATACAACATTACCATAGACACAAAGCACAGAACGAAGACTTGGCGTGACACATACAACATTACCATAGATACAAAGCACAGAACGAAGACTTGGTGTGACACATGCAACATTACCATAGACACAAAGCACAGAGCGAAGACTTGGAGTGACACATACAACATTACCATAGACACAAAGCACAGAACGAAGACTTGGTGTGACACATACAACATTACCATAGACACAAAGCACAGAACGAAGACTTGGTGTGACACATACAACATTACCATAGACATAAAGCATAGAACGAAGACTTGGTGTGACACATACAGCATTAACATAGACACAAAGCACAGAACGAAGACTTGGCGTGACACATACAACATTACCATAGACACAAAGCACAGAACGAAGACTTGGTGTGACACATACAACATTACCATAGACACAAAGCACAGAACGAAGACTTGGTGTGACACATACAACATTACCATAGACACAAAGCATAGAACGAAGACTTGGTGTGACACATACAACATTACCATAGACACAAAGCACAGAACGAAGACTTGGTGCGACACATACAACATTACCATAGACACAAAGCACAGAACGAAGAATTGGTGTGACACATACAACATTACCATACACACAAACCACAGAACGAAGATTTGGCGTGACACATACAACATTACCATAGACACAAAGCACAGAATGAAGATGTGGCGTGACACATATAACATTACCATAGACACAAAGCACAGAACGAAGACTTGGCGTGACACATACAACATTAACATAGACACAAAGCACAGAACGAAGACTTGGCGTGACACATACAACATTACCATAGACACAAAGCAAAGAACGAAGTCTTGGCGTGACACATACAACATTACTATAGACACAAAGCACAGAAGGAAGACTTGGTGTGACACATACAACATTACCATAGACACAAAGCACAGAACGAAGACTTGGCGTGACACATACAACATTACCATAGACACAAAGCACAGAACGAAGACTTGGTGTGACACATACAACATTACCATAGACACAAAGTACAGAACGAAGACTTGGCGTGACACATACAACATTACCATAGATACAAAGCACAGAACGAAGACTTGGTGTGACACATACAACATTACCATAGACACAAAGCACAGAACGAAGAATTGGTGTGACACATACAACATTAACATAGACACAAAGCACAGAACGAAGAATTGGTGTGACACATACAACATTACCATAGACACAAAGCACAGAACGAAGACTTGGTGCGACACATACAACATTACCATAGACACAAAGCATAGAACGAAGACTTGGTGTGACACATACAACATTACCATAGACACAAAGCACAGAACGAAGACTTGGCGTGACACATACAACATTACCATAGACACAAAGCACAGAACGAAGACTTGGTGTGACACATACAACATTACCATAGACACAAAGCATAGAACGAAGACTTGGTGTGACACATACAACATTACCATAGACACAAAGCACAAAACGAAGACTTGGTGTGACACATACAACATTACCATAGATACAAAGCACAGAACGAAGAATTGGTGTGACACATACAACATTAACATAGACACAAAGCACAGAACGAAGAATTGGTGTGACACATACAACATTACCATAGACACAAAGCACAGAACGAAGACTTGGTGCGACACATACAACATTACCATAGACACAAAGCACAGAACGAAGACTTGGTGTGACACATACAACATTACCATAGACACAAAGCACAGAACGAAGAATTGGTGTGACACATACAACATTAACATAGACACAAAGCACAGAACGAAGAATTGGTGTGACACATACAACATTACCATAGACACAAAGCATAGAACGAAGACTTGGTGTGACACATACAACATTACTATAGACACAAAGCACAGAACGAAGACTTGGTGTGACACATACAGCATTACCATAGACACAAAGCACAGAACGAAGACTTGGTGCGACACATACAACATTACCATAGACATAAAGCATAGAACGAAGACTTGGTGTGACACATACAACATTACCATAGACACAAAGCACAGAACGAAGACTTGGTGTGACACATACAACATTACCATAGACACAAAGCACAGAACGAAGATTTGGTGTTACACATACAACATTACCATAGACAAAAGCAGAGCGAAGACTTGGAGTGACACATACAACATTACCATAGACACAAAGCACAGAACGAAGACTTGGCGTGACACATACAACATTACCATAGACACAAAGCACAGAACGACGACTTGGTGTGACACATACAACATTACCATAGACACAAAGCACAGAACGAAGACTTGGCGTGACACATACAACATTACCATAGACACAAAGCACAGAACGAAGACTTGGCGTGACACATACAACATTACCATAGATACAAAGCACAGAACGAAGACTTGGTGTGACACATACAACATTACCATAGACACAAAGCACAGAGCGAAGACTTGGAGTGACACATACAACATTACCATAGACACAAAGCACAGAACGAAGACTTGGTGTGACACATACAACATTACCATAGACACAAAGAATAGAACGAAGACTTGGTGTGACACATACAGCATTAACATAGACACAAAGCACAGAACGAAGACTTGGCGTGACACATACAACATTACCATAGACACAAAGCACAGAACGAAGACTTGGTGTGACACATACAACATTACCATAGACACAAAGCACAGAACGAAGACTTGGTGTGACACATACAACATTACCATAGACACAAAGCATAGAACGAAGACTTGGTGTGACACATACAACATTACCATAGACACAAAGCACAGAACGAAGACTTGGTGCGACACATACAACATTACCATAGACACAAAGCACAGAACGAAGAATTGGTGTGACACATACAACATTACCATACACACAAACCACAGAACGAAGATTTGGCGTGACACATACAACATTACCATAGACACAAAGCACAGAATGAAGATGTGGCGTGACACATATAACATTACCATAGACACAAAGCACAGAACGAAGACTTGGCGTGACACATACAACATTACCATAGACACAAAGCACAGAACGAAGACTTGGCGTGACACATACAACATTACCATAGACACAAAGCAAAGAACGAAGTCTTGGCGTGACACATACAACATTACTATAGACACAAAGCACAGAAGGAAGACTTGGTGTGACACATACAACATTACCATAGACACAAAGCACAGAACGAAGACTTGGCGTGACACATACAACATTACCATAGACAAAAAGCACAGAACGAAGACTTGGTGTGACACATACAACATTACCATAGACACAAAGTACAGAACGAAGACTTGGCGTGACACATAAAACATTACCATAGATACAAAGCACAGAACGAAGACTTGGTGTGACACATACAACATTACCATAGACACAAAGCACAGAACGAAGAATTGGTGTGACACATACAACATTACCATAGACACAAAGCATAGAACGAAGACTTGGTGTGACACATACAACATTACTATAGACACAAAGCACAGAACGAAGACTTGGTGTGACACATACAGCATTACCATAGACACAAAGCACAGAACGAAGACTTGGTGCGACACATACAACATTACCATAGACATAAAGCATAGAACGAAGACTTGGTGTGACACATACAACATTACCATAGACACAAAGCACAGAACGAAGACTTGGTGTGACACATACAACATTACCATAGACACAAAGCACAGAACGAAGACTTGGTGTGACACATACAACATTACCATAGACACAAAGCACAGAACGAAGACTTGGCGTGACACATACAACATTACCATAGATACAAAGCACAGAACGAAGACTTGGTGTGACACATACAACATTACCATAGACACAAAGCACAGAGCGAAGACTTGGAGTGACACATACAACATTACCATAGACACAAAGCACAGAACGAAGATTTGGCGTGACACATACAACATTACCATAGACATAAAGCACAGAACGAAGACTTGGTGTGCCACATACAACATTACCATAGACACAAAGCACAGAACGAAGACTTGGTGTGACACATACAACATTACCATAGACACAAAGCACAGAACGAAGACTTGGTGTGACACATACAACATTAACATAGACACAAAGCACAGAACGAAGAATTGGTGTGACACATACAACATTACCATAGACACAAAGCATAGAACGAAGACTTGGTGTGACACATACAACATTACTATAGACACAAAGCACAGAACGAAGACTTGGTGTGACACATACAACATTACCATAGACACAAAGCACAGAACGAAGACTTGGTGCGACACATACAACATTACCATAGACATAAAGCATAGAACGAAGACTTGGTGTGACACATACAACATTACCATAGACACAAAGCACAGAACGAAGACTTGGTGTGACACATACAACATTACCATAGACACAAAGCACAGAACGAAGACTTGGAGTGACACATACAACATTACCATAGACACAAAGCACAGAACGAAGAATTGGTGTGACACATACAACATTAACATAGACACAAAGGACAGAACGAAGAATTGGTGTGACACATACAACATTACCATAGACACAAAGCACAGAACGAAGACTTGGTGCGACACATACAACATTACCATAGACACAAAGCATAGAACGAAGACTTGGTGTGACACATACAGCATTAACATAGACACAAAGCACAGAACGAAAACTTGGCGTGACACATACAACATTACCATAGACACAAAGCACAGAACGAAGACTTGGTGTGACACATACAACATTACCATAGACACAAAGCACAGAACGAAGACTTGGTGTGACACATACAACATTACCATAGACACAAAGCACAGAACGAAGACTTGGTGTGACACATACAACATTACCATAGACACAAAGCACAGAACGACGACTTGGTGTGACACATACAACATTACCATAGACACAAAGCACAGAACGAAGACTTGGCGTGACACATACAACATTACCATAGACACAAAGCACAGAACGAAGACTTGGCGTGACACATACAACATTACCATAGATACAAAGCACAGAACGAAGACTTGGTGTGACACATGCAACATTACCATAGACACAAAGCACAGAGCGAAGACTTGGAGTGACACATACAACATTACCATAGACACAAAGCACAGAACGAAGACTTGGCGTGACACATACAACATTACCATAGACACAAAGCACAGAACGAAGACTTGGTGTGACACATACAACATTACCATAGACATAAAGCATAGAACGAAGACTTGGTGTGACACATACAGCATTAACATAGACACAAAGCACAGAACGAAGACTTGGCGTGACACATACAACATTACCATAGACACAAAGCACAGAACGAAGACTTGGTGTGACACATACAACATTACCATAGACACAAAGCACAGAACGAAGACTTGGTGTGACACATACAACATTACCATAGACACAAAGCATAGAACGAAGACTTGGTGTGACACATACAACATTACCATAGACACAAAGCACAGAACGAAGACTTGGTGCGACACATACAACATTACCATAGACACAAAGCACAGAACGAAGAATTGGTGTGACACATACAACATTACCATAGACACAAAGCACAGAACGAAGACTTGGTGTGACACATACAGCATTAACATAGACACAAAGCACAGAACGAAAACTTGGCGTGACACATACAACATTACCATAGACACAAAGCACAGAACGAAGACTTGGTGTGACACATACAACATTACCATAGACACAAAGCACAGAACGAAGACTTGGTGTGACACATACAACATTACCATAGACACAAAGCACAGAACGAAGACTTGGTGTGACACATACAACATTACCATAGACACAAAGCACAGAACGACGACTTGGTGTGACACATACAACATTACCATAGACACAAAGCACAGAACGAAGACTTGGCGTGACACATACAACATTACCATAGACACAAAGCACAGAACGAAGACTTGGCGTGACACATACAACATTACCATAGATACAAAGCACAGAACGAAGACTTGGTGTGACACATGCAACATTACCATAGACACAAAGCACAGAGCGAAGACTTGGAGTGACACATACAACATTACCATAGACACAAAGCACAGAACGAAGACTTGGCGTGACACATACAACATTACCATAGACACAAAGCACAGAACGAAGACTTGGTGTGACACATACAACATTACCATAGACATAAAGCATAGAACGAAGACTTGGTGTGACACATACAGCATTAACATAGACACAAAGCACAGAACGAAGACTTGGCGTGACACATACAACATTACCATAGACACAAAGCACAGAACGAAGACTTGGTGTGACACATACAACATTACCATAGACACAAAGCACAGAACGAAGACTTGGTGTGACACATACAACATTACCATAGACACAAAGCATAGAACGAAGACTTGGTGTGACACATACAACATTACCATAGACACAAAGCACAGAACGAAGACTTGGTGCGACACATACAACATTACCATAGACACAAAGCACAGAACGAAGAATTGGTGTGACACATACAACATTACCATACACACAAACCACAGAACGAAGATTTGGCGTGACACATACAACATTACCATAGACACAAAGCACAGAATGAAGATGTGGCGTGACACATATAACATTACCATAGACACAAAGCACAGAACGAAGACTTGGCGTGACACATACAACATTAACATAGACACAAAGCACAGAACGAAGACTTGGCGTGACACATACAACATTACCATAGACACAAAGCAAAGAACGAAGTCTTGGCGTGACACATACAACATTACTATAGACACAAAGCACAGAAGGAAGACTTGGTGTGACACATACAACATTACCATAGACACAAAGCACAGAACGAAGACTTGGTGTGACACATACAACATTACCATAGACACAAAGTACAGAACGAAGACTTGGCGTGACACATACAACATTACCATAGATACAAAGCACAGAACGAAGACTTGGTGTGACACATACAACATTACCATAGACACAAAGCACAGAACGAAGAATTGGTGTGACACATACAACATTAACATAGACACAAAGCACAGAACGAAGAATTGGTGTGACACATACAACATTACCATAGACACAAAGCACAGAACGAAGACTTGGTGCGACACATATAACATTACCATAGACACAAAGCATAGAACGAAGACTTGGTGTGACACATACAACATTACCATAGACACAAAGCACAGAACGAAGACTTGGCGTGACACATACAACATTACCATAGACACAAAGCACAGAACGAAGACTTGGTGTGACACATACAACATTACCATAGACACAAAGCATAGAACGAAGACTTGGTGTGACACATACAACATTACCATAGACACAAAGCACAAAACGAAGACTTGGTGTGACACATACAACATTACCATAGATACAAAGCACAGAACGAAGAATTGGTGTGACACATACAACATTAACATAGACACAAAGCACAGAACGAAGAATTGGTGTGACACATACAACATTACCATAGACACAAAGCACAGAACGAAGACTTGGTGCGACACATACAACATTACCATAGACACAAAGCACAGAACGAAGACTTGGTGTGACACATACAACATTACCATAGACACAAAGCACAGAACGAAGAATTGGTGTGACACATACAACATTAACATAGACACAAAGCACAGAACGAAGAATTGGTGTGACACATACAACATTACCATAGACACAAAGCATAGAACGAAGACTTGGTGTGACACATACAACATTACTATAGACACAAAGCACAGAACGAAGACTTGGTGTGACACATACAGCATTACCATAGACACAAAGCACAGAACGAAGACTTGGTGCGACACATACAACATTACCATAGACATAAAGCATAGAACGAAGACTTGGTGTGACACATACAACATTACCATAGACACAAAGCACAGAACGAAGACTTGGTGTGACACATGCAACATTACCATAGACACAAAGCACAGAACGAAGATTTGGTGTTACACATACAACATTACCATAGACAAAAGCAGAGCGAAGACTTGGAGTGACACATACAACATTACCATAGACACAAAGCACAGAACGAAGACTTGGCGTGACACATACAACATTACCATAGACACAAAGCACAGAACGACGACTTGGTGTGACACATACAACATTACCATAGACACAAAGCACAGAACGAAGACTTGGCGTGACACATACAACATTACCATAGACACAAAGCACAGAACGAAGACTTGGCGTGACACATACAACATTACCATAGATACAAAGCACAGAACGAAGACTTGGTGTGACACATACAACATTACCATAGACACAAAGCACAGAGCGAAGACTTGGAGTGACACATACAACATTACCATAGACACAAAGCACAGAACGAAGACTTGGCGTGACACATACAACATTACCATAGACACAAAGCACAGAACGAAGACTTGGTGTGACACATACAACATTACCATAGACACAAAGAATAGAACGAAGACTTGGTGTGACACATACAGCATTAACATAGACACAAAGCACAGAACGAAGACTTGGCGTGACACATACAACATTACCATAGACACAAAGCACAGAACGAAGACTTGGTGTGACACATACAACATTACCATAGACACAAAGCACAGAACGAAGACTTGGTGTGACACATACAACATTACCATAGACACAAAGCATAGAACGAAGACTTGGTGTGACACATACAACATTACCATAGACACAAAGCACAGAACGAAGACTTGGTGCGACACATACAACATTACCATAGACACAAAGCACAGAACGAAGAATTGGTGTGACACATACAACATTACCATACACACAAACCACAGAACGAAGATTTGGCGTGACACATACAACATTACCATAGACACAAAGCACAGAATGAAGATGTGGCGTGACACATATAACATTACCATAGACACAAAGCACAGAACGAAGACTTGGCGTGACACATACAACATAACCATAGACACAAAGCACAGAACGAAGACTTGGCGTGACACATACAAAATTACCATAGACACAAAGCAAAGAACGAAGTCTTGGCGTGACACATACAACATTACTATAGACACAAAGCACAGAAGGAAGACTTGGTGTGACACATACAACATTACCATAGACACAAAGCACAGAACGAAGACTTGGCGTGACACATACAACATTACCATAGACAAAAAGCACAGAACGAAGACTTGGTGTGACACATACAACATTACCATAGACACAAAGTACAGAACGAAGACTTGGCGTGACACATACAACATTACCATAGATACAAAGCACAGAACGAAGACTTGGTGTGACACATACAACATTACCATAGAAACAAAGCACAGAACGAAGAATTGGTGTGACACATACAACATTACCATAGACACAAAGCATAGAACGAAGACTTGGTGTGACACATACAACATTACTATAGACACAAAGCACAGAACGAAGACTTGGTGTGACACATACAGCATTACCATAGACACAAAGCACAGAACGAAGACTTGGTGCGACACATACAACATTACCATAGACATAAAGCATAGAACGAAGACTTGGTGTGACACATACAACATTACCATAGACACAAAGCACAGAACGAAGACTTGGTGTGACACATACAACATTACCATAGACACAAAGCACAGAACGAAGACTTGGTGTGACACATACAACATTACCATAGACACAAAGCACAGAACGAAGACTTGGCGTGACACATACAACATTACCATAGATACAAAGCACAGAACGAAGACTTGGTGTGACACATACAACATTACCATAGACACAAAGCACAGAGCGAAGACTTGGAGTGACACATACAACATTACCATAGACACAAAGCACAGAACGAAGATTTGGCGTGACACATACAACATTACCATAGACATAAAGCACAGAACGAAGACTTGGTGTGCCACATACAACATTACCATAGACACAAAGCACAGAACGAAGACTTGGTGTGACACATACAACATTACCATAGACACAAAGCACAGAACGAAGACTTGGTGTGACACATACAACATTAACATAGACACAAAGCACAGAACGAAGAATTGGTGTGACACATACAACATTACCATAGACACAAAGCATAGAACGAAGACTTGGTGTGACACATACAACATTACTATAGACACAAAGCACAGAACGAAGACTTGGTGTGACACATACAACATTACCATAGACACAAAGCACAGAACGAAGACTTGGTGCGACACATACAACATTACCATAGACATAAAGCATAGAACGAAGACTTGGTGTGACACATACAACATTACCATAGACACAAAGCACAGAACGAAGACTTGGTGTGACACATACAACATTACCATAGACACAAAGCACAGAACGAAGACTTGGAGTGACACATACAACATTACCATAGACACAAAGCACAGAACGAAGAATTGGTGTGACACATACAACATTAACATAGACACAAAGCACAGAACGAAGAATTGGTGTGACACATACAACATTACCATAGACACAAAGCACAGAACGAAGACTTGGTGCGACACATACAACATTACCATAGACACAAAGCATAGAACGAAGACTTGGTGTGACACATACAGCATTAACATAGACACAAAGCACAGAACGAAAACTTGGCGTGACACATACAACATTACCATAGACACAAAGCACAGAACGAAGACTTGGTGTGACACATACAACATTACCATAGACACAAAGCACAGAACGAAGACTTGGTGTGACACATACAACATTACCATAGACACAAAGCACAGAACGAAGACTTGGTGTGACACATACAACATTACCATAGACACAAAGCACAGAACGACGACTTGGTGTGACACATACAACATTACCATAGACACAAAGCACAGAACGAAGACTTGGCGTGACACATACAACATTACCATAGACACAAAGCACAGAACGAAGACTTGGCGTGACACATACAACATTACCATAGATACAAAGCACAGAACGAAGACTTGGTGTGACACATGCAACATTACCATAGACACAAAGCACAGAGCGAAGACTTGGAGTGACACATACAACATTACCATAGACACAAAGCACAGAACGAAGACTTGGCGTGACACATACAACATTACCATAGACACAAAGCACAGAACGAAGACTTGGTGTGACACATACAACATTACCATAGACATAAAGCATAGAACGAAGACTTGGTGTGACACATACAGCATTAACATAGACACAAAGCACAGAACGAAGACTTGGCGTGACACATACAACATTACCATAGACACAAAGCACAGAACGAAGACTTGGTGTGACACATACAACATTACCATAGACACAAAGCACAGAACGAAGACTTGGTGTGACACATACAACATTACCATAGACACAAAGCATAGAACGAAGACTTGGTGTGACACATACAACATTACCATAGACACAAAGCACAGAACGAAGACTTGGTGCGACACATACAACATTACCATAGACACAAAGCACAGAACGAAGAATTGGTGTGACACATACAACATTACCATACACACAAACCACAGAACGAAGATTTGGCGTGACACATACAACATTACTATAGACACAAAGCACAGAATGAAGATGTGGCGTGACACATATAACATTACCATAGACACAAAGCACAGAACGAAGACTTGGCGTGACACATACAACATTAACATAGACACAAAGCACAGAACGAAGTCTTGGCGTGACACATACAACATTACCATAGACACAAAGCACAGAACGAAGTCTTGGCGTGACACATACAACATTACCATAGACACAAAGCACAGAAGGAAGACTTGGTGTGACACATACAACATTACCATAGACACAAAGCACAGAACGAAGACTTGGCGTGACACATACAACATTACCATAGACACAAAGCACAGAACGAAGACTTGGTGTGACACATACAACATTACCATAGACACAAAGTACAGAACGAAGACTTGGCGTGACACATACAACATTACCATAGATACAAAGCACAGAACGAAGACTTGGTGTGACACATACAACATTACCATAGACACAAAGCACAGAACGAAGAATTGGTGTGACACATACAACATTAACATAGACACAAAGCACAGAACGAAGAATTGGTGTGACACATACAACATTACCATAGACACAAAGCACAGAACGAAGACTTGGTGCGACACATACAACATTACCATAGACACAAAGCATAGAACGAAGACTTGGTGTGACACATACAACATTACCATAGACACAAAGCACAGAACGAAGACTTGGCGTGACACATACAACATTACCATAGACACAAAGCACAGAACGAAGACTTGGTGTGACACATACAACATTACCATAGACACAAAGCATAGAACGAAGACTTGGTGTGACACATACAACATTACCATAGACACAAAGCACAAAACGAAGACTTGGTGTGACACATACAACATTACCATAGATACAAAGCACAGAACGAAGAATTGGTGTGACACATACAACATTAACATAGACACAAAGCACAGAACGAAGAATTGGTCTGACACATACAACATTACCATAGACACAAAGCACAGAACGAAGACTTGGTGCGACACATACAACATTACCATAGACACAAAGCACAGAACGAAGACTTGGTGTGACACATACAACATTACCATAGACACAAAGCACAGAACGAAGAATTGGTGTGACACATACAACATTAACATAGACACAAAGCACAGAACGAAGAATTGGTGTGACACATACAACATTACCATAGACACAAAGCATAGAACGAAGACTTGGTGTGACACATACAACATTACTATAGACACAAAGCACAGAACGAAGACTTGGTGTGACACATACAGCATTACCATAGACACAAAGCACAGAACGAAGACTTGGTGCGACACATACAACATTACCATAGACATAAAGCATAGAACGAAGACTTGGTGTGACACATACAACATTACCATAGACACAAAGCACAGAACGAAGACTTGGTGTGACACATACAACATTACCATAGACACAAAGCACAGAACGAAGATTTGGTGTTACACATACAACATTACCATAGACAAAAGCAGAGCGAAGACTTGGAGTGACACATACAACATTACCATAGACACAAAGCACAGAACGAAGACTTGGCGTGACACATACAACATTACCATAGACACAAAGCACAGAACGACGACTTGGTGTGACACATACAACATTACCATAGACACAAAGCACAGAACGAAGACTTGGCGTGACACATACAACATTACCATAGACACAAAGCACAGAACGAAGACTTGGCGTGACACATACAACATTACCATAGATACAAAGCACAGAACGAAGACTTGGTGTGACACATACAACATTACCATAGACACAAAGCACAGAGCGAAGACTTGGAATGACACATACAACATTACCATAGACACAAAGCACAGAACGAAGACTTGGCGTGACACATACAACATTACCATAGACACAAAGCACAGAACGAAGACTTGGTGTGACACATACAACATTACCATAGACACAAAGAATAGAACGAAGACTTGGTGTGACACATACAGCATTAACATAGACACAAAGCACAGAACGAAGACTTGGCGTGACACATACAACATTACCATAGACACAAAGCACAGAACGAAGACTTGGTGTGACACATACAACATTACCATAGACACAAAGCACAGAACGAAGACTTGGTGTGACACATACAACATTACCATAGACACAAAGCATAGAACGAAGACTTGGTGTGACACATACAACATTACCATAGACACAAAGCACAGAACGAAGACTTGGTGCGACACATACAACATTACCATAGACACAAAGCACAGAACGAAGAATTGGTGTGACACATACAACATTACCATACACACAAACCACAGAACGAAGATTTGGCGTGACACATACAACATTACCATAGACACAAAGCACAGAATGAAGATGTGGCGTGACACATATAACATTACCATAGACACAAAGCACAGAACGAAGACTTGGCGTGACAGATACAACATTACCATAGACACAAAGCACAGAACGAAGACTTGGCGTGACACATACAACATTACCATAGACACAAAGCAAAGAACGAAGTCTTGGCGTGACACATACAACATTACTATAGACACAAAGCACAGAAGGAAGACTTGGTGTGACACATACAACATTACCATAGACACAAAGCACAGAACGAAGACTTGGCGTGACACATACAACATTACCATAGACAAAAAGCACAGAACGGAGACTTGGTGTGACACATACAACATTACCATAGACACAAAGTACAGAACGAAGACTTGGCGTGACACATACAACATTACCATAGATACAAAGCACAGAACGAAGACTTGGTGTGACACATACAACATTACCATAGACACAAAGCACAGAACGAAGAATTGGTGTGACACATACAACATTACCATAGACACAAAGCATAGAACGAAGACTTGGTGTGACACATACAACATTGCTATAGACACAAAGCACAGAACGAAGACTTGGTGTGACACATACAGCATTACCATAGACACAAAGCACAGAACGAAGACTTGGTGCGACACATACAACATTACCATAGACATAAAGCATAGAACGAAGACTTGGTGTGACACATACAACATTACCATAGACACAAAGCACAGAACGAAGACTTGGTGTGACACATACAACATTACCATAGACACAAAGTACAGAACGAAGACTTGGTGTGACACATACAACATTACCATAGACACAAAGCACAGAACGAAGACTTGGCGTGACACATACAACATTACCATAGATACAAAGCACAGAACGAAGACTTGGTGTGACACATACAACATTACCATAGACACAAAGCACAGAGCGAAGACTTGGAGTGACACATACAACATTACCATAGACACAAAGCACAGAACGAAGATTTGGCGTGACACATACAACATTACCATAGACACAAAGCACAGAACGAAGACTTGGTGTGACACATACAACATTACCATAGACACAAAGCACAGAACGAAGACGTGGTGTGACACATATAACATTACCATAGACACAAAGCACAGAACGAAGACTTGATGTGACACATACAACATTACCATAGACACAAAGCATAGAACGAAGACTTGGTGTGACACATACAACATTACCATAGACACAAAGCACAGAACGAAGACTTGGCGTGACACATACAACATTACCATAGACACAAAGCACAGAACGAAGAATTGGTGTGACACATACAACATTACCATAGACACAAAGCACAGAATGAAGACTTGGCGTGACACATACAACATTATCATAGACACAAAGCACAGAACGAAGACTTGGCGTGACACATGCAACATTACCATAGACACAAAGCACAGAACGAAGACTTGGTGTGACACATACAACATTACCATAGACACAAAGCACAAAACGAAGACTTGGTGTGACACATACAACATTACCATAGACACAAAGCACAGAACGAAGACTTGATGTGACACATACAACATTAACATAGACACAAAGCATAGAACGAAGACTTGGTGTGACACATACAACATTACCATAGACACAAAGCACAGAACGAAGACTTGGCGTGACACATACAACATTACCATAGACACAAAGCACAGAACGAAGACTTGGTGTGACACATACAACATTACCATAGACACAAAGCACAGAACGAAGACTTGGCGTGACACATACAACATTACCATAGACACAAAGCACAGAACGAAGAATTGGTGTGACACATACAACATTACCATAGACACAAAGCACAGAATGAAGACTTGGCGTGACACATACAACATTATCATAGACACAAAGCACAGAACGAAGACTTGGCGTGACACATACAACATTACCATAGACACAAAGCACAGAACGAAGACTTGGCGTGACACATACAACATTACCATAGACACAAAGCACAGAACGAAGACTTGGTGTGACACATACAACATTACCATAGACACAAAGCACAGAACGAAGACTTGCCGTGACACATACAACATTACCATAGACACAAAGCACAGAACGAAGACTTGGCGTGACACATACAACATTACCATAGACACAAAGCACAGAACGAAGACTTGGCGTGACACATACAACATTACCATAGACATAAAGCACAGAACGAAGACTTGGTGTGCCACATACAACATTACCATAGACACAAAGCACAGAACGAAGACTTGGTGTGACACATACAACATTACCATAGACACAAAGCACAGAACGAAGACTTGGTGTGACACATACACCATTAACATAGACACAAAGCACAGAACGAAGAATTGGTGTGACACATACAACATTACCATAGACACAAAGCATAGAACGAAGACTTGGTGTGACACATACAACATTACTATAGACACAAAGCACAGAACGAAGACTTGGTGTGACACATACAACATTACCATAGACACAAAGCACAGAACGAAGACTTGGTGCGACACATACAACATTACCATAGACATAAAGCATAGAATGAAGACTTGGTGTGACACATACAACATTACCATAGACACAAAGCACAGAACGAAGACTTGGTGTGACACATACAACATTACCATAGACACAAAGCACAGAACGAAGACTTGATGTGACACATACAACATTACCATAGACACAAAGCACAGAACGAAGACTTGGAGTGACACATACAACATTACCATAGACACAAAGCACAGAACGAAGACTTGGCGTGACACATACAACATTACCATAGACACAAAGCATAGAACGAAGACTTGGTGTGACACATACAACATTACCATAGACACAAAGCACAGAACGAAGACTTGGCGTGACTCATACAACATTACCATAGACACAAAGCACAGAACGAAGACTTGGTGTGACACATACAACATTACCATAGACACAAAGCACAGAACGAAGACTTGGTGTGACACATACAACATTACCATAGACAAAAGCAGAGCGAAGACTTGGAGTGACACATACAACATTACCATAGACACAAAGCACAGAACGAAGACTTGGCGTGACACATACAACATTACCATAGACACAAAGCACAGAACGACGACTTGGTGTGACACATACAACATTACCATAGACACAAAGCA
Source organism: Bathymodiolus brooksi (assembly GCA_963680875.1). Lineage (NCBI taxonomy): Eukaryota > Metazoa > Mollusca > Bivalvia > Mytilida > Modiolidae > Bathymodiolus > Bathymodiolus brooksi. The sequence goes on along the minus strand of OY804577.1, from coordinate 129,266,661 downwards.
CAGAACGAAGACTTGGCGTGACACATACAACATTACCATAGACACAAAGCACAGAACGAAGACTTGGCGTGACACATACAACATTACCATAGATACAAAGCACAGAACGAAGACTTGGTGTGACACATACAACATTACCATAGACACAAAGCACAGAGCGAAGACTTGGAGTGACACATACAACATTACCATAGACACAAAGCACAGAACGAAGACTTGGCGTGACACATACAACATTACCATAGACACAAAGCACAGAACGAAGACTTGGTGTGACACATACAACATTACCATAGACACAAAGCACAGAACGAAGACGTGGTGTGACACATACAACATTACCATAGACACAAAGCACAGAACGAAGACTTGATGTGACACATACAACATTACCATAGAAACAAAGCACAGAACGAAGACTTGGTGTGACACATACAACATTACCATAGACACAAAGCACAGAACGAAGACTTGGTGTGACACATACAACATTACCATAGACACAAAGCACAGAACGAAGACTTGGTGTGACACATACAACATTAACATAGACACAAAGCACAGAACGAAGAATTGGTGTGACACATACAACATTACCATATACACAAAGCATAGAACGAAGACTTGGTGTGACACATACAACATTACTATAGACACAAAGCACAGAAAGAAGACTTGGTGTGACACATACAACATTACCATAGACACAAAGCACAGAACGAAGACTTGGTGCGACACATACAACATTACCATAGACATAAAGCATAGAATGAAGACTTGGTGTGACACATACAACATTACCATAGACACAAAGCACAGAACGAAGACTTGGTGTGACACATACAACATTACCATAGACACAAAGCACAGAACGAAGACTTGGAGTGACACATACAACATTACCATAGACACAAAGCACAGAACGAAGACTTGGCGTGACACATACAACATTACCATAGACAAAAAGCATAGAACGAAGACTTGGTGTGACACATACAACATTACCATAGACACAAAGCACAGAACGAAGACTTGGTGTGACACATACAACATTACCATAGACACAAAGCACAGAACGAAGACTTGGCGTGACACATACAACATTACCATAGACACAAAGCACAGAACGAAGAATTGGTGTGACACATACAACATTACCATAGACACAAAGCACAGAATGAAGACTTGGCGTGACACATACAACATTATCATAGACATAAAGCACAGAACGAAGACTTGGCGTGACACATACAACATTACCATAGACACAAAGCACAGAACGAAGACTTGGCGTGACACATACAACATTACCATAGACACAAAGCACAGAACGAAGACTTGGTGTGACACATACAACATTACCATAGACACAAAGCACAGAACGAAGACTTGGCGTGACACATACAACATTACCATAGACACAAAGCACAGAACGAAGACTTGGCGTGACACATACAACATTACCATAGACACAAAGCACAGAACGAAGACTTGGCGTGACACATACAACATTACCATAAACATAAAGCACAGAACGAAGACTTGGTGTGCCACATACAACATTACCATAGACACAAAGCACAGAACGAAGACTTGGTGTGACACATACAACATTACCATAGACACAAAGCACAGAACGAAGACTTGGTGTGACACATACAACATTAACATAGACACAAAGCACAGAACGAAGAATTGGTGTGACACATACAACATTACCATAGACACAAAGCATAGAACGAAGACTTGGTGTGACACATACAACATTACTATAGACACAAAGCACAGAACGAAGACTTGGTGTGACACATACAACATTACCATAGACACAAAGCACAGAACGAAGACTTGGTGCGACACATACAACATTACCATAGACATAAAGCATAGAATGAAGACTTGGTGTGACACATACAACATTACCATAGACACAAAGCACAGAACGAAGACTTGGTGTGACACATACAACATTACCATAGACACAAAGCACAGAACGAAGACTTGGTGTGACACATACAACATTACCATAGACACAAAGCACAGAACGAAGATTTGGAGTGACACATACAACATTACCATAGACACAAAGCACAGAACGAAGACTTGGCATGACACATACAACATTACCATAGACACAAAGCATAGAACGAAGACTTGGTGTGACACATACAACATTACCATAGACACAAAGCACAGAACGAAGACTTGGCGTGACTCATACAACATTACCATAGACACAAAGCACAGAACGAAGACTTGGTGTGCCACATACAACATTACCATAGACACAAAGCACAGAACGAAGACTTGGTGTGACACATACAACATTACCATAGACACAAAGCACAGAACGAAGACTTGGTGTGACACATACAACATTAACATAGACACAAAGCACAGAACGAAGAATTGGTGTGACACATACAACATTACCATAGACACAAAGCATAGAACGAAGACTTGGTGTGACACATACAACATTACTATAGACACAAAGCACAGAACGAAGACTTGGTGTGACACATACAACATTACCATAGACACAAAGCACAGAACGAAGACTTGGTGCGACACATACAACATTACCATAGACATAAAGCATAGAATGAAGACTTGGTGTGACACATACAACATTACCATAGACACAAAGCACAGAACGAAGACTTGGTGTGACACATACAACATTACCATAGACACAAAGCACAGAACGAAGACTTGATGTGACACATACAACATTACCATAGACACAAAGCACAGAACGAAGACTTGGAGTGACACATACAACATTACCATAGACACAAAGCACAGAACGAAGACTTGGCGTGACACATACAACATTACCATAGACACAAAGCATAGAACGAAGACTTGGTGTGACACATACAACATTACCATAGACACAAAGCACAGAACGAAGACTTGGCGTGACTCATACAACATTACCATAGACACAAAGCACAGAACGAAGACTTGGTGTGACACATACAACATTACCATAGACACAAAGCACAGAACGAAGACTTGGTGTGACACATACAACATTACCATAGACAAAAGCAGAGCGAAGACTTGGAGTGACACATACAACATTACCATAGACACAAAGAACAGAACGAAGACTTGGCGTGACACATACAACATTACCATAGACACAAAGCACAGAACGACGACTTGGTGTGACACATACAACATTACCATAGACACAAAGCACAGAACGAAGACTTGGCGTGACACATACAACATTACCATAGACACAAAGCACAGAACGAAGACTTGGCGTGACACATACAACATTACCATAGATACAAAGCACAGAACGAAGACTTGGTGTGACACATACAACATTACCATAGACACAAAGCACAGAGCGAAGACTTGGAGTGACACATACAACATTACCATAGACACAAAGCACAGAACGAAGACTTGGCGTGACACATACAACATTACCATAGACACAAAGCACAGAACGAAGACTTGGTGTGACACATACAACATTACCATAGACACAAAGCACAGAACGAAGACGTGGTGTGACACATACAACATTACCATAGACACAAAGCACAGAACGAAGACTTGATGTGACACATACAACATTACCATAGAAACAAAGCACAGAACGAAGACTTGGTGTGACACATACAACATTACCATAGACACAAAGCACAGAACGAAGACTTGGTGTGACACATACAACATTACCATAGACACAAAGCACAGAACGAAGACTTGGTGTGACACATACAACATTAACATAGACACAAAGCACAGAACGAAGAATTGGTGTGACACATACAACATTACCATAGACACAAAGCATAGAACGAAGACTTGGTGTGACACATACAACATTACTATAGACACAAAGCACAGAAAGAAGACTTGGTGTGACACATACAACATTACCATAGACACAAAGCACAGAACGAAGACTTGGTGCGACACATACAACATTACCATAGACATAAAGCATAGAATGAAGACTTGGTGTGACACATACAACATTACCATAGACACAAAGCACAGAACGAAGACTTGGTGTGACACATACAACATTACCATAGACACAAAGCACAGAACGAAGACTTGGTGTGACACATACAACATTACCATAGACACAAAGCACAGAACGAAGACTTGGAGTGACACATACAACATTACCATAGACACAAAGCACAGAACGAAGACTTGGCGTGACACATACAACATTACCATAGACAAAAAGCATAGAACGAAGACTTGGTGTGACACATACAACATTACCATAGACACAAAGCACAGAACGAAGACTTGGTGTGACACATACAACATTACCATAGACACAAAGCACAGAACGAAGACTTGGCGTGACACATACAACATTACCATAGACACAAAGCACAGAACGAAGAATTGGTGTGACACATACAACATTACCATAGACACAAAGCACAGAATGAAGACTTGGCGTGACACATACAACATTATCATAGACACAAAGCACAGAACGAAGACTTGGCGTGACACATACAACATTACCATAGACACAAAGCACAGAACGAAGACTTGGCGTGACACATACAACATTACCATAGACACAAAGCACAGAACGAAGACTTGGTGTGACACATACAACATTACCATAGACACAAAGCACAGAACGAAGACTTGGCGTGACACATACAACATTACCATAGACACAAAGCACAGAACGAAGACTTGGCGTGACACATACAACATTACCATAGACACAAAGCACAGAACGAAGACTTGGCGTGACACATACAACATTACCATAAACATAAAGCACAGAACGAAGACTTGGTGTGCCACATACAACATTACCATAGACACAAAGCACAGAACGAAGACTTGGTGTGACACATACAACATTACCATAGACACAAAGCACAGAACGAAGACTTGGTGTGACACATACAACATTAACATAGACACAAAGCACAGAACGAAGAATTGGTGTGACACATACAACATTACCATAGACACAAAGCATAGAACGAAGACTTGGTGTGACACATACAACATTACTATAGACACAAAGCACAGAACGAAGACTTGGTGTGACACATACAACATTACCATAGACACAAAGCACAGAACGAAGACTTGGTGCGACACATACAACATTACCATAGACATAAAGCATAGAATGAAGACTTGGTGTGACACATACAACATTACCATAGACACAAAGCACAGAACGAAGACTTGGTGTGACACATACAACATTACCATAGACACAAAGCACAGAACGAAGACTTGGTGTGACACATACAACATTACCATAGACACAAAGCACAGAACGAAGATTTGGAGTGACACATACAACATTACCATAGACACAAAGCACAGAACGAAGACTTGGCATGACACATACAACATTACCATAGACACAAAGCATAGAACGAAGACTTGGTGTGACACATACAACATTACCATAGACACAAAGCACAGAACGAAGACTTGGCGTGATTCATACAACATTACCATAGACACAAAGCACAGAACGAAGACTTGGTGTGACACATACAACATTACCATAGACACAAAGCACAGAACGAAGACTTGGTGTGACACATACAACATTACCATAGACAAAAGCAGAGCGAAGACTTGGAGTGACACATACAACATTACCATAGACACAAAGCACAGAACGAAGACTTGGCGTGACACATACAACATTACCATAGACACAAAGCACAGAACGACGACTTGGTGTGACACATACAACATTACCATAGACACAAAGCACAGAACGAAGACTTGGCGTGACACATACAACATTACCATAGACACAAAGCACAGAACGAAGACTTGGCGTGACACATACAACATTACCATAGATACAAAGCACAGAACGAAGACTTGGTGCGACACATACAACATTACCATAGACACAAAGCACAGAGCGAAGACTTGGAGTGACACATACAACATTACCATAGACACAAAGCACAGAACGAAGACTTGGCGTGACACATACAACATTACCATAGACACAAAGCACAGAACGAAGACTTGGTGTGACACATACAACATTACCATAGACACAAAGCACAGAACGAAGACGTGGTGTGACACATACAACATTACCATAGACACAAAGCACAGAACGAAGACTTGATGTGACACATACAACATTACCATAGACACAAAGCACAGAACGAAGACTTGGTGTGACACATACAACATTACCATAGACACAAAGCACAGAACGAAGATTTGGCGTGACACATACAACATTACCATAGACACAAAGCACAGAACGAAGAATTGGTGTGACACATACAACATTACCATAGACACAAAGCACAGAATGAAGACTTGGCGTGACACATACAACATTATCATAGACACAAAGCACAGAACGAAGACTTGGCGTGACACATACAACATTACCATAGACACAAAGCACAGAACGAAGACTTGGCGTGACACATACAACATTACCATAGACACAAAGCACAGAACGAAGACTTGGTGTGACACATACAACATTACCATAGACACAAAGCACAGAACGAAGACTTGGCGTGACACATACAACATTACCATAGACACAAAGCACAGAACGAAGACTTGGCGTGACACATACAACATTACCATAGACACAAAGCACAGAACGAAGACTTGGCGTGACACATACAACATTACCATAGACATAAAGCACAGAACGAAGACTTGGTGTGCCACATACAACATTACCATAGACACAAAGCACAGAACGAAGACTTGGTGTGACACATACAACATTACCATAGACACAAAGCACAGAACGAAGACTTGGTGTGACACATACAACATTAACATAGACACAAAGCACAGAACGAAGAATTGGTGTGACACATACAACATTACCATAGACACAAAGCATAGAACGAAGACTTGGTGTGACACATACAACATTACTATAGACACAAAGCACAGAAAGAAGACTTGGTGTGACACATACAACATTACCATAGACACAAAGCACAGAACGAAGACTTGGTGCGACACATACAACATTACCATAGACATAAAGCATAGAATGAAGACTTGGTGTGACACATACAACATTACCATAGACACAAAGCACAGAACGAAGACTTGGTGTGACACATACAACATTACCATAGACACAAAGCACAGAACGAAGACTTGGTGTGACACATACAACATTACCATAGACACAAAGCACAGAACGAAGACTTGGAGTGACACATACAACATTACCATAGACACAAAGCACAGAACGAAGACTTGGCGTGACACATACAACATTACCATAGACACAAAGCATAGAACGAAGACTTGGTGTGACACATACAACATTACCATAGACACAAAGCACAGAACGAAGACTTGGCGTGACTCATACAACATTACCATAGACACAAAGCACAGAACGAAGACTTGGTGTGACACATACAACATTACCATAGACACAAAGCACAGAACGAAGACTTGGTGTGACACATACAACATTACCATAGACAAAAGCAGAGCGAAGACTTGGAGTGACACATACAACATTACCATAGACACAAAGCACAGAACGAAGACTTGGCGTGACACATACAACATTACCATAGACACAAAGCACAGAACGACGACTTGGTGTGACACATACAACATTACCATAGACACAAAGCACAGAACGAAGACTTGGCGTGACACATACAACATTACCATAGACACAAAGCACAGAACGAAGACTTGGCGTGACACATACAACATTACCATAGATACAAAGCACAGAACGAAGACTTGGTGTGACACATACAACATTACCATAGACACAAAGCACAGAGCGAAGACTTGGAGTGACACATACAACATTACCATAGACACAAAGCACAGAACGAAGACTTGGCGTGACACATACAACATTACCATAGACACAAAGCACAGAACGAAGACTTGGTGTGACACATACAACATTACCATAGACACAAAGCACAGAACGAAGACGTGGTGTGACACATACAACATTACCATAGACACAAAGCACAGAACGAAGACTTGATGTGACACATACAACATTACCATAGACACAAAGCATAGAACGAAGACTTGGTGTGACACATACAACATTACCATAGACAAAAAGCACAGAACGAAGACTTGGCGTGACACATACAACATTACCATAGACACAAAGCACAGAACGAAGAATTGGTGTGACACATACAACATTACCATAGACACAAAGCACAGAATGAAGACTTGGCGTGACATATACAACATTATCATAGACACAAAGCACAGAACGAATACTTGGCGTGACACATACAACATTACCATAGACACAAAGCACAGAACGAAGACTTGGCGTGACACATACAACATTACCATAGACACAAAGCACAGAACGAAGACTTGGTGTGACACATACAACATTACCATAGACACAAAGCACAAAACGAAGACTTGGTGTGACACATACAACATTACCATAGACACAAAGCACAGAACGAAGACTTGATGTGACACATACAACATTACCATAGACACAAAGCATAGAACGAAGACTTGGTGTGACACATACGACATTACCATAGACACAAAGCACAGAACGAAGACTTGGCGTGACACATACAACATTACCATAGACACAAAGCACAGAACGAAGACTTGGTGTGACACATACAACATTACCATAGACACAAAGCACAGAACGAAGACTTGGCGTGACACATACAACATTACCATAGACACAAAGCACAGAACGAAGATTTGGCGTGACACATACAACATTACCATAGACACAAAGCACAGAACGAAGACTTGGTGTGACACATACAACATTACCATAGACACAAAGCACAGAACGAAGACTTGGCGTGACACATACAACATTACCATAGACACAAAGCACAGAATGAAGACTTGGCGTGACACATACAACATTATCATAGACACAAAGCACAGAACGAAGACTTGGTGTGACACATACAACATTACCATAGACACAAAGCACAGAACGAAGACTTGGCGTGACACATACAACATTACCATAGACACAAAGCACAGAACGACGACTTGGTGTGACACATACAACATTACCATAGACACAAAGCACAGAACGAAGACTTGGCGTGACACATACAACATTACCATAGACACAAAGCACAGAACGAAGACTTGGCGTGACACATACAACATTACCATAGATACAAAGCACAGAACGAAGACTTGGCGTGACACATACAACATTACCATAGACACAAAGCACAGAACGAAGACTTGGTGTGACACATACAACATTACCATAGACACAAAGCACAGAACGAAGACGTGGTGTGACACATACAACATTACCATAGACACAAAGCACAGAGCGAAGACTTGGAGTGACACATACAACATTACCATAGACACAAAGCACAGAACGAAGACTTGGCGTGACACATACAACATTACCATAGACACAAAGCACAGAACGAAGACTTGGTGTGACACATACAACATTACCATAGACACAAAGCACAGAACGAAGACTTGGCGTGACACATACAACATTACCATAGACACAAAGCACAGAACGAAGACTTGGTGTGACACATACAACATTACCATAGACACAAAGCACAGAACGAAGACGTGGTGTGACACATACAACATTACCATAGACACAAAGCACAGAACGAAGACTTGATGTGACACATACAACATTACCATAGACACAAAGCACAGAACGAAGACTTGGTGTGACACATACAACATTACCATAGACACAAAGCACAGAACGAAGACTTGGCGTGACACATACAACATTACCATAGACACAAAGCACAGAACGAAGAATTGGTGTGACACATACAACATTACCATAGACACAAAGCACAGAATGAAGACTTGGCGTGACACATACAACATTATCATAGACACAAAGCACAGAACGAAGACTTGGCGTGACACATACAACATTACCATAGACACAAAGCACAGAACGAAGACTTGGCGTGACACATACAACATTACCATAGACACAAAGCACAGAACGAAGACTTGGTGTGACACATACAACATTACCATAGACACAAAGCACAGAACGAAGACTTGGCGTGACACATACAACATTACCATAGACACAAAGCACAGAACGAAGACTTGGCGTGACACATACAACATTACCATAGACACAAAGCACAGAACGAAGACTTGGCGTGACACATACAACATTACCATAGACATAAAGCACAGAACGAAGACTTGGTGTGCCACATACAACATTACCATAGACACAAAGCACAGAACGAAGACTTGGTGTGACACATACAACATTACCATAGACACAAAGCACAGAACGAAGACTTGGTGTGACACATACAACATTAACATAGACACAAAGCACAGAACGAAGAATTGGTGTGACACATACAACATTACCATAGACACAAAGCATAGAACGAAGACTTGGTGTGACACATACAACATTACTATAGACACAAAGCACAGAAAGAAGACTTGGTGTGACACATACAACATTACCATAGACACAAAGCACAGAACGAAGACTTGGTGCGACACATACAACATTACCATAGACATAAAGCATAGAATGAAGACTTGGTGTGACACATACAACATTACCATAGACACAAAGCACAGAACGAAGACTTGGTGTGACACATACAACATTACCATAGACACAAAGCACAGAACGAAGACTTGGTGTGACACATACAACATTACCATAGACACAAAGCACAGAACGAAGACTTGGAGTGACACATACAACATTACCATAGACACAAAGCACAGAACGAAGACTTGGCGTGACACATACAACATTACCATAGACACAAAGCATAGAACGAAGACTTGGTGTGACACATACAACATTACCATAGACACAAAGCACAGAACGAAGACTTGGCGTGACTCATACAACATTACCATAGACACAAAGCAGAGAACGAAGACTTGGTGTGACACATACAACATTACCATAGACACAAAGCACAGAACGAAGACTTGGTGTGACACATACAACATTACCATAGATAAAAGCAGAGCGAAGACTTGGAGTGACACATACAACATTACCATAGACACAAAGCACAGAACGAAGACTTGGCGTGACACATACAACATTACCATAGACACAAAGCACAGAACGACGACTTGGTGTGACACATACAACATTACCATAGACACAAAGCACAGAACGATGACTTGGCGTGACACATACAACATTACCATAGACACAAAGCACAGAACGAAGACTTGGCGTGACACATACAACATTACCATAGATACAAAGCACAGAACGAAGACTTGGTGTGACACATACAACATTACCATAGACACAAAGCACAGAGCGAAGACTTGGAGTGACACATACAACATTACCATAGACACAAAGCACAGAACGAAGACTTGGCGTGACACATACAACATTACCATAGACACAAAGCACAGAACGAAGACTTGGTGTGACACATACAACATTACCATAGACACAAAGCACAGAACGAAGACGTGGTGTGACACATACAACATTACCATAGACACAAAGCACAGAACGAAGACTTGATGTGACACATACAACATTACCATAGACACAAAGCATAGAACGAAGACTTGGTGTGACACATACAACATTACCATAGACAAAAAGCACAGAACGAAGACTTGGCGTGACACATACAACATTACCATAGACACAAAGCACAGAACGAAGAATTGGTGTGACACATACAACATTACCATAGACACAAAGCACAGAATGAAGACTTGGCGTGACATATACAACATTATCATAGACACAAAGCACAGAACGAATACTTGGCGTGACACATACAACATTACCATAGACACAAAGCACAGAACGAAGACTTGGCGTGACACATACAACATTACCATAGACACAAAGCACAGAACGAAGACTTGGTGTGACACATATAACATTACCATAGACACAAAGCACAAAACGAAGACTTGGTGTGACACATACAACATTACCATAGACACAAAGCACAGAACGAAGACTTGATGTGACACATACAACATTACCATAGACACAAAGCATAGAACGAAGACTTGGTGTGACACATACGACATTACCATAGACACAAAGCACAGAACGAAGACTTGGCGTGACACATACAACATTACCATAGACACAAAGCACAGAACGAAGACTTGGCGTGACACATACAACATTACCATAGACACAAAGCACAGAACGAAGATTTGGCGTGACACATACAACATTACCATAGACACAAAGCACAGAACGAAGACTTGGTGTGACACATACAACATTACCATAGACACAAAGCACAGAACGAAGACTTGGCGTGACACATACAACATTACCATAGACACAAAGCACAGAATGAAGACTTGGCGTGACACATACAACATTATCATAGACACAAAGCACAGAACGAAGACTTGGTGTGACACATACAACATTACCATAGACACAAAGCACAGAACGAAGACTTGGCGTGACACATACAACATTACCATAGACACAAAGCACAGAACGAAGACTTGGTGTGACACATACAACATTACCATAGACACAAAGCACAGATCGAAGACTTGGCGTGACACATACAACATTACCATAGACACAAAGCACAGAACGAAGACTTGGCGTGACACATACAACAATACCATAGACACAAAGCACAGAACGAAGACTTGGCGTGACACATACAACATTACCATAGACATAAAGCACAGAACGAAGACTTGGTGTGCCACATACAACATTACCATAGACACAAAGCACAGAACGAAGACTTGGTGTGACACATACAACATTACCATAGACACAAAGCACAGAACGAAGACTTGGTGTGACACATACAACATTAACATAGACACAAAGCACAGAACGAAGAATTGGTGTGACACATACAACATTACCATAGACACAAAGCATAGAACGAAGACTTGGTGTGACACATACAACATTACTATAGACACAAAGCACAGAACGAAGACTTGGTGTGACACATACAACATTACCATAGACACAAAGCACAGAACGAAGACTTGGTGCGACACATACAACATTACCATAGACATAAAGCATAGAACGAAGACTTGGTGTGACACATACAACATTACCATAGACACAAAGCACAGAACGAAGACTTGGTGTGACACATACAACATTACCATAGACACAAAGCACAGAACGAAGACTTGGTGTGACACATACAACATTACCATAGACACAAAGCACAGAACGAAGACTTGGAGTGACACATACAACATTACCATAGACACAAAGCACAGAACGAAGACTTGGCGTGACACATACAACATTACCATAGACACAAAGCATAGAACGAAGACTTGGTGTGACACATACAACATTACCATAGACATAAAGCACAGAACGAAGACTTGGCGTGACTCATACAACATTACCATAGACACAAAGCACAGAACGAAGACTTGGTGTGACACATACAACATTACCATAGACACAAAGCACAGAACGAAGACTTGGCGTGACACATACAACATTACCATAGACACAAAGCACAGAACGAAGAATTGGTGTGACACATACAACATTACCATAGACACAAAGCACAGAATGAAGACTTGGCGTGACATATACAACATTATCATAGACACAAAGCACAGAACGAATACTTGGCGTGACACATACAACATTACCATAGACACAAAGCACAGAACGAAGACTTGGCGTGACACATACAACATTACCATAGACACAAAGCACAGAACGAAGACTTGGTGTGACACATATAACATTACCATAGACACAAAGCACAAAACGAAGACTTGGTGTGACACATACAACATTACCATAGACACAAAGCACAGAACGAAGACTTGATGTGACACATACAACATTACCATAGACACAAAGCATAGAACGAAGACTTGGTGTGACACATACGACATTACCATAGACACAAAGCACAGAACGAAGACTTGGCGTGACACATACAACATTACCATAGACACAAAGCACAGAACGAAGACTTGGTGTGACACATACAACATTACCATAGACACAAAGCACAGAACGAAGACTTGGCGTGACACATACAACATTACCATAGACACAAAGCACAGAACGAAGATTTGGCGTGACACATACAACATTACCATAGACACAAAGCACAGAACGAAGACTTGGTGTGACACATACAACATTACCATAGACACAAAGCACAGAACGAAGACTTGGCGTGACACATACAACATTACCATAGACACAAAGCACAGAATGAAGACTTGGCGTGACACATACAACATTATCATAGACACAAAGCACAGAACGAAGACTTGGTGTGACACATACAACATTACCATAGACACAAAGCACAGAACGAAGACTTGGCGTGACACATACAACATTACCATAGACACAAAGCACAGAACGAAGACTTGGTGTGACACATACAACATTACCATAGACACAAAGCACAGATCGAAGACTTGGCGTGACACATACAACATTACCATAGACACAAAGCACAGAACGAAGACTTGGCGTGACACATACAACATTACCATAGACACAAAGCACAGAACGAAGACTTGGCGTGACACATACAACATTACCATAGACATAAAGCACAGAACGAAGACTTGGTGTGCCACATACAACATTACCATAGACACAAAGCACAGAACGAAGACTTGGTGTGACACATACAACATTACCATAGACACAAAGCACAGAACGAAGACTTGGTGTGACACATACAACATTAACATAGACACAAAGCACAGAACGAAGAATTGGTGTGACACATACAACATTACCATAGACACAAAGCATAGAACGAAGACTTGGTGTGACACATACAACATTACTATAGACACAAAGCACAGAACGAAGACTTGGTGTGACACATACAACATTACCATAGACACAAAGCACAGAACGAAGACTTGGTGCGACACATACAACATTACCATAGACATAAAGCATAGAACGAAGACTTGGTGTGACACATACAACATTACCATAGACACAAAGCACAGAACGAAGACTTGGTGTGACACATACAACATTACCATAGACACAAAGCACAGAACGAAGACTTGGTGTGACACATACAACATTACCATAGACACAAAGCACAGAACGAAGACTTGGAGTGACACATACAACATTACCATAGACACAAAGCACAGAACGAAGACTTGGCGTGACACATACAACATTACCATAGACACAAAGCATAGAACGAAGACTTGGTGTGACACATACAACATTACCATAGACATAAAGCACAGAACGAAGACTTGGCGTGACTCATACAACATTACCATAGACACAAAGCACAGAACGAAGACTTGGTGTGACACATACAACATTACCATAGACACAAAGCACAGAACGAAGACTTGGCGTGACACATACAACATTACCATAGACACAAAGCACAGAACGAAGAATTGGTGTGACACATACAACATTACCATAGACACAAAGCACAGAATGAAGACTTGGCGTGACATATACAACATTATCATAGACACAAAGCACAGAACGAATACTTGGCGTGACACATACAACATTACCATAGACACAAAGCACAGAACGAAGACTTGGCGTGACACATACAACATTACCATAGACACAAAGCACAGAACGAAGACTTGGTGTGACACATATAACATTACCATAGACACAAAGCACAAAACGAAGACTTGGTGTGACACATACAACATTACCATAGACACAAAGCACAGAACGAAGACTTGATGTGACACATACAACATTACCATAGACACAAAGCATAGAACGAAGACTTGGTGTGACACATACGACATTACCATAGACACAAAGCACAGAACGAAGACTTGGCGTGACACATACAACATTACCATAGACACAAAGCACAGAACGAAGACTTGGTGTGACACATACAACATTACCATAGACACAAAGCACAGAACGAAGACTTGGCGTGACACATACAACATTACCATAGACACAAAGCACAGAACGAAGATTTGGCGTGACACATACAACATTACCATAGACACAAAGCACAGAACGAAGACTTGGTGTGACACATACAACATTACCATAGACACAAAGCACAGAACGAAGACTTGGCGTGACACATACAACATTACCATAGACACAAAGCACAGAATGAAGACTTGGCGTGACACATACAACATTATCATAGACACAAAGCACAGAACGAAGACTTGGTGTGACACATACAACATTACCATAGACACAAAGCACAGAACGAAGACTTGGCGTGACACATACAACATTACCATAGACACAAAGCACAGAACGAAGACTTGGTGTGACACATACAACATTACCATAGACACAAAGCACAGATCGAAGACTTGGTGTGCCACATACAACATTACCATAGACACAAAGCACAGAACGAAGACTAGGTGTGACACATACAACATTACCATAGACACAAAGCACAGAACGAAGACTTGGTGTGACACATACAACATTAACATAGACACAAAGCACAGAACGAAGAATTGGTGTGACACATACAACATTACCATAGACACAAAGCATAGAACGAAGACTTGGTGTGACACATACAACATTACTATAGACACAAAGCACAGAACGAAGACTTGGTGTGACACATACAACATTACCATAGACACAAAGCACAGAACGAAGACTTGGTGCGACACATACAACATTACCATAGACATAAAGCATAGAACGAAGACTTGGTGTGACACATACAACATTACCATAGACACAAAGCACAGAACGAAGACTTGGTGTGACACATACAACATTACCATAGACACAAAGCACAGAACGAAGACTTGGTGTGACACATACAACATTACCATAGACACAAAGCACAGAACGAAGACTTGGAGTGACACATACAACATTACCATAGACACAAAGCACAGAACGAAGACTTGGCGTGACACATACAACATTACCATAGACACAAAGCATAGAACGAAGACTTGGTGTGACACATACAACATTACCATAGACATAAAGCACAGAACGAAGACTTGGCGTGACTCATACAACATTACCATAGACACAAAGCACAGAACGAAGACTTGGTGTGACACATACAACATTACCATAGACACAAAGCACAGAACGAAGACTTGGCGTGACACATACAACATTACCATAGACACAAAGCACAGAACGAAGAATTGGTGTGACACATACAACATTACCATAGACACAAAGCACAGAACGAAGACTTGGCGTGACACATACAACATTACCATAGACACAAAGCACAGAACGAAGAATTGGTGTGACACATACAACATTACCATAGACACAAAGCACAGAACGAAGATTTGGCGTGACACATACAACATTACCATAGACACAAAGCACAAAACGAAGACTTGGTGTGACACATACAACATTACCATAGACACAAAGCACAGAACGAAGACTTGGCGTGACAAATACAACATTACCATAGACACAAAGCACAGAACGAAGACTTGGCGTGACACATACAACATTACCATAGACATAAAGCACAGAACGAAGACTTGGCGTGACACATACAACATTACCATAGACATAAAGCACAGAACGAAGACTTGGTGAGCCACATACAACATTACCATAGACACAAAGCACAGAACGAAGACTTGGTGTGACACATACAACATTACCATAGACACAAAGCACAGAGCGAAGACTTGTAGTGACACATACAACATTACCATAGACACAAAGCACAGAACGAAGACTTGGCGTGACACATACAACATTACCATAGCAACAAAGCACAGAACGAAGACTTGGCGTGACACATACAACATTACCATAGATACAAAGCACAGAACGAAGACTTGGTGTGACACATACAACATTACCATAGACACAAAGCACAGAGCGAAGACTTGGAGTGACACATACAACATTACCCTAGACACAAAGCACAGAACGAAGACTTGGCGTGACACATACAACATTACCATAGACACAAAGCACAGAACGAAGACTTGGTGTGACACATACAACATTACCATAGACACAAAGCACAGAACGAAGACTTGGTGTGACACATACAACATTACCATAGACACAAAGCACAGAACGAAGACTTGATGTGACACATACAACATTACCATAGACACAAAGCATAGAACGAAGACTTGGTGTGACACATACAACATTACCATAGACACAAAGCACAGAACGAAGACTTGGCGTGACACATACAGCATTACCATAGACACAAAGCACAGAACGAAGACTTGGTGTGACACATACAACATTACCATAGACACAAAGCACAGAACGAAGACTTGGCGTGACACATACAACATTACCATAGACACAAAGCACAGAACGAAGACTTGGTGTGACACATACAACATTACCATAGACACAAAGCACAGAACGAAGACGTGGTGTGACACATACAACATTACCATAGAAAAAAGCACAGAACGAAGACTTGGCGTGACACATATAACATTACCATAGACACAAAGCACAGAACGAAGAATTGGTGTGACACATACAACATTACCATAGACACAAAGCACAGAATGAAGACTTGGCGTGACACATACAACATTATCATAGACACAAAGCACAGAACGAAGACTTGGAGTGACACATACAACATTACCATAGACACAAAGCACAGAACGAAGACTTGGCGTGACACATACAACATTACCATAGACACAAAGCACAGAACGAAGACTTGGTGTGACACATACAACATTACCATAGACACAAAGCACAAAACGAAGACTTGGTGTGACACATACAACATTACCATAGAAACAAAGCACAGAACGGAGACTTGATGTGACACATACAACATTACCATAGACACAAAGCACAGAACGAAGACTTGGTGTGACACATACAACATTACCATAGACACAAAGCACAGAACGAAGACTTGGCGTGACACATACAACATTACCATAGACACAAAGCACAGAACGAAGACTTGGTGTGACACATACAACATTACCATAGACACAAAGCACAGAACGAAGACTTGGCGTGACACATACAACATTACCATAGACACAAAGCACAGAACGAAGAATTGGTGTGACACATACAACATTACCATAGACACAAAGCACAGAATGAAGACTTGGCGTGACACATACAACAATATCATAGACACAAAGCACAGAACGAAGACTTGGCGTGACACATACAACATTACCATAGACACAAAGCACAGAACGAAGACTTGGCGTGACACATACAACATTACCATAGACACAAAGCACAGAACGAAGACTTGGTGTGACACATACAACATTACCATAGACACAAAGCACAGAACGAAGACTTGGCGTGACACATACAACATTACCATAGACACAAAGCACAGAACGAAGACTTGGCGTGACACATACAACATTACCATAGACACAAAGCACAGAACGAAGGCTTGGCGTGACACATACAACATTACCATAGACATAAAGCACAGAACGAAGACTTGGTGTGCCACATACAACATTACCATAGACACAAAGCACAGAACGAAGACTTGGTGTGACACATACAACATTACCATAGACACAAAGCACAGAACGAAGACTTGGTGTGACATATACAACATTAACATAGACACAAAGCACAGAACGAAGAATTGGTGTGACACATACAACATTACCATAGACACAAAGCATAGAACGAAGACTTGGTGTGACACATACAACATTACTATAGACACAAAGCACAGAACGAAGACTTGGTGTGACACATACAACATTACCATAGACACAAAGCACAGAACGAAGACTTGGTGCGACACATACAACATTACCATAGACATAAAGCATAGAACGAAGACTTGGTGTGACACATACAACATTACCATAGACACAAAGCACAGAACGAAGACTTGGTGTGACACATACAACATTACCATAGACACAAAGCACAGAACGAAAACTTGGTGTGACACATACAACATTACCATAGACACAAAGCACTGAACGAAGACTTGGAGTGACACATACAACATTACCATAGACACAAAGCACAGAACGAAGACTTGGCGTGACACATACAACATTACCATAGACACAAAGCATAGAACGAAGACTTGGTGTGACACATACAACATTACCATAGACACAAAGCACAGAACGAAGACTTGGCGTGACTCATACAACATTACCATAGACACAAAGCACAGAACGAAGACTTGGTGTGACACATACAACATTACCATAGACACAAAGCACAGAACGAAGACTTGGCGTGACACATACAACATTACTATAGACACAAAGCACAGAGCGAAGAATTGGTGTGACACATACAACATTACCATAGACACAAAGCACAGAACGAAGACTTGGCGTGACACATACAACATTACCATAGACACAAAGCACAGAACGAAGAATTGGTGTGACACATACAACATTACCATAGACACAAAGCACAGAACGAAGACTTGGCGTGACACATACAACATTACCATAGACACAAAGCACAGAACGAAGACTTGGTGTGACACATACAACATTACCATAGACACAAAGCACAGAACGAAGACTTGGCGTGACACATACAACATTACCATAGACACAAAGCACAGAACGAAGACTTGGCGTGACACATACAACATTACCATAGACATAAAGCACAGAACGAAAACTTGGCGTGACACATACAACATTACCATAGACATAAAGCACAGAGCGAAGACTTGGTGTGCCACATACAACATTACCATAGACACAAAGCACAAAACGAAGACTTGGTGTGACACATACAACATTACCATAGACACAAAGCACAGAGCAAAGACTTGGAGTGACACATACAACATTACCATAGACACAAAGCACAGAACGAAGACTTGGCGTGACACATACAACATTACCATAGACACAAAGCAAAGAACGAAATCTTGGCGTGACACATACAACATTACCATAGACACAAAGCAAAGAACGAAGACTTGGCGTGACACATACAACATTACCATATATACAAAGCACAGAGCGAAGACTTGGTGTGACACATACAACATTACCATAGACACAAAGCACAGAGCGAAGACTTGGAGTGACACATACAACATTACCCTAGACACAAAGCACAGAACGAAGACTTGGTGTGACACATACAACATTACCATAGACACAAAGCACAGAACGAAGACTTGGTGTGACACATACAACATTACCATAGACACAAAGCACAGAACGAAGACTTGGTGTGACACATACAACATTACCATAGACACAAAGCACAGAACGAAGACTTGATGTGACACATACAACATTACCATAGACACAAAGCATAGAACGAAGACTTGGTGTGACACATACAACATTACCATAGACACAAAGCACAGAACGAAGACTTGGCGTGACACATACAACATTACCATAGACACAAAGCACAGAACGAAGACTTGGTGTGACACATACAACATTACCATAGACACAAAGCACAGAACGAAGACTTGGCGTGACACATACAACATTACCATAGACACAAAGCACAGAACGAAGACTTGGTGTGACACATACAACATTACCATAGACACAAAGCACAGAACGAAGACGTGGTGTGACACATACAACATTACCATAGACACAAAGCACAGAACGAAGACTTGATGTGACACATACAACATTACCATAGACACAAAGCATAGAACGAAGACTTGGTGTGACACATACAACATTACCATAGACACAAAGCACAGAACGAAGACTTGGCGTGACACATACAACATTACCATAGACACAAAGCACAGAACGAAGAATTGGTGTGACACATACAACATTACCATAGACACAAAGCACAGGATGAAGACTTGGCGTGACACATACAACATTATCATAGACACAAAGCACAGAACGAAGACTTGGCGTGACACATACAACATTACCATAGACACAAAGCACAGAACGAAGACTTGGCGTGACACATACAACATTACCATAGAAACAAAGCACAGAACGAAGAATTCGTGTGACACATACAACATTACCATAGACACAAAGCACAGAACGAAGACTTGGCGTGACACATACAACATTACCATAGACACAAAGCACAGAACGAAGAATTAGTGTGACACATACAACATTACCATAGACACAAAGCACAGAACGAAGACTTGGCGTGACACATACAACATTACCATAGACACAAAGCACAGAACGAAGACTTGGTGTGACACATACAACATTACCATAGACACAAAGCACAGAACGAAGACTTGGCGTGACACATACAACATTACCATAGACACAAAGCACAGAACGAAGACTTGGTGTGACACATACAACATTACCATAGACACAAAGCACAGAACGAAGACTTGGCGTGACACATACAACATTACCATAGACATAAAGCACAGAACGAAGACTTGGCGTGACACATACAACATTACCATAGACATAAAGCACAGAACGAAGACTTGATGTGCCACATACAACATTACCATAGACACAAAGCACAGAACGAAGACTTGGCGTGACACATACAACATTACCATAGACACAAAGCATAGAACGAAGACTTGGTGTGACACATACAGCATTGCCATAGACACAAAGCAAAGAACGAAGACTTGGCGTGACACATACAACATTACTATAGACACAAAGCACAGAAGGAAGACTTGGTGTGACACATACAACATTACCATAGACACAAAGCACAGAACGAAGACTTGGCGTGACACATACAACATTACCATAGATACAAAGCACAGAACGAAGACTTGGTGTGACACATACAACATTACCATAGACACAAAGCACAGAACGAAGAATTGGTGTGACACATACAACATTAACATAGACACAAAGGACAGAACGAAGAATTGGTGTGACACATACAACATTACCATAGACACAAAGCACAGAACGAAGACTTGGTGCGACACATACAACATTACCATAGACACAAAGCATAGAACGAAGACTTGGTGTGACACATACAGCATTAACATAGACACAAAGCACAGAACGAAGACTTGGCGTGACACATACAACATTACCATAGACACAAAGCACAGAACGAAGACTTGGTGTGACACATACAACATTACCATAGACACAAAGCACAGAACGAAGACTTGGTGTGACACATACAACATTACCATAGACACAAAGCACAGAACGAAGACTTGGTGTGACACATACAACATTACCATAGACACAAAGCACAGAACGAAGACTTGGTGCGACACATACAACATTACCATAGACACAAAGCACAGAACGAAGAATTGGTGTGACACATACAACATTACCATACACACAAACCACAGAACGAAGATTTGGCGTGACACATACAACATTACCATAGACACAAAGCACAGAATGAAGATGTGGCGTGACACATATAACATTACCATAGACACAAAGCACAGAACGAAGTCTTGGCGTGACACATACAACATTACCATAGACACAAAGCACAGAACGAAGACTTGGCGTGACACATACAACATTACCATAGACACAAAGCAAAGAACGAAGTCTTGGCGTGACACATACAACATTACTATAGACAAAAAGCACAGAAGGAAGACTTGGTGTGCCACATACAACATTACCATAGACACAAAGCACAGAACGAAGACTTGGTGTGACACATACAACATTACCATAGACACAAAGCACAGAACGAAGGCTTGGTGTGACACATACAACATTAACATAGACACAAAGCACAGAACGAAGAATTGGTGTGACACATACAACATTACCATAGACACAAAGCACAGAACGAAGACTTGGTGTGACACATACAACATTACTATAGACACAAAGCACAGAACGAAGACTTGGTGTGACACATACAACATTACCATAGACACAAAGCACAGAACGAAGACTTGGTGCGACACATACAACATTACCATAGACATAAAGCATAGAACGAAGACTTGGTGTGACACATACAACATTACCATAGACACAAAGCACAGAACGAAGACTTGGTGTGACACATACAACATTACCATAGACACAAAGCACAGAACGAAGACTTGGTGTGACACATACAACATTACCATAGACACAAAGCACAGAACGAAGACTTGGAGTGACACATACAACATTACCATAGACACAAAGCACAGAACGAAGACTTGGCGTGACACCTACAACATTACCATAGACACAAAGCATAGAACGAAGACTTGGTGTGACACATACAACATTACCATAGACACAAAGCACAGAACGAAGACTTGGCGTGACTCATACAACATTACCATAGACACAAAGCACAGAACGAAGACTTGGTGTGACACATACAACATTACCATAGACACAAAGCACAGAACGAAGACTTGGCGTGACACATACAACATTACCATAGACACAAAGCACAGAACGAAGAATTGGTGTGACACATACAACATTACCATAGACACAAAGCACAGAACGAAGACTTGGCGTGACACATACAACATTACCATAGACACAAAGCACAGAACGAAGAATTGGTGTGACACATACAACATTACCATAGACACAAAGCACAGAACGAAGACTTGGCGTGACACATACAACATTACCATAGACACAAAGCACAGAACGAAGACTTGGTGTGACACATACAACATTACCATAGACACAAAGCACAGAACGAAGACTTGGCGTGACACATACAACATTACCATAGACACAAAGCACAGAACGAAGACTTGGCGTGACACATACAACATTACCATAGACATAAAGCACAGAACGAAGACTTGGCGTGACACATACAACATTACCATAGACATAAAGCACAGAGCGAAGATTTGGTGTGCCACATACAACATTACCATAGACACAAAGCACAAAACGAAGACTTGGTGTGACACATACAACATTACCATAGACACAAAGCACAGAGCGAAGACTTGGAGTGACACATACAACTTTACCATAGACACAAAGCACAGAACGAAGACTTGGCGTGACACATACAACATTACCATAGACACAAAGCAAAGAACGAAGACTTGGTGTGACACATACAACATTACCATAGACACAAAGCAAAGAACGAAGACTTGGCGTGACACATACAACATTACCATAGATACAAAGCACAGAGCGAAGACTTGGTGTGACACATACAACATTACCATAGACACAAAGCACAGAGCGAAGACTTGGAGTGACACATACAACATTACCCTAGACACAAAGCACAGAACGAAGACTTGGTGTGACACATACAACATTACCATAGACACAAAGCACAGAACGAAGACTTGGTGTGACACATACAACATTACCATAGACACAAAGCACAGAACGAAGACTTGATGTGACACATACAACATTACCATAGACACAAAGCATAGAACGAAGACTTGGTGTGACACATACAACATTACCATAGACACAAAGCACAGAACGAAGACTTGGCGTGACACATACAACATTACCATAGACACAAAGCACAGAACGAAGACTTGGTGTGACACATACAACATTACCATAGACACAAAGCATAGAACGAAGACTTGGTGTGACACATACAACATTACCATAGACACAAAGCACAGAACGAAGACTTGGCGTGACACATACAGCATTACCATAGACACAAAGCACAGAACGAAGACTTGGTGTGACACATACAACATTACCATAGACACAAAGCACAGAACGAAGACTTGGCGTGACACATACAACATTACCATAGACACAAAGCACAGAACGAAGACTTGGTGTGACACATACAACATTACCATAGACACAAAGCACAGAACGAAGACGTGGTGTGACACATACAACATTACCATAGAAAAAAGCACAGAACGAAGACTTGGCGTGACACATATAACATTACCATAGACACAAAGCACAGAACGAAGAATTGGTGTGACACATACAACATTACCATAGACACAAAGCACAGAATGAAGACTTGGCGTGACACATACAACATTATCATAGACACAAAGCACAGAACGAAGACTTGGAGTGACACATACAACATTACCATAGACACAAAGCACAGAACGAAGACTTGGCGTGACACATACAACATTACCATAGACACAAAGCACAGAACGAAGACTTGGTGTGACACATACAACATTACCATAGACACAAAGCACAAAACGAAGACTTGGTGTGACACATACAACATTACCATAGAAACAAAGCACAGAACGGAGACTTGATGTGACACATACAACATTACCATAGACACAAAGCACAGAACGAAGACTTGGTGTGACACATACAACATTACCATAGACACAAAGCACAGAACGAAGACTTGGCGTGACACATACAACATTACCATAGACACAAAGCACAGAACGAAGACTTGGTGTGACACATACAACATTACCATAGACACAAAGCACAGAACGAAGACTTGGCGTGACACATACAACATTACCATAGACACAAAGCACAGAACGAAGAATTGGTGTGACACATACAACATTACCATAGACACAAAGCACAGAATGAAGACTTGGCGTGACACATACAACAATATCATAGACACAAAGCACAGAACGAAGACTTGGCGTGACACATACAACATTACCATAGACACAAAGCACAGAACGAAGACTTGGCGTGACACATACAACATTACCATAGACACAAAGCACAGAACGAAGACTTGGTGTGACACATACAACATTACCATAGACACAAAGCACAGAACGAAGACTTGGTGTGACATATACAACATTAACATAGACACAAAGCACAGAACGAAGAATTGGTGTGACACATACAACATTACCATAGACACAAAGCATAGAACGAAGACTTGGTGTGACACATACAACATTACTATAGACACAAAGCACAGAACGAAGACTTGGTGTGACACATACAACATTACCATAGACACAAAGCACAGAACGAAGACTTGGTGCGACACATACAACATTACCATAGACATAAAGCATAGAACGAAGACTTGGTGTGACACATACAACATTACCATAGACACAAAGCACAGAACGAAGACTTGGTGTGACACATACAACATTACCATAGACACAAAGCACAGAACGAAAACTTGGTGTGACACATACAACATTACCATAGACACAAAGCACTGAACGAAGACTTGGAGTGACACATACAACATTACCATAGACACAAAGCACAGAACGAAGACTTGGCGTGACACATACAACATTACCATAGACACAAAGCATAGAACGAAGACTTGGTGTGACACATACAACATTACCATAGACACAAAGCACAGAACGAAGACTTGGCGTGACTCATACAACATTACCATAGACACAAAGCACAGAACGAAGACTTGGTGTGACACATACAACATTACCATAGACACAAAGCACAGAACGAAGACTTGGCGTGACACATACAACATTACTATAGACACAAAGCACAGAACGAAGAATTGGTGTGACACATACAACATTACCATAGACACAAAGCACAGAACGAAGACTTGGCGTGACACATACAACATTACCATAGACACAAAGCACAGAACGAAGAATTGGTGTGACACATACAACATTACCATAGACACAAAGCACAGAACGAAGACTTGGCGTGACACATACAACATTACCATAGACACAAAGCACAGAACGAAGACTTGGTGTGACACATACAACATTACCATAGACACAAAGCACAGAACGAAGACTTGGCGTGACACATACAACATTACCATAGACACAAAGCACAGAACGAAGACTTGGCGTGACACATACAACATTACCATAGACATAAAGCACAGAACGAAAACTTGGCGTGACACATACAACATTACCATAGACATAAAGCACAGAGCGAAGACTTGGTGTGCCACATACAACATTACCATAGACACAAAGCACAAAACGAAGACTTGGTGTGACACATACAACATTACCATAGACACAAAGCACAGAGCAAAGACTTGGAGTGACACATACAACATTACCATAGACACAAAGCACAGAACGAAGACTTGGCGTGACACATACAACATTACCATAGACACAAAGCAAAGAACGAAGTCTTGGCGTGACACATACAACATTACCATAGACACAAAGCAAAGAACGAAGACTTGGCGTGACACATACAACATTACCATATATACAAAGCACAGAGCGAAGACTTGGTGTGACACATACAACATTACCATAGACACAAAGCACAGAGCGAAGACTTGGAGTGACACATACAACATTACCCTAGACACAAAGCACAGAACGAAGACTTGGTGTGACACATACAACATTACCATAGACACAAAGCACAGAACGAAGACTTGGTGTGACACATACAACATTACCATAGACACAAAGCACAGAACGAAGACTTGGTGTGACACATACAACATTACCATAGACACAAAGCACAGAACGAAGACTTGATGTGACACATACAACATTACCATAGACACAAAGCATAGAACGAAGACTTGGTGTGACACATACAACATTACCATAGACACAAAGCACAGAACGAAGACTTGGCGTGACACATACAACATTACCATAGACACAAAGCACAGAACGAAGACTTGGTGTGACACATACAACATTACCATAGACACAAAGCACAGAACGAAGACTTGGCGTGACACATACAACATTACCATAGACACAAAGCACAGAACGAAGACTTGGTGTGACACATACAACATTACCATAGACACAAAGCACAGAACGAAGACGTGGTGTGACACATACAACATTACCATAGACACAAAGCACAGAACGAAGACTTGATGTGACACATACAACATTACCATAGACACAAAGCATAGAACGAAGACTTGGTGTGACACATACAACATTACCATAGACACAAAGCACAGAACGAAGACTTGGCGTGACACATACAACATTACCATAGACACAAAGCACAGAACGAAGAATTGGTGTGACACATACAACATTACCATAGACACAAAGCACAGAATGAAGACTTGGCGTGACACATACAACATTATCATAGACACAAAGCACAGAACGAAGACTTGGCGTGACACATACAACATTACCATAGACACAAAGCACAGAACGAAGACTTGGCGTGACACATACAACATTACCATAGAAACAAAGCACAGAACGAAGAATTCGTGTGACACATACAACATTACCATAGACACAAAGCACAGAACGAAGACTTGGCGTGACACATACAACATTACCATAGACACAAAGCACAGAACGAAGAATTAGTGTGACACATACAACATTACCATAGACACAAAGCACAGAACGAAGACTTGGCGTGACACATACAACATTACCATAGACACAAAGCACAGAACGAAGACTTGGTGTGACACATACAACATTACCATAGACACAAAGCACAGAACGAAGACTTGGCGTGACACATACAACATTACCATAGACACAAAGCACAGAACGAAGACTTGGTGTGACACATACAACATTACCATAGACACAAAGCACAGAACGAAGACTTGGCGTGACACATACAACATTACCATAGACATAAAGCACAGAACGAAGACTTGGCGTGACACATACAACATTACCATAGACATAAAGCACAGAACGAAGACTTGATGTGCCACATACAACATTACCATAGACACAAAGCACAGAACGAAGACTTGGCGTGACACATACAACATTACCATAGACACAAAGCATAGAACGAAGACTTGGTGTGACACATACAGCATTGCCATAGACACAAAGCAAAGAACGAAGACTTGGCGTGACACATACAACATTACTATAGACACAAAGCACAGAAGGAAGACTTGGTGTGACACATACAACATTACCATAGACACAAAGCACAGAACGAAGACTTGGCGTGACACATACAACATTACCATAGATACAAAGCACAGAACGAAGACTTGGTGTGACACATACAACATTACCATAGACACAAAGCACAGAACGAAGAATTGGTGTGACACATACAACATTAACATAGACACAAAGGACAGAACGAAGAATTGGTGTGACACATACAACATTACCATAGACACAAAGCACAGAACGAAGACTTGGTGCGACACATACAACATTACCATAGACACAAAGCATAGAACGAAGACTTGGTGTGACACATACAGCATTAACATAGACACAAAGCACAGAACGAAGACTTGGCGTGACACATACAACATTACCATAGACACAAAGCACAGAACGAAGACTTGGTGTGACACATACAACATTACCATAGACACAAAGCACAGAACGAAGACTTGGTGTGACACATACAACATTACCATAGACACAAAGCACAGAACGAAGACTTGGTGTGACACATACAACATTACCATAGACACAAAGCACAGAACGAAGACTTGGTGCGACACATACAACATTACCATAGACACAAAGCACAGAACGAAGAATTGGTGTGACACATACAACATTACCATACACACAAACCACAGAACGAAGATTTGGCGTGACACATACAACATTACCATAGACACAAAGCACAGAATGAAGATGTGGCGTGACACATATAACATTACCATAGACACAAAGCACAGAACGAAGTCTTGGCGTGACACATACAACATTACCATAGACACAAAGCACAGAACGAAGACTTGGCGTGACACATACAACATTACCATAGACACAAAGCAAAGAACGAAGTCTTGGCGTGACACATACAACATTACTATAGACAAAAAGCACAGAAGGAAGACTTGGTGTGCCACATACAACATTACCATAGACACAAAGCACAGAACGAAGACTTGGTGTGACACATACAACATTACCATAGACACAAAGCACAGAACGAAGACTTGGTGTGACACATACAACATTAACATAGACACAAAGCACAGAACGAAGAATTGGTGTGACACATACAACATTACCATAGACACAAAGCACAGAACGAAGATTTGGTGTGACACATACAACATTACTATAGACACAAAGCACAGAACGAAGACTTGGTGTGACACATACAACATTACCATAGACACAAAGCACAGAACGAAGACTTGGTGCGACACATACAACATTACCATAGACATAAAGCATAGAACGAAGACTTGGTGTGACAAATACAACATTACCATAGACACAAAGCACAGAACGAAGACTTGGTGTGACACATACAACATTACCATAGACACAAAGCACAGAACGAAGACTTGGTGTGACACATACAACATTACCATAGACACAAAGCACAGAACGAAGACTTGGAGTGACACATACAACATTACCATAGACACAAAGCACAGAACGAAGACTTGGCGTGACTCATACAACATTACCATAGACACAAAGCACAGAACGAAGAATTGGTGTGACACATACAACATTACCATAGACACAAAGCACAGAACGAAGACTTGGCGTGACACATACAACATTACCATAGACACAAAGCACAGAACGAAGAATTGGTGTGACACATACAACATTACCATAGACACAAAGCACAGAACGAAGACTTGGCGTGACACATACAACATTACCATAGACACAAAGCACAGAACGAAGACTTGGTGTGACACATACAACATTACCATAGACACAAAGCACAGAACGAAGACTTGGCGTGACACATACAACATTACCATAGACACAAAGCACAGAACGAAGACTTGGCGTGACACATACAACATTACCATAGACATAAAGCACAGAACGAAGACTTGGCGTGACACATACAACATTACCATAGACATAAAGCACAGAGCGAAGATTTGGTGTGCCACATACAACATTACCATAGACACAAAGCACAAAACGAAGACTTGGTGTGACACATACAACATTACCATAGACACAAAGCACACAGCGAAGACTTGGAGTGACACATACAACATTACCATAGACACAAAGCACAGAACGAAGACTTGGCGTGACACATACAACATTACCATAGACACAAAGCAAAGAACGAAGACTTGGTGTGACACATACAACATTACCATAGACACAAAGCAAAGAACGAAGACTTGGCGTGACACATACAACATTACCATAGATACAAAGCACAGAGCGAAGACTTGGTGTGACACATACAACATTACCATAGACACAAAGCACAGAGCGAAGACTTGGAGTGACACATACAACATTACCCTAGACACAAAGCACAGAACGAAGACTTGGTGTGACACATACAACATTACCATAGACACAAAGCACAGAACGAAGACTTGGTGTGACACATACAACATTACCATAGACACAAAGCACAGAACGAAGACTTGATGTGACACATACAACATTACCATAGACACAAAGCATAGAACGAAGACTTGGTGTGACACATACAACATTACCATAGACACAAAGCACAGAACGAAGACTTGGCGTGACACATACAACATTACCATAGACACAAAGCACAGAACGAAGACTTGGTGTGACACATACAACATTACCATAGACACAAAGCACAGAACGAAGACTTGGCGTGACACATACAACATTACCATAGACACAAAGCACAGAACGAAGACTTGGTGTGACACATACAACATTACCATAGACACAAAGCACAGAACGAAGACGTGGTGTGACACATACAACATTACCATAGACACAAAGCACAGAACGAAGACTTGATGTGACACATACAACATTACCATAGACACAAAGCATAGAACGAAGACTTGGTGTAACACATACAACATTACCATAGACAAAAAGCACAGAACGAAGACTTGGCGTGACACATACAACATTACCATAGACACAAAGCACAGAACGAAGAATTGGTGTGACACATACAACATTACCATAGACACAAAGCACAGAATGAAGACTTGGCGTGACACATACAACATTATCATAGACACAAAGCACAGAACGAAGACTTGGCGTGACACATACAACATTACCATAGACACAAAGCACAGAACGAAGACTTGGCGTGACACATACAACATTACCATAGACACAAAGCACAGAACGAAGACTTGGTGTGACACATACAACATTACCATAGACACAAAGCACAAAACGAAGACTTGGTGTGACACATACAACATTACCATAGACACAAAGCATAGAACGAAGACTTGGTGTGACACATACAACATTACCATAGACACAAAGCACAGAACGAAGACTTGGCGTGACACATACAACATTACCATAGACACAAAGCACAGAACGAAGACTTGGTGTGACACATACAACATTACCATAGACACAAAGCACAGAACGAAGACTTGACGTGACACATACAACATTACCATAGACACAAAGCACAGAACGAAGAATTGGTGTGACACATACAACATTACCATAGACACAAAGCACAGAACGAAGACTTGGCGTGACACATACAACATTAACATAGACACAAAGCACAGAACGAAGAATTGGTGTGACACATACAACATTACCATAGACACAAAGCACAGAACGAAGACTTGGCGTGACACATACAACATTACCATAGACACAAAGCACAGAACGAAGAATTGGTGTGACACATACAACATTACCATAGACACAAAGCACAGAACGAAGACTTGGCGTGACACATACAACATTACCATAGACACAAAGCACAGAACGAAGACTTGGTGTGACACATACAACATTCCCATAGACACAAAGCACAGAACGAAGACTTGGCGTGACACATACAACATTACCATAGACACAAAGCACAGAACGAAGACTTGGCGTGACACATACAACATTACCATAGACATAAAGCACAGAACGAAAACTTGGCGTGACACATACAACATTACCATAGACATAAAGCACAGAGCGAAGACTTGGTGTGCCACATACAACATTACCATAGACACAAAGCACAAAACGAAGACTTGGTGTGACACATACAACATTACCATAGACACAAAGCACTGAGCAAAGACTTGGAGTGACACATACAACATTACCATAGACACAAAGCACAGAACGAAGACTTGGCGTGACACATACAACATTACCATAGACACAAAGCAAAGAACGAAGTCTTGGCGTGACACATACAACATTACCATAGACACAAAGCAAAGAACGAAGACTTGGCGTGACACATACAACATTACCATATATACAAAGCACAGAGCGAAGACTTGGTGTGACACATACAACATTACCATAGACACAAAGCACAGAGCGAAGACTTGGAGTGACACATACAACATTACCCTAGACACAAAGCACAGAACGAAGACTTGGTGTGACACATACAACATTACCATAGACACAAAGCACAGAACGAAGACTTGGTGTGACACATACAACATTACCATAGACACAAAGCACAGAACGAAGACTTGGTGTGACACATACAACATTACCATAGACACAAAGCACAGAACGAAGACTTGATGTGACACATACAACATTACCATAGACACAAAGCATAGAACGAAGACTTGGTGTGACACATACAACATTACCATAGACACAAAGCACAGAACGAAGACTTGGCGTGACACATACAACATTACCATAGACACAAAGCACAGAACGAAGACTTGGTGTGACACATACAACATTACCATAGACACAAAGCACAGAACGAAGACTTGGCGTGACACATACAACATTACCATAGACACAAAGCACAGAACGAAGACTTGGTGTGACACATACAACATTACCATAGACACAAAGCACAGAACGAAGACGTGGTGTGACACATACAACATTACCATAGACACAAAGCACAGAACGAAGACTTGATGTGACACATACAACATTACCATAGACACAAAGCATAGAACGAAGACTTGGTGTGACACATACAACATTACCATAGACACAAAGCACAGAACGAAGACTTGGCGTGACACATACAACATTACCATAGACACAAAGCACAGAACGAAGAATTGGTGTGACACATACAACATTACCATAGACACAAAGCACAGAATGAAGACTTGGCGTGACACATACAACATTATCATAGACACAAAGCACAGAACGAAGACTTGGCGTGACACATACAACATTACCATAGACACAAAGCACAGAACGAAGACTTGGTGTGACACATACAACATTACCATAGACACAAAGCACAGAACGAAGACTTGGCGTGACACATACAACATTACCATAGACACAAAGCACAGAACGAAGACTTGGTGTGACACATACAACATTACCATAGACACAAAGCACAGAACGAAGACTTGACGTGACACATACAACATTACCATAGACACAAAGCACAGAACGAAGAATTGGTGTGACACATACAACATTACCATAGACACAAAGCACAGAACGAAGACTTGGCGTGACACATACAACATTAACATAGACACAAAGCACAGAACGAAGAATTGGTGTGACACATACAACATTACCATAGACACAAAGCACAGAACGAAGACTTGGCGTGACACATACAACATTACCATAGACACAAAGCACAGAACGAAGAATTGGTGTGACACATACAACATTACCATAGACACAAAGCACAGAACGAAGACTTGGCGTGACACATACAACATTACCATAGACACAAAGCACAGAACGAAGACTTGGTGTGACACATACAACATTACCATAGACACAAAGCACAGAACGAAGACTTGGCGTGACACATACAACATTACCATAGACACAAAGCACAGAACGAAGACTTGGCGTGACACATACAACATTACCATAGACATAAAGCACAGAACGAAAACTTGGCGTGACACATACAACATTACCATAGACATAAAGCACAGAGCGAAGACTTGGTGTGCCACATACAACATTACCATAGACACAAAGCACAAAACGAAGACTTGGTGTGACACTTACAACATTACCATAGACACAAAGCACTGAGCAAAGACTTGGAGTGACACATACAACATTACCATAGACACAAAGCACAGAACGAAGACTTGGCGTGACACATACAACATTACCATAGACACAAAGCAAAGAACGAAGTCTTGGCGTGACACATACAACATTACCATAGACACAAAGCAAAGAACGAAGACTTGGCGTGACACATACAACATTACCATATATACAAAGCACAGAGCGAAGACTTGGTGTGACACATACAACATTACCATAGACACAAAGCACAGAGCGAAGACTTGGAGTGACACATACAACATTACCCTAGACACAAAGCACAGAACGAAGACTTGGTGTGACACATACAACATTACCATAGACACAAAGCACAGAACGAAGACTTGGTGTGACACATACAACATTACCATAGACACAAAGCACAGAACGAAGACTTGGTGTGACACATACAACATTACCATAGACACAAAGCACAGAACGAAGACTTGATGTGACACATACAACATTACCATAGACACAAAGCATAGAACGAAGACTTGGTGTGACACATACAACATTACCATAGACACAAAGCACAGAACGAAGACTTGGCGTGACACATACAACATTACCATAGACACAAAGCACAGAACGAAGACTTGGTGTGACACATACAACATTACCATAGACACAAAGCACAGAACGAAGACTTGGCGTGACACATACAACATTACCATAGACACAAAGCACAGAACGAAGACTTGGTGTGACACATACAACATTACCATAGACACAAAGCACAGAACGAAGACGTGGTGTGACACATACAACATTACCATAGACACAAAGCACAGAACGAAGACTTGGCGTGACTCATACAACATTACCATAGACACAAAGCACAGAACGAAGACTTGGTGTGACACATACAACATTACCATAGACACAAAGCACAGAACGAAGACTTGGCGTGACACATACAACATTACCATAGACACAAAGCACAGAACGAAGAATTGGTGTGACACATACAACATTACCATAGACACAAAGCACAGAACGAAGACTTGGCGTGACACATACAACATTACCATAGACACAAAGCACAGAACGAAGAATTGGTGTGACACATACAACATTACCATAGACACAAAGCACAGAACGAAGACTTGGCGTGACACATACAACATTACCATAGACACAAAGCACAGAACGAAGACTTGGTGTGACACATACAACATTACCATAGACACAAAGCACAGAACGAAGACTTGGCGTGACACATACAACATTACCATAGACACAAAGCACAGAACGAAGACTTGGCGTGACACATACAACATTACCATAGACATAAAGCACAGAACGAAGACTTGGCGTGACACATACAACATTACCATAGACATAAAGCACAGAGCGAAGATTTGGTGTGCCACATACAACATTACCATAGACACAAAGCACAAAACGAAGACTTGGTGTGACACATACAACATTACCATAGACACAAAGCACAGAGCGAAGACTTGGAGTGACACATACAACATTACCATAGACACAAAGCACAGAACGAAGACTTGGCGTGACACATACAACATTACCATAGACACAAAGCAAAGAACGAAGACTTGGTGTGACACATACAACATTACCATAGACACAAAGCAAAGAACGAAGACTTGGCGTGACACATACAACATTACCATAGATACAAAGCACAGAGCGAAGACTTGGTGTGACACATACAACATTACCCTAGACACAAAGCACAGAACGAAGACTTGGTGTGACACATACAACATTACCATAGACACAAAGCACAGAACGAAGACTTGGTGTGACACATACAACATTACCATAGACACAAAGC
This sequence comes from Bathymodiolus brooksi, assembly GCA_963680875.1. NCBI lineage: Eukaryota > Metazoa > Mollusca > Bivalvia > Mytilida > Modiolidae > Bathymodiolus > Bathymodiolus brooksi. Next base: position 129,229,140 of record OY804577.1, on the reverse strand, counting down.
ACAGAACGAAGACTTGATGTGACACATACAACATTACCATAGACACAAAGCATAGAACGAAGACTTGGTGTGACACATACAACATTACCATAGACACAAAGCACAGAACGAAGACTTGGCGTGACACATACAACATTACCATAGACACAAAGCACAGAACGAAGACTTGGTGTGACACATACAACATTACCATAGACACAAAGCACAGAACGAAGACTTGGCGTGACACATACAACATTACCATAGACACAAAGCACAGAACGAAGACTTGGTGTGACACATACAACATTACCATAGACACAAAGCACAGAACGAAGACGTGGTGTGACACATACAACATTACCATAGACACAAAGCACAGAACGAAGACTTGATGTGACACATACAACATTACCATAGACACAAAGCATAGAACGAAGACTTGGTGTGACACATACAACATTACCATAGACAAAAAGCACAGAACGAAGACTTGGCGTGACACATACAACATTACCATAGACACAAAGCACAGAACGAAGAATTGGTGTGACACATACAACATTACCATAGACACAAAGCACAGAATGAAGACTTGGCGTGACACATACAACATTATCATAGACACAAAGCACAGAACGAAGACTTGGCGTGACACATACAACATTACCATAGACACAAAGCACAGAACGAAGACTTGGCGTGACACATACAACATTACCATAGACACAAAGCACAGGGACGAAGACTTGGTGTGACACATACAACATTATCATAGACACAAAGCACAAAACGAAGACTTGGTGTGACACATACAACATTACCATAGACACAAAGCATAGAACGAAGACTTGGTGTGACACATACAACATTACCATAGACACAAAGCACAGAACGAAGACTTGGCGTGACACATACAACATTACCATAGACACAAAGCACAGAACGAAGACTTGGTGTGACACATACAACATTACCATAGACACAAAGCACAGAACGAAGACTTGACGTGACACATACAACATTACCATAGACACAAAGCACAGAACGAAGAATTGGTGTGACACATACAACATTACCATAGACACAAAGCACAGAACGAAGACTTGGCGTGACACATACAACATTAACATAGACACAAAGCACAGAACGAAGAATTGGTGTGACACATACAACATTACCATAGACACAAAGCACAGAACGAAGACTTGGCGTGACACATACAACATTACCATAGACACAAAGCACAGAACGAAGAATTGGTGTGACACATACAACATTACCATAGACACAAAGCACAGAACGAAGACTTGGCGTGACACATACAACATTACCATAGACACAAAGCACAGAACGAAGACTTGGTGTGACACATACAACATTACCATAGACACAAAGCACAGAACGAAGACTTGGCGTGACACATACAACATTACCATAGACACAAAGCACAGAACGAAGACTTGGCGTGACACATACAACATTACCATAGACATAAAGCACAGAACGAAAACTTGGCGTGACACATACAACATTACCATAGACATAAAGCACAGAGCGAAGACTTGGTGTGCCACATACAACATTACCATAGACACAAAGCACAAAACGAAGACTTGGTGTGACACATACAACATTACCATAGACACAAAGCACTGAGCAAAGACTTGGAGTGACACATACAACATTACCATAGACACAAAGCACAGAACGAAGACTTGGCGTGACACATACAACATTACCATAGACACAAAGCAAAGAACGAAGTCTTGGCGTGACACATACAACATTACCATAGACACAAAGCAAAGAACGAAGACTTGGCGTGACACATACAACATTACCATATATACAAAGCACAGAGCGAAGACTTGGTGTGACACATACAACATTACCATAGACACAAAGCACAGAGCGAAGACTTGGAGTGACACATACAACATTACCCTAGACACAAAGCACAGAACGAAGACTTGGTGTGACACATACAACATTACCATAGACACAAAGCACAGAACGAAGACTTGGTGTGACACATACAACATTACCATAGACACAAAGCACAGAACGAAGACTTGGTGTGACACATACAACATTACCATAGACACAAAGCACAGAACGAAGACTTGATGTGACACATACAACATTACCATAGACACAAAGCATAGAACGAAGACTTGGTGTGACACATACAACATTACCATAGACACAAAGCACAGAACGAAGACTTGGCGTGACACATACAACATTACCATAGACACAAAGCACAGAACGAAGACTTGGTGTGACACATACAACATTACCATAGACACAAAGCACAGAACGAAGACTTGGCGTGACACATACAACATTACCATAGACACAAAGCACAGAACGAAGACTTGGTGTGACACATACAACATTACCATAGACACAAAGCACAGAACGAAGACGTGGTGTGACACATACAACATTACCATAGACACAAAGCACAGAACGAAGACTTGATGTGAAACATACAACATTACCATAGACACAAAGCATAGAACGAAGACTTGGTGTGACACATACAACATTACCATAGACACAAAGCACAGAACGAAGACTTGGCGTGACACATACAACATTACCATAGACACAAAGCACAGAACGAAGAATTGGTGTGACACATACAACATTACCATAGACACAAAGCACAGAATGAAGACTTGGCGTGACACATACAACATTATCATAGACACAAAGCACAGAACGAAGACTTGGCGTGACACATACAACATTACCATAGACACAAAGCACAGAACGAAGACTTGGCGTGACACATACAACATTACCATAGAAACAAAGCACAGAACGAAGAATTCGTGTGACACATACAACATTACCATAGACACAAAGCACAGAACGAAGACTTGGCGTGACACATACAACATTACCATAGACACAAAGCACAGAACGAAGAATTAGTGTGACACATACAACATTACCATAGACACAAAGCACAGAACGAAGACTTGGCGTGACACATACAACATTACCATAGACACAAAGCACAGAACGAAGACTTGGTGTGACACATACAACATTACCATAGACACAAAGCACAGAACGAAGACTTGGCGTGACACATACAACATTACCATAGACACAAAGCACAGAACGAAGACTTGGTGTGACACATACAACATTACCATAGACACAAAGCACAGAACGAAGACTTGGCGTGACACATACAACATTACCATAGACATAAAGCACAGAACGAAGACTTGGCGTGACACATACAACATTACCATAGACATAAAGCACAGAACGAAGACTTGGTGTGCCACATACAACATTACCATAGACACAAAGCACAGAACGAAGACTTGGCGTGACACATACAACATTACCATAGACACAAAGCATAGAACGAAGACTTGGCGTGACACATACAGCATTGCCATAGACACAAAGCAAAGAACGAAGACTTGGCGTGAAACATACAACATTACTATAGACACAAAGCACAGAAGGAAGACTTGGTGTGACACATACAACATTACCATAGACACAAAGCACAGAACGAAGACTTGGCGTGACACATACAACATTACCATAGATACAAAGCACAGAACGAAGACTTGGTGTGACACATACAACATTACCATAGACACAAAGCACAGAACGAAGAATTGGTGTGACACATACAACATTAACATAGACACAAAGGACAGAACGAAGAATTGGTGTGACACATACAACATTACCATAGACACAAAGCACAGAACGAAGACTTGGTGCGACACATACAACATTACCATAGACACAAAGCATAGAACGAAGACTTGGTGTGACACATACAGCATTAACATAGACACAAAGCACAGAACGAAGACTTGGCGTGACACATACAACATTACCATAGACACAAAGCACAGAACGAAGACTTGGTGTGACACATACAACATTACCATAGACACAAAGCACAGAACGAAGACTTGGTGTGACACATACAACATTACCATAGACACAAAGCATAGAACGAAGACTTGGTGTGACACATACAACATTACCATAGACACAAAGCACAGAACGAAGACTTGGTGCGACACATACAACATTACCATAGACACAAAGCACAGAACGAAGAATTGGTGTGACACATACAACATTACCATACACACAAACCACAGAACGAAGATTTGGCGTGACACATACAACATTACCATAGACACAAAGCACAGAATGAAGATGTGGCGTGACACATATAACATTACCATAGACACAAAGCACAGAACGAAGTCTTGGCGTGACACATACAACATTACCATAGACACAAAGCACAGAACGAAGACTTGGCGTGACACATACAACATTACCATAGACACAAAGCAAAGAACGAAGTCTTGGCGTGACACATACAACATTACTATAGACACAAAGCACAGAAGGAAGACTTGGTGTGCCACATACAACATTACCATAGACACAAAGCACAGAACGAAGACTTGGTGTGACACATACAACATTACCATAGACACAAAGCACAGAACGAAGACTTGGTGTGACACATACAACATTAACATAGACACAAAGCACAGAACGAAGAATTGGTGTGACACATACAACATTACCATAGACACAAAGCATAGAACGAAGACTTGGTGTGACACATACAACATTACTATAGACACAAAGCACAGAACGAAGACTTGGTGTGACACATACAACATTACCATAGACACAAAGCACAGAACGAAGACTTGGTGCGACACATACAACATTACCATAGACATAAAGCATAGAACGAAGACTTGGTGTGACACATACAACATTACCATAGACACAAAGCACAGAACGAAGACTTGGTGTGACACATACAACATTACCATAGACACAAAGCACAGAACGAAGACTTGGTTTGACACATACAACATTACCATAGACACAAAGCACAGAACGAAGACTTGGAGTGACACATACAACATTACCATAGACACAAAGCACAGAACGAAGACTTGGCGTGACACCTACAACATTACCATAGACACAAAGCATAGAACGAAGACTTGGTGTGACACATACAACATTACCATAGACACAAAGCACAGAACGAAGACTTGGCGTGACTCATACAACATTACCATAGACACAAAGCACAGAACGAAGACTTGGTGTGACACATACAACATTACCATAGACACAAAGCACAGAACGAAGACTTGGCGTGACACATACAACATTACCATAGACACAAAGCACAGAACGAAGAATTGGTGTGACACATACAACATTACCATAGACACAAAGCACAGAACGAAGACTTGGCGTGACACATACAACATTACCATAGACACAAAGCACAGAACGAAGAATTGGTGTGACACATACAACATTACCATAGACACAAAGCACAGAACGAAGACTTGGCGTGACACATACAACATTACCATAGACACAAAGCACAGAACGAAGACTTGGTGTGACACATACAACATTACCATAGACACAAAGCACAGAACGAAGACTTGGCGTGACACATACAACATTACCATAGACACAAAGCACAGAACGAAGACTTGGCGTGACACATACAACATTACCATAGACATAAAGCACAGAACGAAGACTTGGCGTGACACATACAACATTACCATAGACATAAAGCACAGAGCGAAGACTTGGTGTGCCACATACAACATTACCATAGACACAAAGCACAAAACGAAGACTTGGTGTGACACATACAACATTACCATAGACACAAAGCACAGAGCGAAGACTTGGAGTGACACATACAACATTACCATAGACACAAAGCACAGAACGAAGACTTGGCGTGACACATACAACATTACCATAGACACAAAGCAAAGAACGAAGACTTGGCGTGACACATACAACATTACCATAGACACAAAGCAAAGAACGAAGACTTGGCGTGACACATACAACATTACCATAGATACAAAGCACAGAGCGAAGACTTGGTGTGACACATACAACATTACCATAGACACAAAGCACAGAGCGAAGACTTGGAGTGACACATACAACATTACCCTAGACACAAAGCACAGAACGAAGACTTGGTGTGACACATACAACATTACCATAGACACAAAGCACAGAACGAAGACTTGGTGTGACACATACAACATTACCATAGACACAAAGCACAGAACGAAGACTTGGTGTGACACATACAACATTACCATAGACACAAAGCACAGAACGAAGACTTGATGTGACACATACAACATTACCATAGACACAAAGCATAGAACGAAGACTTGGTGTGACACATACAACATTACCATAGACACAAAGCACAGAACGAAGACTTGGCGTGACACATACAACATTACCATAGACACAAAGCACAGAACGAAGACTTGGTGTGACACATACAACATTACCATAGACACAAAGCACAGAACGAAGACTTGGCGTGACACATACAACATTACCATAGACACAAAGCACAGAGCGAAGACTTGGTGTGACACATACAACATTACCATAGACACAAAGCACAGAACGAAGACGTGGTGTGACACATACAACATTACCATAGACACAAAGCACAGAACGAAGACTTGATGTGACACATACAACATTACCATAGACACAAAGCATAGAACGAAGACTTGATGTGACACATACAACATTACCATAGATAAAAAGCACAGAACGAAGACTTGGCGTGACACATACAACATTACCATAGACACAAAGCACAGAACGAAGAATTGGTGTGACTCATACAACATTACCATAGACACAAAGCACAGAATGAAGACTTGGCGTGACACATACAACATTATCATAGACACAAAGCACAGAACGAAGACTTGGCGTGACACATACAACATTACCATAGACACAAAGCACAGAACGAAGACTTGGCGTGACACATACAACATTACCATAGACACAAAGCACAGAACGAAGACTTGATGTGACACATACAACATTACCATAGACACAAAGCACAAAACGAAGACTTGGTGTGACACATACAACATTACCATAGACACAAAGCATAGAACGAAGACTTGGTGTGACACATACAACATTACCATAGACACAAAGCACAGAACGAAGACTTGGCGTGACACATACAACATTACCATAGACACAAAGCACAGAACGAAGACTTGGTGTGACACATACAACATTACCATAGACACAAAGCACAGAACGAAGACTTGACGTGACACATACAACATTACCATAGACACAAAGCACAGAACGAAGAATTGGTGTGACACATACAACATTACCATAGACACAAAGCACAGAACGAAGACTTGGTGTGACACATACAACATTACCATAGACACAAAGCACAGAACGAAGACTTGGCCTGACTCATACAACATTACCATAGACACAAAGCACAGAACGAAGACTTGGTGTGACACATACAACATTACCATAGACACAAAGCACAGAACGAAGACTTGGCGTGACACATCCAACATTACCATAGACACAAAGCACAGAACGAAGAATTGGTGTGACACATACAACATTACCATAGACACAAAGCACAGAACGAAGACTTGGCGTGACACATACAACATTACCATAGACACAAAGCACAGAACGAAGAATTGGTGTGACACATACAACATTACCATAGACACAAAGCACAGAACGAAGACTTGGCGTGACACATACAACATTACCATAGACACAAAGCACAGAACGAAGACTTGGTGTGACACATACAACATTACCATAGACACAAAGCACAGAACGAAGACTTGGCGTGACACATACAACATTACCATAGACACAAAGCACAGAACGAAGACTTCGCGTGACACATACAACATTACCATAGACACAAAGCACAGAACGAAGACTTGGCGTGACACATACAACATTACCATAGACATAAAGCACAGAACGAAGACTTGGTGTGCCACATACAACATTACCATAGACACAAAGCACAGAACGAAGACTTGGTGTGACACATACAACATTACCATAGACACAAAGCACAGAACGAAGACTTGGTGTGACACATACAACATTAACATAGACACAAAGCACAGAACGAAGAATTGGTGTGACACATACAACATTACCATAGACACAAAGCATAGAACGAAGACTTGGTGTGACACATACAACATTACTATAGACACAAAGCACAGAACGAAGACTTGGTGCGACACATACAACATTACCATAGACATAAAGCATAGAACGAAGACTTGGTGTGACACATACAACATTACCATAGACACAAAGCACAGAACGAAGACTTGGTGTGACACATACAACATTACCATAGACACAAAGCACAGAACGAAGACTTGGTGTGACACATACAACATTACCATAGACACAAAGCACAGAACGAAGACTTGGAGTGACACATACAACATTACCATAGACACAAAGCACAGAACGAAGACTTGGCGTGACACATACAACATTACCATAGACACAAAGCATAGAACGAAGACTTGGTGTGACACATACAACATTATCATAGACACAAAGCACAGAACGAAGACTTGGCGTGACTCATACAACATTACCATAGACACAAAGCACAGAACGAAGACTTGGTGTGACACATACAACATTACCATAGACACAAAGCACAGAACGAAGACTTGGCGTGACACATCCAACATTACCATAGACACAAAGCACAGAACGAAGAATTGGTGTGACACATACAACATTACCATAGACACAAAGCACAGAACGAAGAATTGGTGTGACACATACAACATTACCATAGACACAAAGCACAGAACGAAGACTTGGCGTGACACATACAACATTACCATAGACACAAAGCACAGAACGAAGACTTGGCGTGACACATACAACATTACCATAGACATAAAGCACAGAACGAAGACTTGGCGTGACACATACAACATTACCATAGACATAAAGCACAGAACGAAGACTTGGTGTGCCACATACAACATTACCATAGACACAAAGCACAGAACGAAGACTTGGTGTGACACATACAACATTACCATAGACACAAAGCACAGAGCGAAGACTTGGAGTGACACATACAACATTACCATAGACACAAAGCACAGAACGAAGACTTGGCGTGACACATACAACATTACCATAGCAACAAAGCACAGAACGAAGACTTGGCGTGACACATACAACATTACCATAGACACAAAGCAAAGAACGAAGACTTGGCGTGACACATACAACATTACCATAGATACAAAGCACAGAACGAAGACTTGGTGTGACACATACAACATTACCATAGACACAAAGCACAGAGCGAAGACTTGGAGTGACACATACAACATTACCCTAGACACAAAGCACAGAACGAAGACTTGGCGTGACACATACAACATTACCATAGACACAAAGCACAGAACGAAGACTTGGTGTGACACATACAACATTACCATAAACACAAAGCACAGAACGAAGACTTGGTGTGACACATACAACATTACCATAGACACAAAGCACAGAACGAAGACTTGATGTGACACATACAACATTACCATAGACACAAAGCATAGAACGAAGACTTGGTGTGACACATACAACATTACCATAGACACAAAGCACAGAACGAAGACTTGGCGTGACACATACAACATTACCATAGACACAAAGCACAGAACGAAGACTTGGTGTGACACATACAACATTACCATAGACACAAAGCACAGAACGAAGACTTGGCGTGACACATACAACATTACCATAGAAACAAAGCACAGAACGAAGAATTCGTGTGACACATACAACATTACCATAGACACAAAGCACAGAACGAAGACTTGGCGTGACACATACAACATTACCATAGACACAAAGCACAGAACGAAGAATTGGCGTGACACATACAACATTACCATAGACACAAAGCACAGAACGAAGACTTGGCGTGACACATACAACATTACCATAGACACAAAGCACAGAACGAAGACTTGGCGTGACACATACAACATTACCATAGACACAAAGCACAGAACGAAGACTTGGCGTGACACATACAACATTACCATAGACACAAAGCACAGAACGAAGACTTGGTGTGACACATACAACATTACCATAGACACAAAGCACAGAACGAAGACTTGGCGTGACACATACAACATTACCATAGACATAAAGCACAGAGCGAAGACTTGGTGTGCCACATACAACATTACCATAGACACAAAGCACAAAACGAAGACTTGGTGTGACACATACAACATTACCATAGACACAAAGCACAGAGCGAAGACTTGGAGTGACACATACAACATTACCATAGACACAAAGCACAGAACGAAGACTTGGCGTGACACATACAACATTACCATAGACACAAAGCAAAGAACGAAGACTTGGCGTGACACATACAACATTACCATAGACACAAAGCAAAGAACGAAGACTTGGCGTGACACATACAACATTACCATAGATACAAAGCACAGAGCGAAGACTTGGTGTGACACATACAACATTACCATAGACACAAAGCACAGAGCGAAGACTTGGAGTGACACATACAACATTACCCTAGACACAAAGCACAGAACGAAGACTTGGTGTGACACATACAACATTACCATAGACACAAAGCACAGAACGAAGACTTGGTGTGACACATACAACATTACCATAGACACAAAGCACAGAACGAAGACTTGGTGTGACACATACAACATTACCATAGACACAAAGCACAGAACGAAGACTTGATGTGACACATACAACATTACCATAGACACAAAGCATAGAACGAAGACTTGGTGTGACACATACAACATTACCATAGACACAAAGCACAGAACGAAGACTTGGCGTGACACATACAACATTACCATAGACACAAAGCACAGAACGAAGACTTGGTGTGACACATACAACATTACCATAGACACAAAGCACAGAACGAAGACTTGGCGTGACACATACAACATTACCATAGACACAAAGCACAGAGCGAAGACTTGGTGTGACACATACAACATTACCATAGACACAAAGCACAGAACGAAGACGTGGTGTGACACATACAACATTACCATAGACACAAAGCACAGAACGAAGACTTGATGTGACACATACAACATTACCATAGACACAAAGCATAGAACGAAGACTTGATGTGACACATACAACATTACCATAGATAAAAAGCACAGAACGAAGACTTGGCGTGACACATACAACATTACCATAGACACAAAGCACAGAACGAAGAATTGGTGTGACTCATACAACATTACCATAGACACAAAGCACAGAATGAAGACTTGGCGTGACACATACAACATTATCATAGACACAAAGCACAGAACGAAGACTTGGCGTGACACATACAACATTACCATAGACACAAAGCACAGAACGAAGACTTGGTGTGACACATACAACATTACCATAGACACAAAGCACAGAACGAAGACTTGGTGTGACACATACAACATTACCATAGACACAAAGCACAAAACGAAGACTTGGTGTGACACATACAACATTACCATAGACACAAAGCATAGAACGAAGACTTGGTGTGACACATACAACATTACCATAGACACAAAGCACAGAACGAAGACTTGGCGTGACACATACAACATTACCATAGACACAAAGCACAGAACGAAGACTTGGTGTGACACATACAACATTACCATAGACACAAAGCACAGAACGAAGACTTGACGTGACACATACAACATTACCATAGACACAAAGCACAGAACGAAGAATTGGTGTGACACATACAACATTACCATAGACACAAAGCACAGAACGAAGACTTGGTGTGACACATACAACATTACCATAGACACAAAGCACAGAACGAAGACTTGGCCTGACTCATACAACATTACCATAGACACAAAGCACAGAACGAAGACTTGGTGTGACACATACAACATTACCATAGACACAAAGCACAGAACGAAGACTTGGCGTGACACATCCAACATTACCATAGACACAAAGCACAGAACGAAGAATTGGTGTGACACATACAACATTACCATAGACACAAAGCACAGAACGAAGACTTGGCGTGACACATACAACATTACCATAGACACAAAGCACAGAACGAAGAATTGGTGTGACACATACAACATTACCATAGACACAAAGCACAGAACGAAGACTTGGCGTGACACATACAACATTACCATAGACACAAAGCACAGAACGAAGACTTGGTGTGACACATACAACATTACCATAGACACAAAGCACAGAACGAAGACTTGGCGTGACACATACAACATTACCATAGACACAAAGCACAGAACGAAGACTTCGCGTGACACATACAACATTACCATAGACACAAAGCACAGAACGAAGACTTGGCGTGACACATACAACATTACCATAGACATAAAGCACAGAACGAAGACTTGGTGTGCCACATACAACATTACCATAGACACAAAGCACAGAACGAAGACTTGGTGTGACACATACAACATTACCATAGACACAAAGCACAGAACGAAGACTTGGTGTGACACATACAACATTAACATAGACACAAAGCACAGAACGAAGAATTGGTGTGACACATACAACATTACCATAGACACAAAGCATAGAACGAAGACTTGGTGTGACACATACAACATTACTATAGACACAAAGCACAGAACGAAGACTTGGTGCGACACATACAACATTACCATAGACATAAAGCATAGAACGAAGACTTGGTGTGACACATACAACATTACCATAGACACAAAGCACAGAACGAAGACTTGGTGTGACACATACAACATTACCATAGACACAAAGCACAGAACGAAGACTTGGTGTGACACATACAACATTACCATAGACACAAAGCACAGAACGAAGACTTGGAGTGACACATACAACATTACCATAGACACAAAGCACAGAACGAAGACTTGGCGTGACACATACAACATTACCATAGACACAAAGCATAGAACGAAGACTTGGTGTGACACATACAACATTATCATAGACACAAAGCACAGAACGAAGACTTGGCGTGACTCATACAACATTACCATAGACACAAAGCACAGAACGAAGACTTGGTGTGACACATACAACATTACCATAGACACAAAGCACAGAACGAAGACTTGGCGTGACACATCCAACATTACCATAGACACAAAGCACAGAACGAAGAATTGGTGTGACACATACAACATTACCATAGACACAAAGCACAGAACGAAGACTTGGCGTGACACATACAACATTACCATAGACACAAAGCACAGAACGAAGAATTGGTGTGACACATACAACATTACCATAGACACAAAGCACAGAACGAAGACTTGGCGTGACACATACAACATTACCATAGACACAAAGCACAGAACGAAGACTTGGCGTGACACATACAACATTACCATAGACATAAAGCACAGAACGAAGACTTGGCGTGACACATACAACATTACCATAGACATAAAGCACAGAACGAAGACTTGGTGTGCCACATACAACATTACCATAGACACAAAGCACAGAACGAAGACTTGGTGTGACACATACAACATTACCATAGACACAAAGCACAGAGCGAAGACTTGGAGTGACACATACAACATTACCATAGACACAAAGCACAGAACGAAGACTTGGCGTGACACATACAACATTACCATAGCAACAAAGCACAGAACGAAGACTTGGCGTGACACATACAACATTACCATAGACACAAAGCAAAGAACGAAGACTTGGCGTGACACATACAACATTACCATAGATACAAAGCACAGAACGAAGACTTGGTGTGACACATACAACATTACCATAGACACAAAGCACAGAGCGAAGACTTGGAGTGACACATACAACATTACCCTAGACACAAAGCACAGAACGAAGACTTGGCGTGACACATACAACATTACCATAGACACAAAGCACAGAACGAAGACTTGGTGTGACACATACAACATTACCATAGACACAAAGCACAGAACGAAGACTTGGTGTGACACATACAACATTACCATAGACACAAAGCACAGAACGAAGACTTGATGTGACACATACAACATTACCATAGACACAAAGCATAGAACGAAGACTTGGTGTGACACATACAACATTACCATAGACACAAAGCACAGAACGAAGACTTGGCGTGACACATACAACATTACCATAGACACAAAGCACAGAACGAAGACTTGGTGTGACACATACAACATTACCATAGACACAAAGCACAGAACGAAGACTTGGCGTGACACATACAACATTACCATAGAAACAAAGCACAGAACGAAGAATTCGTGTGACACATACAACATTACCATAGACACAAAGCACAGAACGAAGACTTGGCGTGACACATACAACATTACCATAGACACAAAGCACAGAACGAAGAATTGGCGTGACACATACAACATTACCATAGACACAAAGCACAGAACGAAGACTTGGCGTGACACATACAACATTACCATAGACACAAAGCACAGAACGAAGACTTGGCGTGACACATACAACATTACCATAGACACAAAGCACAGAACGAAGACTTGGCGTGACACATACAACATTACCATAGACACAAAGCACAGAACGAAGACTTGGTGTGACACATACAACATTACCATAGACACAAAGCACAGAACGAAGACTTGGCGTGACACATACAACATTACCATAGACATAAAGCACAGAACGAAGACTTGGCGTGACACATGCAACATTACCATAGACATAAAGCACAGAACGAAGACTTGGTGTGCCACATACAACATTACCATAGACACAAAGCACAGAACGAAGACTTGGCGTGACACATACAACATTACCATAGACACAAAGCATAGAACGAAGACTTGGCGTGACACATACAGCATTACCATAGACACAAAGCACAGAACGAAGACTTGGCGTGACACATACAACATTACCATAGACACAAAGCACAGAACGAAGACTTGGCGTGACACATACAACATTACCATAGACACAAAGCACAGAACGAAGACTTGGTGTGACACATACAACATTACCATAGACACAAAGCACAGAACGAAGACTTGGCGTGACACATACAACATTACCATAGACATAAAGCACAGAACGAAGACTTGGCGTGACACATGCAACATTACCATAGACATAAAGCACAGAACGAAGACTTGGTGTGCCACATACAACATTACCATAGACACAAAGCACAGAACGAAGACTTGGCGTGACACATACAACATTACCATAGACACAAAGCATAGAACGAAGACTTGGCGTGACACATACAGCATTACCATAGACACAAAGCAAAGAACGAAGACTTGGCGTGACACATACAACATTACTATAGACACAAAGCACAGAAGGAAGACTTGGTGTGACACATACAACATTACCATAGACACAAAACACAGAACGAAGACTTGGCGTGACACATACAACATTACCATAGATACAAAGCACAGAACGAAGACTTGGTGTGACACATACAACATTACCATAGACACAAAGCACAGAACGAAGAATTGGTGTGACACATACAACATTAACATAGACACAAAGGACAGAACGAAGAATTGGTGTGACACATACAACATTACCATAGACACAAAGCACAGAACGAAGACTTGGTGCGACACATACAACATTACCATAGACACAAAGCATAGAACGAAGACTTGGTGTGACACATACAGCATTAACATAGACACAAAGCACAGAACGAAGACTTGGCGTGACACATACAACATTACCATAGACACAAAGCACAGAACGAAGACTTGGTGTGACACATACAACATTACCATAGACACAAAGCACAGAACGAAGACTTGGTGTGACACATACAACATTACCATAGACACAAAGCATAGAACGAAGACTTGGTGTGACACATACAACATTACCATAGACACAAAGCACAGAACGAAGACTTGGTGCGACACATACAACATTACCATAGACACAAAGCACAGAACGAAGAATTGGTGTGAAACATAAAACATTACCATACACACAAAGCACAGAACGAAGAATTGGTGTGACACATACAACATTACCATAGACACAAAGCAAAGAACGAAGTCTTGGCGTGACACATACAACATTACTATAGACACAAAGCACAGAAGGAAGACTTGGTGTGACACATACAACATTACCATAGACACAAAGCACAGAACGAAGACTTGGCGTGACACATACAACATTACCATAGACACAAAGCACAGAACGAAGACTTGGTGTGACACATACAACATTACCATAGACACAAAGTACAGAACGAAGACTTGGCGTGACACATACAACATTACCATAGATACAAAGCACAGAACGAAGACTTGGTGTGACACATACAACATTACCATAGACACAAAGCACAGAACGAAGAATTGGTGTGACACATACAACATTAACATAGACACAAAGCACAGAACGAAGAATTGGTGTGACACATACAACATTACCATAGACACAAAGCACAGAACGAAGACTTGGTGCGACACATACAACATTACCATAGACACAAAGCACAGAACGAAGACTTGGCGTGACACATACAACATTACCATAGACACAAAGCACAGAACGAAGACTTGGTGTGACACATACAACATTACCATAGACACAAAGCATAGAACGAAGACTTGGTGTGACACATACAACATTACCATAGACACAAAGCACAAAACGAAGACTTGGTGTGACACATACAACATTACCATAGACACAAAGCACAGAACGAAGAATTGGTGTGACACATACAACATTACCATACACACAAACCACAGAACGAAGATTTGGCGTGACACATACAACATTACCATAGACACAAAGCACAGAATGAAGATGTGGCGTGACACATATAACATTACCATAGACACAAAGCACAGAACGAAGACTTGGCGTGACACATACAACATTACCATAGACACAAAGCACAGAACGAAGACTTGGTGTGACACATACAACATTACCATAGACACAAAGCACAGAACGAAGACTTGGCGTAACACATACAACATTACCATAGACACAAAGCACAGAACGAAGACTTGGTGTGACACATACAACATTACCATAGACACAAAGCACAGAACGAAGACTTGGCGTGACACATACAACATTACTATAGACACAAAGCACAGAACGAAGACTTGGTGTGACACATACAACATTACCATAGACACAAAGCACAGAACGAAGACTTGGCGTGACACATACAACATTACCATAGACACAGAGCACAGAACGAAGACTTGGCGTGACACATACAACATTACCATAGACACAAAGCACAGAACGAAGACTTGACGTGACACATAAAACATTACTATAGACACAAAGCACAGAACGAAGACTTGGTGTGACACATACAACATTACCATAGACAAAAAGCACAGAACGAAGACTTGGCGTAACACATACAACATTACCATAGACACGAAGCACAGAACGAAGAATTGGTGTGACACATACAACATTACCATAGACACAAAGCATAGAACGAAGACTTGGCGTGACACATACAACATTACCATAGACACAAAGCACAGAACGAAGACTTGGCGTGACACATACAACATTACCATAGACACAAAGCACAGAACGAAGACTTGGCGTGACACATACAACATTACCATAGACACAAAGCACAGAACGAAGACTTGGCGTGACACATACAACATTACCATAGACACAAAGCACAGAACGAAGACTTGGCGTGACACAAACAACATTACCATAGACACAAAGCACAGAACGAAGACTTGGTGTGACACATACAACATTACCATAGACACAAAGCACAGAACGATCACTTGGCGTGCCACATACAACATTACCATAGACACAAAGCACAGAACGAAGAATTGGTGTGACACATAAAACATTACCATAGACACAAAGCACAGAACGAAGAATTGGTGTGACACATACAACATTCCCATAGACACAAAGCACAGAACGAAGACTTGGTGCGACACATACAACATTACCATAGACACAAAGCATAGAACGAAGACTTGGTGTGACACATACAACATTACCATAGACACAAAGCATAGAGCGAAGACTTGGTGTGACACATACAACATTACCATAGACACAAAGCACAGAACGAAGACTTGGTGTGACACATACAACATTACCATAGACACAAAGCACAGAACGAAGAATTGGTGTGACACATACAACATTACCATAGACACAAACCACAGAACGAAGACTTGACGTGACACATACAACATTACCATAGACACAAAGCATAGAACGAAGACTTGGCGTGACACATACAACATTACCATAGACACAAAGCACAGAACGAAGACTTGGCGTGACACATACAACATTACCATAGACACAAAGCACAGAACGAAGACTTGGCGTGACACATACAACATTACCATAGACACAAAGCACAGAACGAAGACTTGGCGTGACACATACAACATTACCATAGACACAAAGCACAGAACGAAGACTTGGCGTGACACAAACAACATTACCATAGACACAAAGCACAGAACGAAGACTTGGTGTGACACATACAACATTACCATAGACACAAAGCACAGAACGATCACTTGGCGTGCCACATACAACATTACCATAGACACAAAGCACAGAACGAAGAATTGGTGTGACACATAAAACATTACCATAGACACAAAGCACAGAACGAAGAATTGGTGTGACACATACAACATTCCCATAGACACAAAGCACAGAACGAAGACTTGGTGCGACACATACAACATTACCATAGACACAAAGCACAGAACGAAGACTTGGCGTGACACATACAACATTACCATAGACACAAAGCACAGAACGAAGACTTGGTGTGACACATACAACATTACCATAGACACAAAGCATAGAACGAAGACTTGGTGTGACACATACAACATTACCATAGACACAAAGCACAAAACGAAGACTTGGTGTGACACATACAACATTACCATAGACACAAAGCACAGAACGAAGAATTGGTGTGACACATACAACATTACCATACACACAAACCACAGAACGAAGATTTGGCGTGACACATACAACATTACCATAGACACAAAGCACAGAATGAAGATGTGGCGTGACACATATAACATTACCATAGACACAAAGCACAGAACGAAGACTTGGCGTGACACATACAACATTACCATAGACACAAAGCACAGAACGAAGACTTGGTGTGACACATACAACATTACCATAGACACAAAGCACAGAACGAAGACTTGGCGTAACACATACAACATTACCATAGACACAAAGCACAGAACGAAGACTTGGTGTGACACATACAACATTACCATAGACACAAAGCACAGAACGAAGACTTGGCGTGACACATACAACATTACTATAGACACAAAGCACAGAACGAAGACTTGGTGTGACACATACAACATTACTATAGACACAAAGCACAGAACGAAGACTTGGTGTGACACATACAACATTACCATAGACACAAAGCACAGAACGAAGACTTGGCGTGACACATACAACATTACCATACACACAAACCACAGAACGAAGATTTGGCGTGACACATACAACATTACCATAGACACAAAGCAAAGAACGAAGTCTTGGCGTGACACATACAACATTACTATAGACACAAAGCACAGAAGGAAGACTTGGTGTGACACATACAACATTACCATAGACACAAAGCACAGAACGAAGACTTGGCGTGACACATACAACATTACCATAGACACAAAGCACAGAACGAAGACTTGGTGTGACACATACAACATTACCATAGACACAAAGTACAGAACGAAGACTTGGCGTGACACATACAACATTACCATAGACACAAAGCACAGAACGAAGACTTGGTGTGACACATACAACATTACCATAGACACAAAGCACAGAACGAAGACTTGGCGTGACACATACAACATTACCATAGACATAAAGCACAGAACGAAGACTTGGCGTGACACATGCAACATTACCATAGACATAAAGCACAGAACGAAGACTTGGTGTGCCACATACAACATTACCATAGACACAAAGCACAGAACGAAGACTTGGCGTGACACATACAACATTACCATAGACACAAAGCATAGAACGAAGACTTGGCGTGACACATACAGCATTACCATAGACACAAAGCACAGAACGAAGACTTGGCGTGACACATACAACATTACCATAGACACAAAGCACAGAACGAAGACTTGGCGTGACACATACAACATTACCATAGACACAAAGCACAGAACGAAGACTTGGTGTGACACATACAACATTACCATAGACACAAAGCACAGAACGAAGACTTGGCGTGACACATACAACATTACCATAGACATAAAGCACAGAACGAAGACTTGGCGTGACACATGCAACATTACCATAGACATAAAGCACAGAACGAAGACTTGGTGTGCCACATACAACATTACCATAGACACAAAGCACAGAACGAAGACTTGGCGTGACACATACAACATTACCATAGACACAAAGCATAGAACGAAGACTTGGCGTGACACATACAGCATTACCATAGACACAAAGCAAAGAACGAAGACTTGGCGTGACACATACAACATTACTATAGACACAAAGCACAGAAGGAAGACTTGGTGTGACACATACAACATTACCATAGACACAAAACACAGAACGAAGACTTGGCGTGACACATACAACATTACCATAGATACAAAGCACAGAACGAAGACTTGGTGTGACACATACAACATTACCATAGACACAAAGCACAGAACGAAGAATTGGTGTGACACATACAACATTAACATAGACACAAAGGACAGAACGAAGAATTGGTGTGACACATACAACATTACCATAGACACAAAGCACAGAACGAAGACTTGGTGCGACACATACAACATTACCATAGACACAAAGCATAGAACGAAGACTTGGTGTGACACATACAGCATTAACATAGACACAAAGCACAGAACGAAGACTTGGCGTGACACATACAACATTACCTTAGACACAAAGCACAGAACGAAGACTTGGTGTGACACATACAACATTACCATAGACACAAAGCACAGAACGAAGACTTGGTGTGACACATACAACATTACCATAGACACAAAGCATAGAACGAAGACTTGGTGTGACACATACAACATTACCATAGACACAAAGCACAGAACGAAGACTTGGTGCGACACATACAACATTACCATAGACACAAAGCACAGAACGAAGAATTGGTGTGAAACATACAACATTACCATACACACAAACCACAGAACGAAGATTTGGCGTGACACATACAACATTACCATAGACACAAAGCAAAGAACGAAGTCTTGGCGTGACACATACAACATTACTATAGACACAAAGCACAGAAGGAAGACTTGGTGTGACACATACAACATTACCATAGACACAAAGCACAGAACGAAGACTTGGCGTGACACATACAACATTACCATAGACACAAAGCACAGAACGAAGACTTGGTGTGACACATACAACATTACCATAGACACAAAGTACAGAACGAAGACTTGGCGTGACACATACAACATTACCATAGATACAAAGCACAGAACGAAGACTTGGTGTGACACATACAACATTACCATAGACACAAAGCACAGAACGAAGAATTGGTGTGACACATACAACATTAACATAGACACAAAGCACAGAACGAAGAATTGGTGTGACACATACAACATTACCATAGACACAAAGCACAGAACGAAGACTTGGTGCGACACATACAACATTACCATAGACACAAAGCACAGAACGAAGACTTGGCGTGACACATACAACATTACCATAGACACAAAGCACAGAACGAAGACTTGGTGTGACACATACAACATTACCATAGACACAAAGCATAGAACGAAGACTTGGTGTGACACATACAACATTACCATAGACACAAAGCACAAAACGAAGACTTGGTGTGACACATACAACATTACCATAGACACAAAGCACAGAACGAAGAATTGGTGTGACACATACAACATTACCATACACACAAACCACAGAACGAAGATTTGGCGTGACACATACAACATTACCATAGACACAAAGCACAGAATGAAGATGTGGCGTGACACATATAACATTACCATAGACACAAAGCACAGAACGAAGACTTGGCGTGACACATACAACATTACCATAGACACAAAGCACAGAACGAAGACTTGGTGTGACACATACAACATTACCATAGACACAAAGCACAGAACGAAGACTTGGCGTAACACATACAACATTACCATAGACACAAAGCACAGAACGAAGACTTGGTGTGACACATACAACATTACCATAGACACAAAGCACAGAACGAAGACTTGGCGTGACACATACAACATTACTATAGACACAAAGCACAGAACGAAGACTTGGTGTGACACATACAACATTACCATAGACACAAAGCACAGAACGAAGACTTGGCGTGACACATACAACATTACCATAGACACAGAGCACAGAACGAAGACTTGGCGTGACACATACAACATTACCATAGACACAAAGCACAGAACGAAGACTTGACGTGACACATAAAACATTACTATAGACACAAAGCACAGAACGAAGACTTGGTGTGACACATACAACATTACCATAGACAAAAAGCACAGAACGAAGACTTGGCGTAACACATACAACATTACCATAGACACGAAGCACAGAACGAAGAATTGGTGTGACACATACAACATTACCATAGACACAAAGCATAGAACGAAGACTTGGCGTGACACATACAACATTACCATAGACACAAAGCACAGAACGAAGACTTGGCGTGACACATACAACATTACCATAGACACAAAGCACAGAACGAAGACTTGGCGTGACACATACAACATTACCATAGACACAAAGCACAGAACGAAGACTTGGCGTGACACATACAACATTACCATAGACACAAAGCACAGAACGAAGACTTGGCGTGACACAAACAACATTACCATAGACACAAAGCACAGAACGAAGACTTGGTGTGACACATACAACATTACCATAGACACAAAGCACAGAACGATCACTTGGCGTGCCACATACAACATTACCATAGACACAAAGCACAGAACGAAGAATTGGTGTGACACATAAAACATTACCATAGACACAAAGCACAGAACGAAGAATTGGTGTGACACATACAACATTCCCATAGACACAAAGCACAGAACGAAGACTTGGTGCGACACATACAACATTACCATAGACACAAAGCATAGAACGAAGACTTGGTGTGACACATACAACATTACCATAGACACAAAGCATAGAGCGAAGACTTGGTGTGACACATACAACATTACCATAGACACAAAGCACAGAACGAAGACTTGGTGTGACACATACAACATTACCATAGACACAAAGCACAGAACGAAGAATTGGTGTGACACATACAACATTACCATAGACACAAACCACAGAACGAAGACTTGACGTGACACATACAACATTACCATAGACACAAAGCATAGAACGAAGACTTGGCGTGACACATACAACATTACCATAGACACAAAGCACAGAACGAAGACTTGGCGTGACACATACAACATTACCATAGACACAAAGCACAGAACGAAGACTTGGCGTGACACATACAACATTACCATAGACACAAAGCACAGAACGAAGACTTGGCGTGACACATACAACATTACCATAGACACAAAGCACAGAACGAAGACTTGGCGTGACACAAACAACATTACCATAGACACAAAGCACAGAACGAAGACTTGGTGTGACACATACAACATTACCATAGACACAAAGCACAGAACGATCACTTGGCGTGCCACATACAACATTACCATAGACACAAAGCACA
Source organism: Bathymodiolus brooksi (assembly GCA_963680875.1). NCBI lineage: Eukaryota > Metazoa > Mollusca > Bivalvia > Mytilida > Modiolidae > Bathymodiolus > Bathymodiolus brooksi. Next base: position 129,205,319 of record OY804577.1, on the reverse strand, counting down.
GAACGAAGAATTGGTGTGACACATAAAACATTACCATAGACACAAAGCACAGAACGAAGAATTGGTGTGACACATACAACATTCCCATAGACACAAAGCACAGAACGAAGACTTGGTGCGACACATACAACATTACCATAGACACAAAGCATAGAACGAAGACTTGGTGTGACACATACAACATTACCATAGACACAAAGCATAGAAGCGAAGACTTGGTGTGACACATACAACATTACCATAGACACAAAGCACAGAACGAAGACTTGGTGTGACACATACAACATTACCATAGACACAAAGCACAGAACGAAGAATTGGTGTGACACATACAACATTACCATAGACACAAACCACAGAACGAAGACTTGACGTGACACATACAACATTACCATAGACACAAAGCACAGAACGAAGACTTGGTGTGACACATACAACATTACCATAGACACAAAGCACAGAACGAAGACTTGGTGTGACACATACAACATTACCATAGACACAAAGCACAGAACGAAGACTTGGTGTGACACATACAACATTACCATAGACACAAAGCACAGAACGAAGAATTGGTGTGACACATACAACATTACCATAGACACAAACCACAGAACGAAGACTTGACGTGACACATACAACATTACCATAGACACAAAGCACAGAACGAAGACTTGGTGTGACACATACAACATTACCATAGACACAAAGCACAGAACGAAGAATTTGTGTGACACATACAACATTACCATAGACACAAACCACAAAACGAAGACTTGACGTGACACATACAACATTACCATAGACACAAAGAACAGAACGAAGACTTGGTGTGACACATACAACATTACCATAGACACAAAGCACGGAACGAAGACTTGGTGTGACACATACAACATTACCATAGACACAAAGCACAGAACGAAGACTTGGTGTGACACATACAACATTACCATAGACACAAAGCACAGAACGAAGAATTGGTGTGACACATACAACATTACCATAGACACAAACCACAGAACGAAGACTTGACGTGACACATACAACATTACCATAGACACAAAGCACAGAACGAAGACTTGGTGTGACACATACAACATTACCATAGACACAAAGCACAGAACGAAGACTTGGTGTGACACATACAACATTACCATAGACACAAAGCACAGAACGAAGACTTGGTGTGACACATACAACATTACCATAGACACAAAGCACAGAACGAAGAATTGGTGTGACACATACAACATTACCATAGACACAAACCACAGAACGAAGACTTGACGTGACACATACAACATTACCATAGACACAAAGCACAGAACGAAGACTTGGTGTGACACATACAACATTACCATAGACACAAAGCACAGAACGAAGACTTGGTGTGACACATACAATATTACCATAGACACAAAGGACAGAACGAAGACTTGGTGTGACACATACAACATTACCATAGACACAAAGCACAGAACGAAGACTTGATGTGACACATACAACATTACCATAGATACAAAGCACAGAACGAAGACTTGGTGTGACACATACAACATTCCCATCGACACAGAGCGAAGACTTGGAGTGACACATACAACATTACCATAGACACAAAGCACAGAACGAAGACTTGGAGTGACACATACAACATTACCACAGACACAAAGCACAGAACGAAGACTTGGCGTGACACATACAACATTACCATAGACACAAAGCACAGAACGAAGACTTGGTGTGACACATACAACATTACCATAGACACAAAGCAAAGAACAAAGACTTGGTGTGACACATACAACATTACCATAGACACAAAGCATAGAACGAAGACTTGGTGTGACACATACAGCATTACCATAGACACAAAGCATAGAACGAAGAATTGGTGTGACACATACAACATTACCATAGACACAAAGCACAGAACGAAGAATTGGTGTGACACATACAACATTACCATAGACACAAAGCACAGAACAAAGACTTGGTGTGACACATACAACAATACCATAGACACAAAGCACAGAACAAAGACTTGGTGTGACACATACAACATTACCATAGACGCAAAGCACAGAACGAAGACTTGGCGTGACACATACAACATTACCATAGACACAAAGCACAGAACGAAGACTTGGCGTGACACATACAACATTACCATAGACACAAAGCACAGAACGAAGACTTGGCGTGACACATACAACATTACCATAGACACAAAGCACAGAACGAAGACTTGGCGTGACACAAACAACATTACCATAGACACAAAGCACAGAACGAAGACTTGGTGTGACACATACAACATTACCATAGACACAAAGCACAGAACGATCACTTGGCGTGCCACATACAACATTACCATAGACACAAAGCACAGAACGAAGAATTGGTGTGACACATAAAACATTACCATAGACACAAAGCACAGAACGAAGAATTGGTGTGACACATACAACATTCCCATAGACACAAAGCACAGAACGAAGACTTGGTGCGACACATACAACATTACCATAGACACAAAGCATAGAACGAAGACTTGGTGTGACACATACAACATTACCATAGACACAAAGCATAGAGCGAAGACTTGGTGTGACACATACAACATTACCATAGACACAAAGCACAGAACGAAGACTTGGTGTGACACATACAACATTACCATAGACACAAAGCACAGAACGAAGAATTGGTGTGACACATACAACATTACCATAGACACAAACCACAGAACGAAGACTTGACGTGACACATACAACATTACCATAGACACAAAGCACAGAACGAAGACTTGGTGTGACACATACAACATTACCATAGACACAAAGCACAGAACGAAGACTTGGTGTGACACATACAACATTACCATAGACACAAAGCACAGAACGAAGACTTGACGTGACACATAAAACATTACTATAGACACAAAGCACAGAACGAAGACTTGGTGTGACACATACAACATTACCATAGACAAAAAGCACAGAACGAAGACTTGGCGTGACACATACAACATTACCATAGACACGAAGCACAGAACGAAGAATTGGTGTGACACATACAACATTACCATAGACACAAAGCATAGAACGAAGACTTGGCGTGACACATACAACATTACCATAGACACAAAGCACAGAACGAAGACTTGGCGTGACACATACAACATTACCATAGACACAAAGCACAGAACGAAGACTTGGCGTGACACATACAACATTACCATAGACACAAAGCACAGAACGAAGACTTGGCGTGACACATACAACATTACCATAGACACAAAGCACAGAACGAAGACTTGGCGTGACACAAACAACATTACCATAGACACAAAGCACAGAACGAAGACTTGGTGTGACACATACAACATTACCATAGACACAAAGCACAGAACGATCACTTGGCGTGCCACATACAACATTACCATAGACACAAAGCACAGAACGAAGAATTGGTGTGACACATAAAACATTACCATAGACACAAAGCACAGAACGAAGAATTGGTGTGACACATACAACATTACCATAGACACAAAGCACAGAACGATCACTTGGCGTGCCACATACAACATTACCATAGACACAAAGCACAGAACGAAGAATTGGTGTGACACATAAAACATTACCATAGACACAAAGCACAGAACGAAGAATTGGTGTGACACATACAACATTCCCATAGACACAAAGCACAGAACGAAGACTTGGTGCGACACATACAACATTACCATAGACACAAAGCATAGAACGAAGACTTGGTGTGACACATACAACATTACCATAGACACAAAGCATAGAAGCGAAGACTTGGTGTGACACATACAACATTACCATAGACACAAAGCACAGAACGAAGACTTGGTGTGACACATACAACATTACCATAGACACAAAGCACAGAACGAAGAATTGGTGTGACACATACAACATTACCATAGACACAAAGCACAGAACGAAGACTTGGTGTGACACATACAACATTACCATAGACACAAAGCACAGAACGAAGACTTGGTGTGACACATACAACATTACCATAGACACAAAGCACAGAACGAAGACTTGGTGTGACACATACAACATTACCATAGACACAAAGCACAGAACGAAGAATTGGTGTGACACATACAACATTACCATAGACACAAACCACAGAACGAAGACTTGACGTGACACATACAACATTACCATAGACACAAAGCACAGAACGAAGACTTGGTGTGACACATACAACATTACCATAGACACAAAGCACAGAACGAAGAATTTGTGTGACACATACAACATTACCATAGACACAAACCACAAAACGAAGACTTGACGTGACACATACAACATTACCATAGACCCAAAGCACAGAACGAAGACTTGGTGTGACACATACAACATTACCATAGACACAAAGCACGGAACGAAGACTTGGTGTGACACATACAACATTACCATAGACACAAAGCACAGAACGAAGACTTGGTGTGACACATACAACATTACCATAGACACAAAGCACAGAACGAATAATTGGTGTGACACATACAACATTACCATAGACACAAACCACAGAACGAAGACTTGACGTGACACATACAACATTACCATAGACACAAAGCACAGAACGAAGACTTGGTGTGACACATACAACATTACCATAGACACAAAGCACAGAACGAAGACTTGGTGTGACACATACAACATTACCATAGACACAAAGCACAGAACGAAGACTTGGTGTGACACATACAACATTACCATAGACACAAAGCACAGAACGAAGAATTGGTGTGACACATACAACATTACCATAGACACAAACCACAGAACGAAGACTTGACGTGACACATACAACATTACCATAGACACAAAGCACAGAACGAAGACTTGGTGTGACACATACAACATTACCATAGACACAAAGCACAGAGCGAAGACTTGGAGTGACACATACAACATTACCATAGACACAAAGCACAGAACGAAGACTTGGCGTGACACATACAACATTACCATAGCAACAAAGCACAGAACGAAGACTTGGCGTGACACATACAACATTACCATAGACACAAAGCAAAGAACGAAGACTTGGCGTGACACATACAACATTACCATAGATACAAAGCACAGAACGAAGACTTGGTGTGACACATACAACATTACCATAGACACAAAGCACAGAACGAAGACTTGGCGTGACACATACAACATTACCATAGACACAAAGCACAGAACGAAGACTTGGTGTGACACATACAACATTACCATAGACACAAATCACAGAACGAAGACTTGGTGTGACACATACAACATTACCATAGACACAAAGCACAGAACGAAGACTTGATGTGACACATACAACATTACCATAGACACAAAGCATAGAACGAAGACTTGGTGTGACACATACAACATTACCATAGACACAAAGCACAGAACGAAGACTTGGCGTGACACATACAACATTACCATAGACACAAAGCACAGAACGAAGACTTGGTGTGACACATACAACATTACCATAGACACAAAGCACAGAACGAAGACTTGGCGTGACACATACAACATTACCATAGAAACAAAGCACAGAACGAAGAATTCGTGTGACACATACAACATTACCATAGACACAAAGCACAGAACAAAGACTTGGCGTGACACATACAACATTACCATAGACACAAAGCACAGAACGAAGAATTGGTGTGACACATACAACATTACCATAGACACAAAGCACAGAACGAAGACTTGGCGTGACACATACAACATTACCATAGACACAAAGCACAGAACGAAGACTTGGCGTGACACATACAACATTACCATAGACACAAAGCACAGAACGAAGACTTGGCGTGACACATACAACATTACCATAGACACAAAGCACAGAACGAAGACTTGGTGTGACACATACAACATTACCATAGACACAAAGCACAGAACGAAGACTTGGCGTGACACATACAACATTACCATAGACATAAAGCACAGAACGAAGACTTGGCGTGACACATGCAACATTACCATAGACATAAAGCACAGAACGAAGACTTGGTGTGCCACATACAACATTACCATAGACACAAAGCACAGAACGAAGACTTGGCGTGACACATACAACATTACCATAGACACAAAGCATAGAACGAAGACTTGGCGTGACACATACAGCATTACCATAGACACAAAGCAAAGAACGAAGACTTGGCGTGACACATACAACATTACTATAGACACAAAGCACAGAAGGAAGACTTGGTGTGACACATACAACATTACCATAGACACAAAACACAGAACGAAGACTTGGCGTGACACATACAACATTACCATAGATACAAAGCACAGAACGAAGACTTGGTGTGACACATACAACATTACCATAGACACAAAGCACAGAACGAAGAATTGGTGTGACACATACAACATTACCATAGACACAAAGCACAGAACGAAGACTTGGTGCGACACATACAACATTACCATAGACACAAAGCATAGAACGAAGACTTGGTGTGACACATACAGCATTAACATAGACACAAAGCACAGAACGAAGACTTGGCGTGACACATACAACATTACCTTAGACACAAAGCACAGAACGAAGACTTGGTGTGACACATACAACATTACCATAGACACAAAGCACAGAACGAAGACTTGGTGTGACACATACAACATTACCATAGACACAAAGCATAGAACGAAGACTTGGTGTGACACATACAACATTACCATAGACACAAAGCACAGAACGAAGACTTGGTGCGACACATACAACATTACCATAGACACAAAGCACAGAACGAAGAATTGGTGTGACACATACAACATTACCATACACACAAACCACAGAACGAAGATTTGGCGTGACACATACAACATTACCATAGATACAAAGCAAAGAACGAAGTCTTGGCGTGACACATACAACATTACTATAGACACAAAGCACAGAAGGAAGACTTGGTGTGACACATACAACATTACCATAGACACAAAGCACAGAACGAAGACTTGGCGTGACACATACAACATTACCATAGACACAAAGTACAGAACGAAGACTTGGCGTGACACATACAACATTACCATAGACACAAAGTACAGAACGAAGACTTGGCGTGACACATACAACATTACCATAGATACAAAGCACAGAACGAAGACTTGGTGTGACACATACAACATTACCATAGACACAAAGCACAGAACGAAGAATTGGTGTGACACATACAACATTAACATAGACACAAAGCACAGAACGAAGAATTGGTGTGACACATACAACATTACCATAGACACAAAGCACAGAACGAAGACTTGGTGCGACACATACAACATTACCATAGACACAAAGCACAGAACGAAGACTTGGCGTGACACATACAACATTACCATAGACACAAAGCACAGAACGAAGACTTGGTGTGACACATACAACATTACCATAGACACAAAGCATAGAACGAAGACTTGGTGTGACACATACAACATTACCATAGACACAAAGCACAAAACGAAGAATTGGTGTGACACATACAACATTACCATACACACAAACCACAGAACGAAGATTTGGCGTGACACATACAACATTACCATAGACACAAAGCACAGAATGAAGATGTGGCGTGACACATATAACATTACCATAGACACAAAGCACAGAACGAAGACTTGGCGTGACACATACAACATTACCATAGACACAAAGCACAGAACGAAGACTTGGTGTGACACATACAACATTACCATAGACACAAAGCACAGAACGAAGACTTGGCGTAACACATACAACATTACCATAGACACAAAGCACAGAACGAAGACTTGGTGTGACACATAAAACATTACCATAGACACAAAGCACAGAACGAAGACTTGGCGTGACACATACAACATTACTATAGACACAAAGCACAGAACGAAGACTTGGTGTGACACATACAACATTACCATAGACACAAAGCACAGAACGAAGACTTGGCGTGACACATACAACATTACCATAGACACAGAGCACAGAACGAAGACTTGGCGTGACACATACAACATTACCATAGACACAAAGCACAGAACGAAGACTTGACGTGACACATAAAACATTACTATAGACACAAAGCACAGAACGAAGACTTGGTGTGACACATACAACATTACCATAGACAAAAAGCACAGAACGAAGACTTGGCGTAACACATACAACATTACCATAGACACGAAGCACAGAACGAAGAATTGGTGTGACACATACAACATTACCATAGACACAAAGCATAGAACGAAGACTTGGCGTGACACATACAACATTACCATAGACACAAAGCACAGAACGAAGACTTGGCGTGACACATACAACATTACCATAGACACAAAGCACAGAACGAAGACTTGGCGTGACACATACAACATTACCATAGACACAAAGCACAGAACGAAGACTTGGCGTGACACATACAACATTACCATAGACACAAAGCACAGAACGAAGACTTGGCGTGACACAAACAACATTACCATAGACACAAAGCACAGAACGAAGACTTGGTGTGACACATACAACATTACCATAGACACAAAGCACAGAACGATCACTTGGCGTGCCACATACAACATTACCATAGACACAAAGCACAGAACGAAGAATTGGTGTGACACATAAAACATTACCATAGACACAAAGCACAGAACGAAGAATTGGTGTGACACATACAACATTCCCATAGACACAAAGCACAGAACGAAGACTTGGTGTGACACATACAACATTACCATAGACACAAAGCATAGAACGAAGACTTGGTGTGACACATACAACATTACCATAGACACAAAGCATAGAGCGAAGACTTGGTGTGACACATACAACATTACCATAGACACAAAGCACAGAACGAAGACTTGGTGTGACACATACAACATTACCATAGACACAAAGCACAGAACGAAGAATTGGTGTGACACATACAACATTACCATAGACACAAACCACAGAACGAAGACTTGACGTGACACATACAACATTACCATAGACACAAAGCACAGAACGAAGACTTGGTGTGACACATACAACATTACCATAGACACAAAGCACAGAACGAAGACTTGGTGTGACACATACAACATTACCATAGACACAAAGCACAGAACGAAGACTTGACGTGACACATAAAACATTACTATAGACACAAAGCACAGAACGAAGACTTGGTGTGACACATACAACATTACCATAGACAAAAAGCACAGAACGAAGACTTGGCGTGACACATACAACATTACCATAGACACGAAGCACAGAACGAAGAATTGGTGTGACACATACAACATTACCATAGACACAAAGCATAGAACGAAGACTTGGCGTGACACATACAACATTACCATAGACACAAAGCACAGAACGAAGACTTGGCGTGACACATACAACATTACCATAGACACAAAGCACAGAACGAAGACTTGGCGTGACACATACAACATTACCATAGACACAAAGCACAGAACGAAGACTTGGCGTGACACATACAACATTACCATAGACACAAAGCACAGAACGAAGACTTGGCGTGACACAAACAACATTACCATAGACACAAAGCACAGAACGAAGACTTGGTGTGACACATACAACATTACCATAGACACAAAGCACAGAACGATCACTTGGCGTGCCACATACAACATTACCATAGACACAAAGCACAGAACGAAGAATTGGTGTGACACATAAAACATTACCATAGACACAAAGCACAGAACGAAGAATTGGTGTGACACATACAACATTCCCATAGACACAAAGCACAGAACGAAGACTTGGTGCGACACATACAACATTACCATAGACACAAAGCATAGAACGAAGACTTGGTGTGACACATACAACATTACCATAGACACAAAGCATAGAAGCGAAGACTTGGTGTGACACATACAACATTACCATAGACACAAAGCACAGAACGAAGACTTGGTGTGACACATACAACATTACCATAGACACAAAGCACAGAACGAAGAATTGGTGTGACACATACAACATTACCATAGACACAAACCACAGAACGAAGACTTGACGTGACACATACAACATTACCATAGACACAAAGCACAGAACGAAGACTTGGTGTGACACATACAACATTACCATAGACACAAAGCACAGAACGAAGACTTGGTGTGACACATACAACATTACCATAGACACAAAGCACAGAACGAAGACTTGGTGTGACACATACAACATTACCATAGACACAAAGCACAGAACGAAGAATTGGTGTGACACATACAACATTACCATAGACACAAACCACAGAACGAAGACTTGACGTGACACATACAACATTACCATAGACACAAAGCACAGAACGAAGACTTGGTGTGACACATACAACATTACCATAGACACAAAGCACAGAACGAAGAATTTGTGTGACACATACAACATTACCATAGACACAAACCACAAAACGAAGACTTGACGTGACACATACAACATTACCATAGACACAAAGCACAGAACGAAGACTTGGTGTGACACATACAACATTACCATAGACACAAAGCACGGAACGAAGACTTGGTGTGACACATACAACATTACCATAGACACAAAGCACAGAACGAAGACTTGGTGTGACACATACAACATTACCATAGACACAAAGCACAGAACGAAGAATTGGTGTGACACATACAACATTAACATAGACACAAACCACAGAACGAAGACTTGACGTGACACATACAACATTACCATAGACACAAAGCACAGAACGAAGACTTGGTGTGACACATACAACATTACCATAGACACAAAGCACAGAACGAAGACTTGGTGTGACACATACAACATTACCATAGACACAAAGCACAGAACGAAGACTTGGTGTGACACATACAACATTACCATAGACACAAAGCACAGAACGAAGAATTGGTGTGACACATACAACATTACCATAGACACAAACCACAGAACGAAGACTTGACGTGACACATACAACATTACCATAGACACAAAGCACAGAACGAAGACTTGGTGTGACACATACAACATTACCATAGACACAAAGCACAGAACGAAGACTTGGTGTGACACATACAATATTACCATAGACACAAAGGACAGAACGAAGACTTGGTGTGACACATACAACATTACCATAGACACAAAGCACAGAACGAAGACTTGATGTGACACATACAACATTACCATAGATACAAAGCACAGAACGAAGACTTGGTGTGACACATACAACATTCCCATCGACACAGAGCGAAGACTTGGAGTGACACATACAACATTACCATAGACACAAAGCACAGAACGAAGACTTGGAGTGACACATACAACATTACCACAGACACAAAGCACAGAACGAAGACTTGGCGTGACACATACAACATTACCATAGACACAAAGCACAGAACGAAGACTTGGTGTGACACATACAACATTACCATAGACACAAAGCAAAGAACAAAGACTTGGTGTGACACATACAACATTACCATAGACACAAAGCATAGAACGAAGACTTGGTGTGACACATACAGCATTACCATAGACACAAAGCATAGAACGAAGAATTGGTGTGACACATACAACATTACCATAGACACAAAGCACAGAACGAAGAATTGGTGTGACACATACAACAATACCATAGACACAAAGCACAGAACAAAGACTTGGTGTGACACATACAACATTACCATAGACGCAAAGCACAGAACGAAGACTTGGCGTGACACATACAACATTACCATAGACACAAAGCACAGAACGAAGACTTGGCGTGACACATACAACATTACCATAGACACAAAGCACAGAACGAAGACTTGGCGTGACACATACAACATTACCATAGACACAAAGCACAGAACGAAGAATTGGTGTGACACATACAACATTAACATAGACACAAAGGACAGAACGAAGAATTGGTGTGACACATACAACATTACCATAGACACAAAGCACAGAACGAAGACTTGGTGCGACACATACAACATTACCATAGACACACAGCATAGAACGAAGACTTGGTGTGACACATACAGCATTAACATAGACACAAAGCACAGAACGAAGACTTGGCGTGACACATACAACATTACCTTAGACACAAAGCACAGAACGAAGACTTGGTGTGACACATACAACATTACCATAGACACAAAGCACAGAACGAAGACTTGGTGTGACACATACAACATTACCATAGACACAAAGCATAGAACGAAGACTTGGTGTGACACATACAACATTACCATAGACACAAAGCACAGAACGAAGACTTGGTGAGACACATACAACATTACCATAGACACAAAGCACAGAACGAAGAATTGGTGTGACACATACAACATTACCATACACACAAACCACAGAACGAAGATTTGGCGTGACACATACAACATTACCATAGACACAAAGCAAAGAACGAAGTCTTGGCGTGACACATACAACATTACTATAGACACAAAGCACAGAAGGAAGACTTGGTGTGACACATACAACATTACCATAGACACAAAGCACAGAACGAAGACTTGGCGTGACACATACAACATTACCATAGACACAAAGTACAGAACGAAGACTTGGCGTGACACATACAACATTACCATAGACACAAAGTACAGAACGAAGACTTGGCGTGACACATACAACATTACCATAGATACAAAGCACAGAACGAAGACTTGGTGTGACACATACAACATTACCATAGACACAAAGCACAGAACGAAGAATTGGTGTGACACATACAACATTAACATAGACACAAAGCACAGAACGAAGAATTGGTGTGACACATACAACATTACCATAGACACAAAGCACAGAACGAAGACTTGGTGCGACACATACAACATTACCATAGACACAAAGCACAGAACGAAGACTTGGCGTGACACATACAACATTACCATAGACACAAAGCACAGAACGAAGACTTGGTGTGACACATACAACATTACCATAGACACAAAGCATAGAACGAAGACTTGGTGTGACACATACAACATTACCATAGACACAAAGCACAAAACGAAGAATTGGTGTGACACATACAACATTACCATACACACAAACCACAGAACGAAGATTTGGCGTGACACATACAACATTACCATAGACACAAAGCACAGAATGAAGATGTGGCGTGACACATATAACATTACCATAGACACAAAGCACAGAACGAAGACTTGGCGTGACACATACAACATTACCATAGACACAAAGCACAGAACGAAGACTTGGTGTGACACATACAACATTACCATAGACACAAAGCACAGAACGAAGACTTGGCGTAACACATACAACATTACCATAGACACAAAGCACAGAACGAAGACTTGGTGTGACACATAAAACATTACCATAGACACAAAGCACAGAACGAAGACTTGGCGTGACACATACAACATTACTATAGACACAAAGCACAGAACGAAGACTTGGTGTGACACATACAACATTACCATAGACACAAAGCACAGAACGAAGACTTGGCGTGACACATACAACATTACCATAGACACAGAGCACAGAACGAAGACTTGGCGTGACACATACAACATTACCATAGACACAAAGCACAGAACGAAGACTTGACGTGACACATAAAACATTACTATAGACACAAAGCACAGAACGAAGACTTGGTGTGACACATACAACATTACCATAGACAAAAAGCACAGAACGAAGACTTGGCGTAACACATACAACATTACCATAGACACGAAGCACAGAACGAAGAATTGGTGTGACACATACAACATTACCATAGACACAAAGCATAGAACGAAGACTTGGCGTGACACATACAACATTACCATAGACACAAAGCACAGAACGAAGACTTGGCGTGACACATACAACATTACCATAGACACAAAGCACAGAACGAAGACTTGGCGTGACACATACAACATTACCATAGACACAAAGCACAGAACGAAGACTTGGCGTGACACATACAACATTACCATAGACACAAAGCACAGAACGAAGACTTGGCGTGACACAAACAACATTACCATAGACACAAAGCACAGAACGAAGACTTGGTGTGACACATACAACATTACCATAGACACAAAGCACAGAACGATCACTTGGCGTGCCACATACAACATTACCATAGACACAAAGCACAGAACGAAGAATTGGTGTGACACATAAAACATTACCATAGACACAAAGCACAGAACGAAGAATTGGTGTGACACATACAACATTCCCATAGACACAAAGCACAGAACGAAGACTTGGTGCGACACATACAACATTACCATAGACACAAAGCATAGAACGAAGACTTGGTGTGACACATACAACATTACCATAGACACAAAGCATAGAGCGAAGACTTGGTGTGACACATACAACATTACCATAGACACAAAGCACAGAACGAAGACTTGGTGTGACACATACAACATTACCATAGACACAAAGCACAGAACGAAGAATTGGTGTGACACATACAACATTACCATAGACACAAACCACAGAACGAAGACTTGACGTGACACATACAACATTACCATAGACACAAAGCACAGAACGAAGACTTGGTGTGACACATACAACATTACCATAGACACAAAGCACAGAACGAAGACTTGGTGTGACACATACAACATTACCATAGACACAAAGCACAGAACGAAGACTTGACGTGACACATAAAACATTACTATAGACACAAAGCACAGAACGAAGACTTGGTGTGACACATACAACATTACCATAGACAAAAAGCACAGAACGAAGACTTGGCGTGACACATACAACATTACCATAGACACGAAGCACAGAACGAAGAATTGGTGTGACACATACAACATTACCATAGACACAAAGCATAGAACGAAGACTTGGCGTGACACATACAACATTACCATAGACACAAAGCACAGAACGAAGACTTGGCGTGACACATACAACATTACCATAGACACAAAGCACAGAACGAAGACTTGGCGTGACACATACAACATTACCATAGACACAAAGCACAGAACGAAGACTTGGCGTGACACATACAACATTACCATAGACACAAAGCACAGAACGAAGACTTGGCGTGACACAAACAACATTACCATAGACACAAAGCACAGAACGAAGACTTGGTGTGACACATACAACATTACCATAGACACAAAGCACAGAACGATCACTTGGCGTGCCACATACAACATTACCATAGACACAAAGCACAGAACGAAGAATTGGTGTGACACATAAAACATTACCATAGACACAAAGCACAGAACGAAGAATTGGTGTGACACATACAACATTCCCATAGACACAAAGCACAGAACGAAGACTTGGTGCGACACATACAACATTACCATAGACACAAAGCATAGAACGAAGACTTGGTGTGACACATACAACATTACCATAGACACAAAGCATAGAAGCGAAGACTTGGTGTGACACATACAACATTACCATAGACACAAAGCACAGAACGAAGACTTGGTGTGACACATACAACATTACCATAGACACAAAGCACAGAACGAAGAATTGGTGTGACACATACAACATTACCATAGACACAAACCACAGAACGAAGACTTGACGTGACACATACAACATTACCATAGACACAAAGCACAGAACGAAGACTTGGTGTGACACATACAACATTACCATAGACACAAAGCACAGAACGAAGACTTGGTGTGACACATACAACATTACCATAGACACAAAGCACAGAACGAAGACTTGGTGTGACACATACAACATTACCATAGACACAAAGCACAGAACGAAGAATTGGTGTGACACATACAACATTACCATAGACACAAACCACAGAACGAAGACTTGACGTGACACATACAACATTACCATAGACACAAAGCACAGAACGAAGACTTGGTGTGACACATACAACATTACCATAGACACAAAGCACAGAACGAAGAATTTGTGTGACACATACAACATTACCATAGACACAAACCACAAAACGAAGACTTGACGTGACACATACAACATTACCATAGACACAAAGCACAGAACGAAGACTTGGTGTGACACATACAACATTACCATAGACACAAAGCACGGAACGAAGACTTGGTGTGACACATACAACATTACCATAGACACAAAGCACAGAACGAAGACTTGGTGTGACACATACAACATTACCATAGACACAAAGCACAGAACGAAGAATTGGTGTGACACATACAACATTACCATAGACACAAAGCACAGAACGAAGACTTGACGTGACACATACAACATTACCATAGACACAAAGCACAGAACGAAGACTTGGTGTGACACATACAACATTACCATAGACACAAAGCACAGAACGAAGACTTGGTGTGACACATACAACATTACCATAGACACAAAGCACAGAACGAAGACTTGGTGTGACACATACAACATTACCATAGACACAAAGCACAGAACGAAGAATTGGTGTGACACATACAACATTACCATAGACACAAACCACAGAACGAAGACTTGACGTGACACATACAACATTACCATAGACACAAAGCACAGAACGAAGACTTGGTGTGACACATACAACATTACCATAGACACAAAGCACAGAACGAAGACTTGGTGTGACACATACAATATTACCATAGACACAAAGGACAGAACGAAGACTTGGTGTGACACATACAACATTACCATAGACACAAAGCACAGAACGAAGACTTGATGTGACACATACAACATTACCATAGATACAAAGCACAGAACGAAGACTTGGTGTGACACATACAACATTCCCATCGACACAGAGCGAAGACTTGGAGTGACACATACAACATTACCATAGACACAAAGCACAGAACGAAAACTTGGAGTGACACATACAACATTACCACAGACACAAAGCACAGAACGAAGACTTGGCGTGACACATACAACATTACCATAGACACAAAGCACAGAACGAAGACTTGGTGTGACACATACAACATTACCATAGACACAAAGCAAAGAACAAAGACTTGGTGTGACACATACAACATTACCATAGACACAAAGCATAGAACGAAGACTTGGTGTGACACATACAGCATTACCATAGACACAAAGCATAGAACGAAGAATTGGTGTGACACATACAACATTACCATAGACACAAAGCACAGAACGAAGAATTGGTGTGACACATACAACATTACCATAGACACAAAGCACAGAACAAAGACTTGGTGTGACACATACAACAATACCATAGACACAAAGCACAGAACAAAGACTTGGTGTGACACATACAACATTACCATAGACGCAAAGCACAGAACGAAGACTTGGCGTGACACATACAACATTACCATAGACACAAAGCACAGAACGAAGACTTGGCGTGACACATACAACATTACCATAGACACAAAGCACAGAACGAAGACTTGGCGTGACACATACAACATTACCATAGACACAAAGCACAGAACGAAGACTTGGCGTGACACAAACAACATTACCATAGACACAAAGCACAGAACGAAGACTTGGTGTGACACATACAACATTACCATAGACACAAAGCACAGAACGATCACTTGGCGTGCCACATACAACATTACCATAGACACAAAGCACAGAACGAAGAATTGGTGTGACACATAAAACATTACCATAGACACAAAGCACAGAACGAAGAATTGGTGTGACACATACAACATTCCCATAGACACAAAGCACAGAACGAAGACTTGGTGCGACACATACAACATTACCATAGACACAAAGCATAGAACGAAGACTTGGTGTGACACATACAACATTACCATAGACACAAAGCATAGAGCGAAGACTTGGTGTGACACATACAACATTACCATAGACACAAAGCACAGAACGAAGACTTGGTGTGACACATACAACATTACCATAGACACAAAGCACAGAACGAAGAATTGGTGTGACACATACAACATTACCATAGACACAAACCACAGAACGAAGACTTGACGTGACACATACAACATTACCATAGACACAAAGCACAGAACGAAGACTTGGTGTGACACATACAACATTACCATAGACACAAAGCACAGAACGAAGACTTGGTGTGACACATACAACATTACCATAGACACAAAGCACAGAACGAAGACTTGACGTGACACATAAAACATTACTATAGACACAAAGCACAGAACGAAGACTTGGTGTGACACATACAACATTACCATAGACAAAAAGCACAGAACGAAGACTTGGCGTGACACATACAACATTACCATAGACACGAAGCACAGAACGAAGAATTGGTGTGACACATACAACATTACCATAGACACAAAGCATAGAACGAAGACTTGGCGTGACACATACAACATTACCATAGACACAAAGCACAGAACGAAGACTTGGCGTGACACATACAACATTACCATAGACACAAAGCACAGAACGAAGACTTGGCGTGACACATACAACATTACCATAGACACAAAGCACAGAACGAAGACTTGGCGTGACACATACAACATTACCATAGACACAAAGCACAGAACGAAGACTTGGCGTGACACAAACAACATTACCATAGACACAAAGCACAGAACGAAGACTTGGTGTGACACATACAACATTACCATAGACACAAAGCACAGAACGATCACTTGGCGTGCCACATACAACATTACCATAGACACAAAGCACAGAACGAAGAATTGGTGTGACACATAAAACATTACCATAGACACAAAGCACAGAACGAAGAATTGGTGTGACACATACAACATTACCATAGACACAAAGCAAAGAACGATCACTTGGCGTGCCACATACAACATTACCATAGACACAAAGCACAGAACGAAGAATTGGTGTGACACATAAAACATTACCATAGACACAAAGCACAGAACGAAGAATTGGTGTGACACATACAACATTCCCATAGACACAAAGCACAGAACGAAGACTTGGTGCGACACATACAACATTACCATAGACACAAAGCATAGAACGAAGACTTGGTGTGACACATACAACATTACCATAGACACAAAGCATAGAAGCGAAGACTTGGTGTGACACATACAACATTACCATAGACACAAAGCACAGAACGAAGACTTGGTGTGACACATACAACATTACCATAGACACAAAGCACAGAACGAAGAATTGGTGTGACACATACAACATTACCATAGACACAAAGCACAGAACGAAGACTTGGTGTGACACATACAACATTACCATAGACACAAAGCACAGAACGAAGACTTGGTGTGACACATACAACATTACCATAGACACAAAGCACAGAACGAAGACTTGGTGTGACACATACAACATTACCATAGACACAAAGCACAGAACGAAGAATTGGTGTGACACATACAACATTACCATAGACACAAACCACAGAACGAAGACTTGACGTGACACATACAACATTACCATAGACACAAAGCACAGAACGAAGACTTGGTGTGACACATACAACATTACCATAGACACAAAGCACAGAACGAAGAATTTGTGTGACACATACAACATTACCATAGACACAAACCACAAAACGAAGACTTGACGTGACACATACAACATTACCATAGACCCAAAGCACAGAACGAAGACTTGGTGTGACACATACAACATTACCATAGACACAAAGCACGGAACGAAGACTTGGTGTGACACATACAACATTACCATAGACACAAAGCACAGAACGAAGACTTGGTGTGACACATACAACATTACCATAGACACAAAGCACAGAACGAATAATTGGTGTGACACATACAACATTACCATAGACACAAACCACAGAACGAAGACTTGACGTGACACATACAACATTACCATAGACACAAAGCACAGAACGAAGACTTGGTGTGACACATACAACATTACCATAGACACAAAGCACAGAACGAAGACTTGGTGTGACACATACAACATTACCATAGACACAAAGCACAGAACGAAGAATTGGTGTGACACATACAACATTACCATAGACACAAACCACAGAACGAAGACTTGACGTGACACATACAACATTACCATAGACACAAAGCACAGAACGAAGACTTGGTGTGACACATACAACATTACCATAGACACAAAGCACAGAACGAAGACTTTGTGTGACACATACAATATTACCATAGACACAAAGGACAGAACGAAGACTTGGTGTGACACATACAACATTACCATAGACACAAAGCACAGAACGAAGACTTGATGTGACACATACAACATTACCATAGATACAAAGCACAGAACGAAGACTTGGTGTGACACCTACAACATTCCCATCGACACAGAGCGAAGACTTGGAGTGACACATACAACATTACCATAGACACAAAGCACAGAACGAAGACTTGGAGTGACACATACAACATTACCACAGACACAAAGCACAGAACGAAGACTTGGCGTGACACATACAACATTACCATAGACACAAAGCACAGAACGAAGACTTGGTGTGACACATACAACATTACCATAGACACAAAGCAAAGAACAAAGACTTGGTGTGACACATACAACATTACCATAGACACAAAGCATAGAACGAAGACTTGGTGTGACACATACAGCATTACCATAGACATAAAGCATAGAACGAAGAATTGGTGTGACACATACAACATTACCATAGACACAAAGCACAGAACAAAGACTTGGTGTGACACATACAACAATACCATAGACACAAAGCACAGAACAAAGACTTGGTGTGACACATACAACATTACCATAGACGCAAAGCACAGAACGAAGACTTGGTGTGACACATACAACATTACCATAGACACAAAGCACAGAACGAAGACTTGGCGTGACACATACAACATTACCATAGACACAAAGCACAGAACGAAGACTTGGCGTGACACATACAACATTACCATAGACACAAAGCACAGAACGAAGACTTGGCGTGACACATACAACATTACCATAGACACAAAGCACAGAACGAAGACTTGGTGTGACACATACAACATTACCATAGACACAAAGGACAGAACGAAGACTTGACGTGACACATACAACATTACCATAGACACAAAGCACAGAACGAAGACTTGGTGTGACACATACAACATTACCATAGACACAAAGCACAGAACGAAGACTTGGTGTGACACATACAACATTACCATGGACACAAAGCACAGAACAAAGACTTGGTGTGACACATACAACAATACCATAGACACAAAGCACAGAACAAAGACTTGGTGTGACACATACAACATTACCATAGACGCAAAGCACAGAACGAAGACTTGGTGTGACACATACAACATTACCATAGACACAAAGCACAGAACGAAGACTTGGCGTGACACATACAACATTACCATAGACACAAAGCACAGAACGAAGACTTGGCGTGACACATACAACATTACCATAGACACAAAGCACAGAACGAAGACTTGGCGTGACACATACAACATTACCATAGACACAAAGCACAGAACGAAGACTTGGTGTGACACATACAACATTACCATAGACACAAAGGACAGAACGAAGACTTGACGTGACACATACAACATTACCATAGACACAAAGCACAGAACGAAGACTTGGTGTGACACATACAACATTACCATAGACACAAAGCACAGAACGAAGACTTGGTGTGACACATACAACATTACCATAGACACAAAGTTATATATTTTGTACTGATTTTGAGTTCACCCCCGGTTTTTAGTGGGGTTCGTGTTACTCGATCTTTAGTTTTATATGTATGTTTTGTTGATCGTTGTTTGTCCTTTTGTACTTTTTCTTTTGGCCATTGCGTTGTCTGTTCTTCTTCGATATACGGATTCTGATTACCCCTTTGGTATCTTCAAATTCTTCTTGAAATCAAAGGTTGAACATGAAACGAACTCATAATTTCTGCTACTCTTGCATAAAATATAGCGATATGATACTGAATATAAAATAGCGGTCAATTTTGACATTGATAGACTTTTTATTGACCTGTGGTTATTAAGTTATTAACATATTATATATTATATTGTATTCTAATGACCTTATAGTTGATCCCGAATGACCTTAAAACACGTGAATACCACAAACAAGAACAAACATACTATCGTTTGTTCGAGACAGTCGGATAAGGAATGTTTTAGCTGGGAATTTCGGGGTTTGCTATTTTCAGGCAATAATCGTGGATTTTTGCTTGGCTTGGTAATTTCTTAATATTATATGTTGGGAATACAGTAAATGTGCTTTGGATGAGGTGAATTCGGGATGAATTATCATTCAATCAATGCACACTACACTGCGGGAGTGTGTCGAGGTGGCATACGAAACAGGAGCAGATAATAGGTTTGAAGCATATGGCACGCGAAAATAACCATAATTCTAATAAACTAACTTCATTTACATTGTAATACGATAATCATGTTTTTATCAGGTTTTATATGTTGGTTTACAGAACTAAACTCGTATTTCCAAAGGTGAATTTGAGATTTTATTTTTTATGTACATATAATATTGATAGAATTTTAATCGTTATATATACGATTTGCTTGTTATATTATTGTTACGTTTTTATTTGCTTTGTAGATGTTTGGTTTAGTTGGTTTTATGGTGCTTAATGCCACTTTTAACAATATTTCAGCTACCGGGTATATCGTGGCGGCAGTTTAATTGGTGGAGGAAAACGGCGTACCCAGAGAAAACGACTGACCTGCCGCAAGTCACTGACACATTTTAATACATAATGTTGTACACCTCCCCTGAGCGGGATTCGAACTCACAACATCAGTGGTGATAGGCACCATTTGCATAGGTATTTGTAAATCAAACTACCATACGATCACGGCCACAACGGCCATTAATTTTATGTTAACATGTAATTCCTTAGGGACAATAAAAAATATTATCAGATAAACCTATTTTATCAGTCGTAAATGGAAATCATTTCTTGTGGAACTCTTCTGACGGCGTTACTGGGTATTTTTTTTTTATTCTTTTTGATATTTTTTTTATAATTCGCAGTAGGAACCGCAACTTTATTATAAACTCTTAATAACTTACTGAGCTCGAATTAAAGATCGAGCAACACGAACCTCACCAAAAATTCGGGGGCGAACTCTGGTGTTCCGGAAGGGTTATTAGTACCTGCTCAATATGTGTCGCCCGTTGCATCACTCTTGTTACAAACCCGGAGAAGAGGAATGAACGAGGAATGGACAGAATTGTATACACTACAAACGGAACATATACATGGTCACCTGTGACACCGACATTTCGTAACGGTACATCAGGTCATGGTGGACCATAGCAGGCGTTAAAATTGCATAAACAATAATAACAAGATTGATATTGATAACTATTTATCTCTGATTAATGATTTAATTGATAGTAGACAAAGTCGTCCTAGCATACATGTACTACATGCTCATTGGGCGATCTACCAACAGAGATTTGGTGTAGAAAGTTATTCAAAGAAGAAACTACAATAGGATAATAATAATAATAATAATAATTTGTTTTATTTTAAGAGGGTAACACAGTTAATATAAAGTTAATCTTCCCCGTGGCGCTCGGAGAATGAAAACAAATACAATAAATGTACAACAAAATATATTCTCCGTGGAGAAGATAACATTTTAAATAATAAAGATTGTACGATGTTGCATTTATTTGAGGACCTATGATTGGATAAAATAATTTCTAAAAATAACGATAGAAGGGAGAGCCATATATGGAAATCTAGAGAATAAGATTAATACGCTTTACTGGCCAGTGGAAAATTCCATTCATAAAAATAACGATGCAGACGATAGATAAACGTGCAGTTACGAAACGATGTAGACGGAAAATTACAGAAGGTCAGTGGGCGGTGCTTAATTTTGTCTAGTGACCATTACGTAAATAGCCTTAGAACTTCCAAGAAAGTCCATCAAACATAGTTCGTGGAAAAAACTTAGTTACTGTTTCAAGTTATAGATCAGCAACATCGTACAAAAATGTTCTAAGCTCCCGTGACCAACTATGTTTATTTGGACGGTAAGTAAATAGTTGAAGGGTTCGCGCTAAATCGCTCACCCTTCAACAATTTACTGACCGTCCAAATAATCATAGTCGGTAACTAGGGAGCTTAGAATTTATATTTTCAGTAATGTTTGACTGGTCGGTGTTTCTTCTTTCAATTAAATTGACATGTACACTTTCAATAACATTTCAGTTTTATTGATGGCGGAAACCGGAGTCCCAGGAGAAAAGCGCCGACCTGTCGCATGTCACTGACAAACTTTATCACATAATGTTGTATCGAGTACACCTCGCCATGAGCGGGATTCGAACTCACAACGCTAGTGGTGACAGGCACTGATTGCATAGGTAGTCATAAATCCAACTACCATACGATCACGACCTCAACGATCCACAGTTGATTGTTATAAATCTATTTCGTAAAATGTAATATTAGTAATTAATAATAATTGTCAGTTATCAAAAAGAAATCATTCATGGCACTGGAACTCATTGTGACTCATTCAGGTAATACGAACATTTCACGAATTAATGTGTTATACGGGGTTCTTGACCCTCTTTTTGAAACTCGGAATGGTTATGTAAATTGTTTAAGACTAGCTTAAATCCGCCACGTTTTTAAAACTGCATGTATCAAGTCAGGAAAGTGAGTGGTCTGTACAAGTATAAGGTATCAATATTGACACTGTTTCTACTCGTATCCCTTCTCCCAACTCCACCACCTCTTTTCTGCCTCAAACTCCTTTTCGGTCTATTTCTGCACTCACATCACCCCTTTTTCCATTTTTATTTCTTCCGTCTGCTATCAACTGCATTCAAGATTATTGTTATCTAATTTTATCATTGTTATATATAGACATAGGGGTTACTTTTTATGTGTTGCTACTTTTATCTAGTATTTTATGTTGTAAAGCGCCTAAGGGTAACTTTTTAAATAGGACGCTATGCAAATTCTGGTATTATTATTATTATTATTGTTGGATTGTAGGGCTGTGGTATTTCTTGGTGGTTTTTTTCCATTTCATTGCTTATATAAATAAATACAAATTGCCTTAAGTATTATGATGACCCCGCAGATCAATTAACAATTCAAAATAATTATTACTGTTTTCATAGAACAACCAGACATCCCAGTTGATACTTTTTTCGAATTTTATAAGGAATTAAACCAGAAACCTAATCAAAAAGATACGCCAAACTTACCTGAACCAGAAGTTCAGGAAACAAATCAAATAAATGAAGAAATTAATAAGTATATCGACAAAAATGAGATTTTGAATTGTATAAAAAAGTTAAAATGTAATAAAGCTAGCGGAGAAGATTATATTACAAACGAGTATATTAAAGCTACCGCGACCCAGTTTATTAACATATACGAGAAGTTATTTAACGTTATATTTGATACAGGTATTATCCCTGATATATGGTTAATTGGAAGCATTAAACCTATATTCAAAAACAAAGGAAATAAATATGACCCAAACAATTTTCGACCAATAACCATATTAAGCTGCCTAGGTAAACTTTTCACATCTATATTGAACGATAGACTAAATACATTCTCAGAAGAATTTAAGGTATTAAACGAAAGCCAGTGTGGATTCCGTAAACAATACTCCACTATTGATAGTATATTTATCCTTTATTCCTTCTTCGAATGTCTCAAAAGTAAAAATAAAAAATTATTTTGTGCTTTCGTGGACTTTGAAAAAGCGTTCGACAAAGTCTGGCGTGAAGCATTATGGTACAAACTTTTATTGAACAATATCAATGGTAAAATGTATCGTTTGATATTAAATATGTATGATAACATTAAATCATGTGTAGTATATAACAATTGTAAATCTGATTTCTTTAGGTGTGAAAACGGTGTTAGACAGGGTGTGAACTTTTTCCCGCTTTTGTTTTAATTTTTCTAAATGATTTAGAATCTTATCTGCAGTCAAAAGATGTCAGTGGGTTGACAACATTGTCTGAAGAAATTGAAAACTAGTTAAATGTATATCTGAAACTTTTCGTTATACTGTACGCCGACGATACAGTGATAATGTCGGAAACCAAAGAGGATCTTCAAAAACAACTTGATGTCTTTTCTGAATATTGTAAGTTTTGGCAACTTAAAGTTAATGTCGAAAAAACTAAAATTTTGGTTTTTTCTAGAGGGAGGCTTCCAAATAATCTAACATTCACATTTAATGAAATGGAAATTGGAATAGTGTCTGAATTTAATTATCTGGGTGTTTTACTTTCAAAATCTGGGAACTTTTCAATGGCAAAAAAAGCTCAAGTAGAGAAAGCCACAAAAGCAATGTTCGAAGTTTTAAAAAGAGGAAAAATACATAACCTATCAATTCAGTGCCAGTTAGACTTATTTGATAAAATAATAAAACCTATTTTATTGTATGGGTGTGAAGTTTGGGGGTTTTCAAAAAACGAAATTATAGAAAGGGTACACTTGCGATTTTGTAAACTATTACTTAATTTTAAAACTTCCACACCAAGTTACATGGTTTATGGGGAACTAGATAGATATCCCCTAGACATTGATATAAAAGTTAGAACAACATCTTTTTGGGCTAAACTAATCAGTGGAAAGCAAACAAAACTATCTGCTATCATTTATAAATGTATGTATAATATGTTGCGAGTGAGAGATAGAAACTTTATGTGGTTGAAATATGTAAAACATATATTGTGTAATTGTGGTTTTAATTATATTTGGGAGTCACAAACTTTTATTAATGAATTGTGGTTGAAACACTCAATTAAACAAAATCTCACTGATCAATATCTCCAAACGTGGCTTTCTTCAGTAAACGATTCTCCGAAGTCACTGAATTACAGAATATATAAAGATAATTTGGTTTTCGAAAACTACTTAAATATTTTAAATGATAAGGATAATTTGACATTAAGTAAATTTAGAACAACAAACCATAAGTTACCAGTCGAAAATGGTAGATGGAAAAACATAGCCAGAGAGAATAGAATATGTCCCTTATGTAATAATGGAGAAATTGGAGATGAATTTCATTATCTATTTAAATGTCAGTATTTCGGCAATCAAAGAAAAATTTATATAAAGAAAAACATTCGTATAAATCCAAACATAATAAAGTTCAAACTATTAATGACATCAACTTCAAATATAGAACTCCAAAAATTATGTCGTTTTGTCAGAATTATTAATAAAGGTGTGTCGACTCCCGGTTAACCTCTTGTTATGACCTGTCTGTATATATTGTAAATAGTGTACATATTTTCATATCTCTATACCTGTATGTATTATGGTTTAAGAGAAAATAAAGAATAAATACGCACTGGATTATTAGCCAATCGGTTTAATCTATGCTGAATTTAAATCGGTTGTATTGGGTTCTTTAACACCACTTTTAGCAATATTTTAGTTATATACTGGTGCTTAGTGATGTTGGTAGAGGAAACAGTAGTAAATTGCGCCAGGAGATAATAATCAACATTTTACAACCAGTATCGAGCACACATTACAACGGGTGGGATGCAACTGTGTCACGTAATATTGTATCGATCACACCTTACAACGGGTGGTGTGCAACTTTATCACATAATGTTGTATCGATCACACCTTACAACGGATGGGATGCAACTTTATTACATAATGTTGTATCGAGTACACCTCATTCATCGCGGGTAGGAATAGAACAGTCCGTTTGGCCAGCCTAAAACAGGACTAAAAAATTAACTAAAAATCAACAGTTCAACTTATTGATTTTTTTCTTCACACATTTACTTGTATATCATCTACCTACTCCGACAAATAATTTCAGAATTTTGACACTTTTCCAAAAAGTTGCCCATTAGATGTCTATGTTAAATATTTGTACCAAATGTGGATATGTGCAGAGGGAGTTAGTATGCTTGTTGTTACCAACTTCTAGTGTAAACAATAACAACAACACCTGTGGTTTTATTTACATTTCACTGTCATGTGATTACTTTATTTGAATATGTTGCCAGAACCCAAGCATGCATGAGATGTTCATTTCACTTTCAAGTGACAATAGGTTATTCTATAAAAAAAAACAAAGATTTTCACCCAAAGTTTAACTTTTTACATTTTATTGGAAATTATTTTAGAAATTTAAAAGTAAAAAGCATAAATGCAAGCCTTTGAATTTTAAATCTTTTTCTTTAAATTCTAAATAAAATCACTTTTGTTTTGGTGTTTTCTAAAGCCCAGTATTTGAACTCGAAGAACATATAAAGTAAGCCTATGTGTATTGACCAGATATACCATGTAAATAGCCCATGCTTTGCATGCTTTGTGTATACTTTTAGAAAATGAAAACAAGTTTTATGTATAATAAAAAAAAACAAGTAATTAATATATATATTTTTTTAAATATAAAAGAAAAAATATAAACTAAAGGTAGAAAAAAAAAACTTTTTTTTTTGTCTTTTCATAAATTAATATTTACAAATTAAAAATGATCTGCCCTTATTTAGAACTCTTCCAATACTTATATAGAAAGGATAGTCATGCCTCTCAAAACTTCAGATGAAAAACAGGATTTAATACTAAAAGTGTTTGATTATTTTGAAGCCGAATCAAAATTGTCACTTGGTGAAAGTGAAATGAACATCTCATGCATGCTTGGGTTCTGGTGACATATTCAAATTTGGTAATCACATGACAGTGAAATGTAAATAAAACCACAGGTGTTGTTGTTATAGTTTACACTGGAAGTTGGTTACAACAAGCATACTAACTCCCTCTGCACATACCACATTTGGTACAAATATTTAACATAGAGACCTAATGGGCAACTTTTTGGAAAATAGTGTCAAAATTCTGAAATTGTTTGTCGGAGTAGGTAAATGATATACAAGTAAATGTGTGAAGAAAAAAATCATTAAGTTGAACTGTTGATTTTTAATTATTTTTTTAGTCCTGTTTTAGGCTGGCCAAATGGACTTATTTATACAATAGACTAGAAACACCATTAATAGAAATTTTGTTTCGATCGCGTGCCGTGTTTCTAATAAAATCAATCAATAATTATGCTAATAAAACGGACTAATAGAGGGAATTTCTTATATAAATATATGATAATATATATGCTATAAAGTGTTTGTAATTAGTCCAACTTGTCTACCCATGTATCATGTAGGTGGTATTATTTATTGCTGGATTTTTTTCCTCCTAAAGTGGACATTACTGTACAGAAGGACAGTATAATTATATTATTGAATGATAAGGAATTTTGCTTTTTTCTGATTGGCTAAAACAACATTTTCTCAACTCTACCACAGAGTGAGTACACCTTGCGTGAGGTATATTCGGGCTTGCCCACCGATAAACCAGCCAAGATGCAAAAAAGGTGAACATTTTCAAATTCAAAATTTCAAACTTTCAAAAATTTCATAACATTTCAAAGTTTTCATTAAATTCAAAATTTTAATATTTAAATAATAATATTGAAAAATGATAAAACAATTATAGCCTATTTTGTTGAATAAACTTGAAAAGTTTGAAAAAATTCTTATTATTTAATAAAGCAGTTATTGACTTTCAATTTCAGTCTGCTCATGACTATTGATTAACCTCGGCCGTTGGCCTCGGTCAATCAATCATTGACCAGGTCCGTATAGTCATGAGTAGACTGAAATTAAAAGTCAATAATTGTATATTATTCAATGATAAGGAATTTTGCTTTTTTCTGATTGGCCTAAACAGCATTTTCTCAACTCTACCTCAGGGGTGAGCGGGTACACCTCGCGTGCAGTGAGTACACCTCGCGTGAGGTATATTCGGGCTTGTCCACCGACCAACCAAAGCCAAGATTTGAAGTTGTGTCGACCAATCAATATAGAATAAAAGGCATTTTGTTTTCGATACTATCTTTATCAGGGCCATCATCTGGCGAACCCGATAGGGTAAGCCAGATGAAGGTCCTGATAAACACAGTATCGAAAACAAATAGCCCTTTATTTTGTTTATCGGTAATTTACATACAAAAATCATTACAACGTTGGAAAAAAGATTTTTTGGCAGATACAGAAAAAATTTCGGGTCTAAACTCTATTTATTTCCATGCAAAAACTATTCTTTCTGGAGACTACTTTTTAGCGTATTTTGGTTTGTGAAGCGTCATTCATTCAAACCGCAAGCGCTTCATTTTCAGTTGACCTATGAATGAGACATCATTTTCGCCGTTCCTCAAATTTGTGCATATTTTGTGGATAACCTGCATAATTTGGAAATTGATTCATTTAAAATTGCAGTAAGTGAACATATATTATTATATTTTAAGAATTCAAACAGTTTTTTTTTCTGTGTACACATGATAATGTGCGGCACACGTTGTGTCAAACTGTCATGACTCGTGGTGTACTTTCGTTTTCGACAGGTAAACATTCCACATATACTTTCATCGGATATGTGTATTCATTCACATTTTAAGATAAAATCATCGTCACATGCCATGAGAAACATAATACCATCAAATAATGGTCTAGGCGTAAAAAGATTGTCATTTTCCTGGTTACTGGATAGTACTTTGTTTATGTTGAATCTTAGTACATTTTTAGTAGCTAGTGTATATGGCAAATAGAACATCAAGACATCTAGATTTTTTTAGTTGATCATCTTAAAATAGTTCATGTCGCATGCATTTTTGTAGATTTTCGTATAGCAGACAATTTCCAAGTGGAAATCTCGCCGAGATGTAGTGTAATTAATAGGAATTTACCTAGCATGATTGCGTCACAGTACATATCCTTCCGCGTTGGTCAGCGCGTCAAATGATGAACTGACCCAATAAATTTCTGATATGGTCTAGTACATCGACCCTAGCTTTATCTATCGCCACACTTCAAAGGAATGCGGCACAAATTACCGATAAAATTGCGTCTTACTCATTCATAAAATTTCAAAATTTTCAAAATTTCAAAAATTTCATAAGATTTAAAAATTTTCAATAAATTTCTAAATGATAAAATTTTCAAAAAGTTTCAAAATTTTAATATTTAAATAATAATATTGAAAAATGATAAAACAATTATTAAGTTTGAAAAATTCCTTATTTAATAAAGCAGTTACATTTTTGTATTGACTTAATTTCAGTCTACTCATGACAATACGGACCTGGTCAATGATTGATTAACCTCGGCCGTTGGCCTCGGTCAATCAATCATTGATTAGGTCCGTATAGTCATTTATTATTTTTCATTGTAATTAGATTTCATTGATTGGAGGAATTTGTGACACGTGATAAAATATATAAACACGTTTAGCATGCTACAATAAAATTGTAAATCTCATGTTTCCTAAAATAGATTCGCATTCAAATATTCCCGCCAATTTCAAAATTTTCAAAAAATTTCAAAATGATAAAATTTTCAAAAAATTAAAAAAAAAATTACAGTTTTCACAAAATTTCAAAATTTTAATATTTAAATAATAATATTGAAAAATGATTAAACAATTATAGCCTACTTTTTTTCCAGTGTTTAAAAAAATAATAAAGCAATTATAGCTTTTTAATATCGGTCAATACATGGATTTATCGACCCGTTAAAAGTATATTGACCTCGGTCAATATACTTTTAACGGTATGTAATCAAGCTTTGACGAAAGGCGATCATATGAATGACTTGATTTTATCAAATAGTACGGAAGT
This sequence comes from Bathymodiolus brooksi, assembly GCA_963680875.1. Lineage (NCBI taxonomy): Eukaryota > Metazoa > Mollusca > Bivalvia > Mytilida > Modiolidae > Bathymodiolus > Bathymodiolus brooksi. Next base: position 129,173,568 of record OY804577.1, on the reverse strand, counting down.
TGGGAAAGTCCACACTAGTATTTGTATTAATATAATTTGCTATGACATATTTCTAGTCTGGTATAGCAGATTACGAATCCAAGAAGGCCATCACCGCAGATACTACTTTACCATGGAACCATATGGAGAATGAATGAATCTTTTCTATCTGAAACAAATGAATCGTTAATAAAAGAGAAACTTCGTTTAATGTTGATGTAGAAAATAGTGTGCGGATCATCATTTCTAGATGACCCTCGGCATTGTTTTTTATTTCTATGTTGATCATAAATTGCAGACCAGAATCTGACACACTACATAATGCATATAATTTTTTCAAGGATCTTCAAGGGGTTTCAATGCAATAAACACTATTGTAACATGAATGCACTCTTTTCCTTTGATCTTTTTATTGTTTATATAACATAATCTAAGCAACAGCTACGCACTATGAAATAATACATGCAGATACGAGATATTGTAGACTTTAAATCTGGGTTGTAGTTTTATTGCTCTCAGAAAGCCGTGTAATAATCAACGACCTAGATGTGATATTGCATGGCTTCATGTCACAAATCATTTATACCACGACTTTCCAAGTTAAACGGTTAGATAATATCACGCATCGCGTTCGATTGTTTAACGGTTTAACTCGGAAAATCGTAGTATAAATACAAAATGTATTACTAATTACTTATATGTAGGGCAACTTGTAGGTTTCTTGATTCCTTGAACAATTTCTCTACATTTATATTGTATACGTCAGATTCTGGTCTTCAATACAATCAACACAATAGTTACTGATATGGAGGGCAATATCAGGATAGACAGACTGCCCTTGGGTCATTGAAGACCAGAATCTGACTCACACAATATAAATGAAGCTCGATCAATATCATTTCCACTGGTCCACTATATCAGCTTCCCAGTCTGTATCGTGGTATAGTGAAGAGCACGTGGAAAGTGTTCAACCAATTAATGTGTGTATTTGATTCTGATATGCAATAATCTGGTATATAAAACACAAAAAGAATAACAAGACTTGAATAAAACACTATGATTAACAATGTTTGTTATAGGAGTTTAAATTTTATTTCTAAAAAGTTCAATATGTCAAACTGCAGATTGCTGACTGAAAAGCAGATATATAGAACATGCATTGTTTGATGTAATCTAACCTTTATTACTCTAGTCAATCGTCCGGAACCAAAATTTTTTTTTTTTTAAATGATATTTTAAGTAAATATTCAAATAGCCCGGAAAATATCAAATGGCCACACGAGCAGTCGTGGCCGTGATCGTATGGTAGTTGGATTTACAACTACCTATGCAATCAGTACCTATTACCACTGATGTTGTGAGTTCGAATCTCGATCAGGGCGACAACATTATGCTTGTCAGCGACTTCCGACAGGTCGATGGTATATCATGTCTATGTTTATTAAAAAGTTCAAAGAATGACATCTTTGTAGGATGCAGTCCACCAGCAGCGAACGATTTATATTTTGTGCCACCTCCTATAAAACATAAATTCTCCAAAAATTCACTTGCTTTCGGAAATCTCAAATCCGTTTACATGATGTCATTTTAAAGTGTGAAAACAAATAATTTCAATTTTCAAGTTATGGCTAACTGTCTTTGTGTATTATTAAAAGTTTCGTTAACAGTTATATGCGTAAAAATTGATCTCAAAATGAATGTTGCCAAATAGATTGTCGCTCGAACCTAATAAAGAAATTATGGTATATTATCAAGTTTTTGTAGTCTAATAATGGTTTCTTATTGTAACCAGATTATGGAATCTTCAATGAATAAAATACAGAAATTTCATCCAGTTTCAACCAATGGGATGCAATGGTGCCACTTCATTCTACTATGATCGGGGCTTTTGCTACCCGATATCACACGAACGTATTTCTGGGGAACTAGCTATTTGTCCTAACAAAAATCCAAAATCGTTAAAATTTTTCTATATTTTATTTACAGCCGAATATTTCAACGGTCAACAACAAAACTGAATATCACAACAAAACCAATAATACAAAAATCAAACAGAATAATTAAAAATGACTGCTAGACATGATTAATGATAAATACGCCCAATGGCGGTTTATATAGCAATTTGCGTTGTAGCCTGGAGTTCTTATATCGCAGATTAACTAAATTATAATTTATTAATAGCTTGTCAAGTCCAGTTGTGACAGATAAACAATAAGCGTTAATTGAATACATTTTTTTGTTATCATACTTCATGAAAATAAATTAAAGATATTATAGGCACAGATATTTTTTTTATCATACTTTATCAAAATAACCAAAAACAATCAATATACACAATCACATTACAAATTGCTAAAAATACAATTGTCTTAGATTTTGGATAACAATGTTCGATTTAGAAATCATAGAAATTATGATAATTCTAAATTTCTAAACAAATATTATTAAAAACTTTTGAATTTAGATTTTAAGAAAATTGCTTAATTGCATGAGTATCATATACTATTTTAAATTCATACGTTTTAGAAAGATTGTTTATTTAAATAATTAAAAAAAATTATATTTTCATCTTTTTTATTTACAGATTTTTGTGTAATTTTACCAGATTTTTATTTTATATATTAATTTTTACAAAAGTTTAATTATTTTTTTTTCAAGTTATTAAATTTTAACAGACTTATTCTTATATTTTTAGATTGTTTTTTGTTTTGATTTTTTTTTTTTTAAATAATAAATTTCACTTTTGAGACCTGCATTTCCAAATTTACTTACCTGTAAATGTCATTAATTACTATATAAACACCTGTAATATAATGTTTGTTGGCATACCTTGTATATGATATTTCAAAATGTTGGCATAGGTTGAAGACACCATATTCCTCTGATCTTTGAGACACAATTTTGTCAAAAGTGGGGGATAAACTGTATTAATTATTTATACACATATAGAGATTAATTTGACTTGCAAAACAAATTTATAACACTTATTATAAAAATGGAAAAAATAATGAACTATAAAACAAAATCAAATATGAAATATTGAAATAAAGAATTTGGAGATTTTGCATTTTTCCGAGGTATTAAAGGCGTCGGTTATACTACCCATATGCGGTGGATTTTTTTTTACCAGTGGAGACATATACTCGAAATGTTTCGGGTTCTGTCATTAATACTGGGAGCCGTAGTGTTGAGAACTGAAATTGTGAGTTCGAATCCCGCTTATGGCGAGGTGTATTCGATGCAACATTATGTGATAAAGTTTGTCAGTGATTTTTTCCGTGTACTCCAGTTTCCTCCAACAATAAAACTGACTGCCACGATATAGCTGAAATATTGTTGAAGTGGAGGTCACAACCCTATCCCCATTAATACTGAAGTAGTATATACCATACTATAGCTAGTGGGGTTTGTATAACATTTTGTTTTGCACCGTTAAGTGACCGTGACATTATAGACTGAGTATCATATATTAGACAAGTCTCTGAACCATTAATACTATACTATCTATTTGACTAATATTCTCTGTCATGTTACATGTACGATACGAGAAGATAATACCACGTGTAATTGAATGGATGTGTCAGCCAATTGACACTTATGTCCCTCTATCACAGGAGAGTGATCATCGCAAAATACGGGGAAGTATATATATATTCAATTGAAGTGTCAACACACATTTATCATTTCAATATTATAAGAGAGATATATGACAAATTTGAGTCCCTTAGAAATAGTCCATAAGGTTAAATCATCAAACGAAATAAATGTGTATCAAGTTGAACACTGCTGTCATAGCGATTTGTTTAACACATTACTTTATGATATGCTATGAGTGCACTTCTAATAGTAGCCTACACAAGAATTACATGTGCAACATATATTTATTCATAATTTTAAAGCCACTCTATAAAACACGTGATCCCCTTTCGGGCATAAAATCTGTGGATATAAATGGTCGCCGAGGGTATCATCCACCAAGTAGACAGTGATTTTGAGCGTACCTGATGATATTTACAGTTTTATTCTTGACTAATTGTTAAAGCTTTCACATTGTACATTGATGAATTACTCATACACATGCTATTTCTGTGACAGTTTCAGTTGTTTAATATTCACAAAGCTGCAGCTATGCAGTATTAGTGGTCTACCACTAACAACCAAGACAAGCCGAGATTAAGCCGCATGGCAGTAAAACGTATATTCGAGATATCATCTCGATGATTTTATGTTCATTTTCAAACAATCAATAGCTATCGACGAAGTTTTGTTTCGTTCATTAGACGAACAAGTGCACAGTTTACACTTCCTATCCGTTCCGTGCGAAATCATAAATGAAAAATTCAACATGAAAGCTAAACCGACATATATAGCTTGATAGAACCTCCTAAGATTGATTCCATTTATCACGATAGCTTCATAATACATGTAATGTGTGCTGCCTAACGATATAAAGAACCACAACAGGAGCAAAATAACCATGCATAGCTTTCAGAGTAGACAAAGATTGAATATTTAGTACGCTTAGTGGCTAATCTGCTCAAATAGAAAACTGCGTTTTCATTATCTAATGCTATAGAAGGTTTTGTGTCAACAACCAATCCTTTCGAGTCTAAAGAGTGTAATGCTAAATAAATTTGATAAGCCATTCAAATACAAAAATGTATATACATTCACCATTCAAATGCTACACAGTTGGAATAAGAACAGTATCAGGTGAAATGGTACTTTAATGGTTAACCCATACCCTATATTGACCAACCATATAAAGTACCATGTCAGTGCCCTAACGAAAATGTAGACATGCTTATAATATGAATGTGACGACCTGTGTTCCATTAACTGCCTTTTGAGTGCTATTAATTTTACAGGAATATAAAATGATAACCTTCTAGAGCACCTGTCAAAGCTTTTGTTTGCTTTGGATTGTTTATGTACTATTTTTGCTTTGTATCTTGAACGTTCCTTTTCTTTACAATCTCTTTGGATTTCGAATGGTTACTATGCGTTATTCTCTGAAGAAAAAGTGAATGTCTGAGAATGAACGACTTTCCTATCGAAACATAATACTATTAATATAGGGAATTTATTTCAAACTGTATTATTCACGACATGCACCATACACGGAGCAGGATAAATCTACCATTAGCATGTACCTGATCTAGCTTTTTTCTATGAGTTAGAGCTGCTTTCAATTTTTCAATTTTGTCCATGTATATATATAGTGTGTAGAATATTCTTTTAATAAAAACGTAGATTGCTTGTCCCTTATCTTCTGGCTATTGCACTGTCTGTTCTTCTTCTTCTATTTTCGGCTTCTAATTACTCCTGTGGTATATTTAATCTTTTCTCACACTATTCCATGATGATAATAAAACATTAGAACACACATTAGTGCTTTATGTATTTATAAGGTCTCTACCTGCTGTGTTCTTAGACTCCATTAACCATTCGATATGTCATCATGCCAACACGAGAACAATGTGAAGATACCAAAGGGGCTGCTAGAAGCCGAAGAACAGATTATGCAATGGTCAAGAGACAAAGGACAAACAATTAAAAAATAAATAACGGAAGCCATGGTTTGTTGGAATTCACCCCTGTGATAATTGGGTCTCGTAGTAGTAGTAGTAGTAGTAGTGTTATGTTGATCATTATTTGCGTTTGTGCTGTCCTCTTTCGTTGGACCATTGTATTGTCTGTCGTTCTGTGAAATAGGTTTTGATTACATCTTTGGTATTTCCAAACTTGTATTTTGGAGTTCTGACATTCGAAATGATGACTTCAACTTGATCACACAGAACCTTTGGATATGTGGCTTACTTGTTAGTACCACACATATATCAACGGAATCTTGATTGGAAAACAAGCTTTGAAATGTTGTATCAACTGAGAGATGCATACTCCATATGCGGCTGCTGCTGAAATCTTGATACATATAAATTGAAATCATAATGGGAAAATTTCAAATTATTTCTTTCTCGAAAAGGATCATTCTAACTGTCAAATTACATGTGTAGTTGAATGTATGATGCTAGACTAGCTGTATCTATTGTATGCAAAATTTCATGCTCAACTGGATGGATAGACACCAAAATATGAATCATTCAGTGAAGAATATCATGTATATAACAAAATTTGAAATTAAAGTATTAGATTTGCTTCCTATCGTTTATCGTGAGAAGCCTCAGCGAGAAAACTGTGTCATATGAATAAGGGAACAGGCTGAAGAGAAGAAGGGAACAGCTGACAATCTTAGAAATGCCGACCGTCAAAAAAATAAAAAATAAAAAATGAACAATGTACATGTCGCTCTACCCTTCTAACCGACTTATTCCTACGTTCACTTGACGTAGACCTTTTACAAGCGTTACTCCAGAGAAAGAAGAAAAATAGCTCAATCCTTCATTTTCAGATTCCCCTATATTGATAATGTGCGGCGTGTTTTTTTTTTAATAGATCGCATCGATCCCATAATGAACTTGAAATAAAGGACACCACAACTATATATATATAACAGCATGCTTCATACCTTGATCTTTACCACCACAACTATATATATATATATATAACAGCATGCTTCATACCTTGATCTTTACCACCACAACTATATATATATATATAACAGCATGCTTCATACATTGATCTTTACCACCACAACTATATATATATATATATATAACAGCATGCTTCATACCTTGATCTTTACCACCACAACTATATATATATATATAACAGCATGCTTCATACCTTGATCTTTACCACCACAACTATATATATATATATATAACAGCATGCTTCATACCTTGATCTTTACCACCACAACTATATATATATATATAACAGCATGCTTCATACCTTGATCTTTACCACCACAACTATATATATATATATAACAGCATGCTTCATACCTTGATCTTTACCACCACAACTATATATATATATATAACAGCATGCTTCATACCTTGATCTTTACCACCACAACTATATATATATTTATAACAGCATGCTTCATACCTTGATCTTTACCACCACAACTATATATATATATATAACAGCATGCTTCATACCTTGATCTTTACCACCACAACTATATATATATATATAACAGCATGCTTCATACCTTGATCTTTACCACCACAACTATATATATATATATAACAGCATGCTTCATACCTTGATCTTTACCACCACAACTATATATATATATATAACAGCATGCTTCATACCTTGATCTTTACCACCACAACTATATATATATATATATAACAGCATGCTTCATACCTTGATCTTTACCACCACAACTATATATATATATATAACAGCATGCTTCATACCTTGATCTTTACCACCACAACTATATATATATATATAACAGCATGCTTCATACCTTGATCTTTACCACCACAACTATATATATATATATAACAGCATGCTTCATACCTTGATCTTTACCACCACAACTATATATATATATATAACAGCATGCTTCATACCTTGATCTTTACCACCACAACTATATATATATATATAACAGCATGCTTCATACCTTGATCTTTACCACCACAACTATATATATATATATAACAGCATGCTTCATACCTTGATCTTTACCACCACAACTATATATATATATATAACAGCATGCTTCATACCTTGATCTTTACCACCACAACTATATATATATATATAACAGCATGCTTCATACCTTGATCTTTACCACCACAACTATATATATATATATAACAGCATGCTTCATACCTTGATCTTTACCACCACAACTATATATATATATATATAACAGCATGCTTCATACCTTGATCTTTACCACCACAACTATATATATATATATAACAGCATGCTTCATACCTTGATCTTTACCACCACAACTATATATATATATATAACAGCATGCTTCATACCTTGATCTTTACCACCACAACTATAGATATATATATAACAGCATGCTTCATACCTTGATCTTTACCACCACAACTATATATATATATATAACAGCATGCTTCATACCTTGATCTTTACCACCACAACTATATATATATATATATAACAGCATGCTTCATACCTTGATCTTTACCACCACAACTATATATATATATATATATATATAACAGCATGCTTCATACCTTGATCTTTACCACCACAACTATATATATATATATATATAACAGCATGCTTCATACCTTGATCTTTACCACCACAACTATATATATATATATAACAGCATGCTTCATACCTTGATCTTTACCACCACAACTATATATATATATATAACAGCATGCTTCATACCTTGATCTTTACCACCACAACTATATATATATATATAACAGCATGCTTCATACCTTGATCTTTACCACCACAACTATATATATATTTATAACAGCATGCTTCATACCTTGATCTTTACCACCACAACTATATATATATATATAACAGCATGCTTCATACCTTGATCTTTACCACCACAACTATATATATATATATAACAGCATGCTTCATACCTTGATCTTTACCACCACAACTATATATATATATATAACAGCATGCTTCATACCTTGATCTTTACCACCACAACTATATATATATATATAACAGCATGCTTCATACCTTGATCTTTACCACCACAACTATATATATATATATAACAGCATGCTTCATACCTTGATCTTTACCACCAAAACTATATATATATATATAACAGCATGCTTCATACCTTGATCTTTACCACCACAACTATATATATATATATAACAGCATGCTTCATACCTTGATCTTTACCACCACAACTATATATATATATATAACAGCATGCTTCATACCTTGATCTTTACCACCACAACTATATATATATATATAACAGCATGCTTCATACCTTGATCATTACCACCACAACTATATTTATATATATAACAGCATGCTTCATACCTTGATCTTTACCACCACAACTATATATATATATATAACAGCATGCTTCATACCTTGATCTTTACCACCACAACTATATATATATATATATAACAGCATGCTTCATACCTTGATCATTACCACCACAACTATATATATATATATATAACAGCATGCTTCATACCTTGATCTTTACCACCACAACTATATATATATATATAACAGCATGCTTCATACCTTGATCTTTACCACCACAACTATATATATATATATATAACAGCATGCTTCATACCTTGATCTTTACCACCACAACTATATATATATATATAACAGCATGCTTCATACCTTGATCTTTACCACCACAACTATATATATATATATAACAGCATGCTTCATACCTTGATCTGTACCACCACAACTATATATATATATAACAGCATGCTTCATACCTTGATCTTTACCACCACAACTATATATATATATATATAACAGCATGCTTCATACCTTGATCTTTACCACCACAACTATATATATATATATAACAGCATGCTTCATACCTTGATCTTTACCACCACAACTATATATATATATATAACAGCATGCTTCATACCTTGATCTTTACCACCACAACTATATATATATATATATATAAGAGCATGCTTCATACCTTGATCTTTACCACCACAACTATATATATATATATAACAGCATGCTTCATACCTTGATCTTTACCACCACAACTATATATATATATATAACAGCATGCTTCATACCTTGATCTTTACCACCACAACTATATATATATATATAACAGCATGCTTCATACCTTGATCTTTACCACCACAACTATATATATATATATAACAGCATGCTTCATACCTTGATCTTTACCACCACAACTATATATATATTTATAACAGCATGCTTCATACCTTGATCTTTACCACCACAACTATATATATATATATAACAGCATGCTTCATACCTTGATCTTTACCACCACAACTATATATATATATATAACAGCATGCTTCATACCTTGATCTTTACCACCACAACTATATATATATATATAACAGCATGCTTCATACCTTGATCTTTACCACCACAACTATATATATATATATAACAGCATGCTTCATACCTTGATCTTTACCACCACAACTATATATATATATATAACAGCATGCTTCATACCTTGATCTTTACCACCAAAACTATATATATATATATAACAGCATGCTTCATACCTTGATCTTTACCACCACAACTATATATATATATATAACAGCATGCTTCATACCTTGATCTTTACCACCACAACTATATATATATATATAACAGCATGCTTCATACCTTGATCTTTACCACCACAACTATATATATATATATAACAGCATGCTTCATACCTTGATCATTACCACCACAACTATATTTATATATATAACAGCATGCTTCATACCTTGATCTTTACCACCACAACTATATATATATATATAACAGCATGCTTCATACCTTGATCTTTACCACCACAACTATATATATATATATAACAGCATGCTTCATACCTTGATCATTACCACCACAACTATATATATATATATATAACAGCATGCTTCATACCTTGATCTTTACCACCACAACTATATATATATATATAACAGCATGCTTCATACCTTGATCTTTACCACCACAACTATATATATATATATAACAGCATGCTTCATACCTTGATCTTTACCACCACAACTATATATATATATATAACAGCATGCTTCATACCTTGATCTTTACCACCACAACTATATATATATATATAACAGCATGCTTCATACCTTGATCTTTACCACCACAACTATATATATATATATATAACAGCATGCTTCATACCTTGATCTTTACCACCACAACTATATATATATATATAACAGCATGCTTCATACCTTGATCTTTACCACCACAACTATATATATATATATAACAGCATGCTTCATACCTTGATCTGTACCACCACAACTATATATATATATATAACAGCATGCTTCATACCTTGATCTTTACCACCACAACTATATATATATATATATAACAGCATGCTTCATACCTTGATCTTTACCACCACAACTATATATATATATATAACAGCATGCTTCATACCTTGATCTTTACCACCACAACTATATATATATATATAACAGCATGCTTCATACCTTGATCTTTACCACCACAACTATTATATATATATATATATAAGAGCATGCTTCATACCTTGATCTTTACCACCACAACTATATATATATATATAACAGCATGCTTCATACCTGATCTTTACCACCACAACTATATATATATATATAACAGCATGCTTCATACCTTGATCTTTACCACCACAACTATATATATATATATAACAGCATGCTTCATACCTTGATCTTTACCACCACAACTATATATATATATATAACAGCATGCTTCATACCTTGATCTTTACCACCACAACTATATATATATATATATAACAGCATGCTTCATACCTTGATCTTTACCACCACAACTATATATATATATATAACAGCATGCTTCATACCTTGATCTTTACCACCACAACTATATATATATATATAACAGCATGCTTCATACCTTGATCTTTACCACCACAACTATATATATATATATATAACAGCATGCTTCATACCTTGATCTTTACCACCACAACTATATATATATATATATAACAGCATGCTTCATACCTTGATCTTTACCACCACAACTATATATATATATATAACAGCATGCTTCATACCTTGATCTTTACCACCACAACTATATATATATATATAACAGCATGCTTCATACCTTGATCTTTACCACCACAACTATATATATATATATATAACAGCATGCTTCATACCTTGATCTTTACCACCACAACTATATATATATATATATATAACAGCATGCTTCATACCTTGATCTTTACCACCACAACTATATATATATATATAACAGCATGCTTCATACCTTGATCTTTACCACCACAACTATATATATATATATATAACAGCATGCTTCATACCTTGATCTTTACCACCACAACTATATATATATATATAAAACAGCATGCTTCATACCTTGATCTTTACCACCACAACTATATATATATATATATAACAGCATGCTTCATACCTTGATCTTTACCACCACAACTATATATATATATATAACAGCATGCTTCATACCTTGATCTTTACCACCACAACTATATATATATATATAACAGCATGCTTCATACCTTGATCTTTACCACCACAACTATATATATATATATAACAGCATGCTTCATACCTTGATCTTTACCACCACAACTATATATATATATATAACAGCTTGCTTCATACCTTGATCTTTACCACCACAACTATATATATATATACAACAGCATGCTTCATACCTTGATCTTTACCACCACAACTATATATATATATATAACAGCATGCTTCATACCTTGATCTTTACCACCACAACTATATATATATATATAACAGCATGCTTCATACCTTGATCTTTACCACCACAACTATATATATATATATAACAGCATGCTTCATACCTTGATCTTTACCACCACAACTATATATATATATATATAACAGCATGCTTCATACCTTGATCTTTACCACCACAACTATATATATATATATAACAGCATGCTTCATACCTTGATCTTTACCACCACAACTATATATATATATATAACAGCATGCTTCATACCTTGATCTTTACCACCACAACTATATATATATATATATAACAGCATGCTTTATACCTTGATCTTTACCACCGCAACTATATATATATATATAACAGCATGCTTCATACCTTGATCTTTACCACCACAACTATATATATATATATAACAGCATGCTTCATACCTTGATCTTTACCACCACAACTATATATATATATATATATATAACAGCATGCTTCATACCTTGATCTTTACCACCACAACTATATATATATATATAACAGCATGCTTCATACCTTGATCTTTACCACCACAACTATATATATATATATAACAGCATGCTTCATACCTTGATCTTTACCACCACAACTATATATATATATATAACAGCATGCTTCATACCTTGATCTTTACCACCACAACTATATATATATATATATAACAGCATGCTTCATACCTTGATCTTTACCACCACAACTATATATATATATATAACAGCATGCTTCATACCTTGATCTTTACCACCACAACTATATATATATAACAGCATGCTTCATACCTTGATCTTTACCACCACAACTATATATATATATATAACAGCATGCTTCATACCTTGATCTTTACCACCACAACTATATATATATATATATAACAGCATGCTTCATACCTTGATCTTTACCACCACAACTATATATATATATATAACAGCATGCTTCATACCTTGATCTTTACCACCACAACTATATATATATATATAACAGCATGCTTCATACCTTGATCTTTACCACCACAACTATATATATATATATAACAGCATGCTTCATACCTTGATCTTTACCACCACAACTATATATATATATATATAACAGCATGCTTCATACCTTGATCTTTACCACCACAACTTTATATATATATATATAACAGCATGCTTCATACCTTGATCTTTACCACCACAACTATATATATATATATATAACAGCATGCTTCATACCTTGATCTTTACCACCACAACTATATATATATATATAACAGCATGCTTCATACCTTGATCTTTACCACCACAACTATATATATATAAATATAACAGCATGCTTCATACCTTGATCTTTACCACCACAACTATATATATATATATAACAGCATGCTTCATACCTTGATCTTTACCACCACAACTATATATATATATATAACAGCATGCTTCATACCTTGATCTTTACCACCACAACTATATATATATATATAACAGCATGCTTCATACCTTGATCTTTACCACCACAACTATATATATATATATATAACAGCATGCTTCATACCTTGATCTTTACCACCACAACTATATATATATATATAACAGCATGCTTCATACCTTGATCTTTACCACCACAACTATATATATATATATAACAGCATGCTTCATACCTTGATCTTTACCACCACAACTATATATATATATATAACAGCATGCTTCATACCTTGATCTTTACCACCACAACTATATATATATATATAACAGCATGCTTCATACCTTGATCTTTACCACCACAACTATATATATATATATAACAGCATGCTTCATACCTTGATCTTTACCACCACAACTATATATATATATATATAACAGCATGCTTCATACCTTGATCTTTACCACCACAACTATATATATATATATAACAGCATGCTTCATACCTTGATCTTTACCACCACAACTATATATATATATATAACAGCATGCTTCATACCTTGATCTTTACCTAGCAATTTGTAATATGAACCACTGGAGAATCAAATTATACGACAAACGAGATGACTTCTTCAACTTCTTTCGTAACTATACCATTTAATTGTAGCAATATTCAAGCTACTGTGTATGAAGTTGATATATCAACCTTACCCATGGGTCATAGATAGAGAAGGCACGGTGAATCACCCTTGGATGCCTACAATAAAATCTACATGTTTACTGTCTTACTGGCTATATCATTCAAATGCTATTTTTTCATAAAATATGTTGTATTCGAATGCTGTCATACTGTCAAATAAACAGATATTCAAACGACAATATATATGATCATCTTACGATAAACACATTCCACGTAACTAGACTATTAGAGAAGCTATGTTTGTATTTTGTTTTCTATTTCTAGGACCCTGTTCACATGATGACGATGACTAAGTGTCTAAGAGGTGCTAGTGTTCACATGATGACGATGACTAAGTGTCCAAGAGGTGCTAGTGTTCACATGATGACGATGACTAAGTGTCCAAGAGGTGCTACATGTTTACTGTCTTACTGGCTATATCATTCAAATGCTATTTTTTCATAAAATATGTTGTATTCGATTGCTGTCATACTGTCAAATAAACAGATATTCAAACGACATGATGACGATGACTAAGTGTCCAAGAGGTGCTAGTGTTCGAATTCCGCTGAGGAGAGGACATAAAGTTGTCAGCACAAATTTTAATTTAAGCATCGTTGGCCTTATTTTCAGACATGTACAGGTATAAATATATATATGTTGTTGTTTACAAACTTTTTATTTGATAACATTTGTCTTTCTCGTCAGAAATACAGATATAAACAACCAATAAAAAAAACCTACGCATATTCGCTGCCACTTACAAAAACCACACACCATCACAATAATGAATGGCAGCATACCATGAACAGTACAAACCAGGACTCACTATTACTCATAGTTCGATGTCTACTAGCTGACAAGGAAGAAGATAATTGTGAAAGAAAATTAATCTTAGTTATTGTTCAACTATTAGCTTGTGAACCTTTTGATAAAACTAAATTACTCGTTATATGAATAGAAGATGTAAGGGGTGTATTCACATATAGCTGCAACATTGTTGAATTGGCGTTAACCAGCAATCCCTCACTCACATAACATCTAGAATTAGATTGATTGATTTTTGGTGTTTAACGCCACTTTCAGCAATATTTCAACTATATTATGACGACCAGTTTTAGTGGTGGAAGAAGCCGGAGTACCCGGAGAGAACCACCGACCATGGGCAAGCGACTGGTAAACTTTATCACTTGCCGCTGCGAGTCGAGTGCGCCTTTTTGTAATTTACAAAGCCGGGCGCGAACCCACGCCGTATTGGTGATAGGCTTGTATGAGTTGTTAGGAAATTCAACTACCTAACTCATTGAGCCACCTGTTCCCTGATCATCAATAATTAGATGTGTGAGACTCAATACTATGCAACGTATGAGAATAAAACGTAGTTTTCATTGAAACAAATAAAAGGCATGTGCCTAATCTTATGGCAATAATTGTTCCTGTAAATAATTGGTGAATGCCACTGTAGTTCCTGTAACACTTGAGACTATTAGTTCCTGTAAAATATCGACATTTTGTAATGTGCATTATCGTTGGGAATTCATTTATCGAGAGGGGTGGTCTTGGAATACACATTTTAACACCACCACATATGTTTGCCTGTTTCAAGACAGGATCAGGATTGCCAACGCCATATGTATGTCTTTTTTATATTTAATCAAATGAGGTGAGAGGTAGCTGTGATGATACTGTTGAAATTGTTGACCATCACTGTTTAAATAAACGTTAGAGAAACCGAAGGGGTAATCAAGAATTGACAATACAGAGAAACTGGTAACACTGAGTACACAAGACGATGACAGACAAAGCAACAAAAGACACAATACAATGTATAGGACACCACCATACACATAACGAGGACAAAGCAAAAAACACAATACAATATGTATAGGACACCACCATACACATAACGAGGACAAAACAAAAAACACAATACAATATGTATAGGACACCACCATACACATAACGAGGACAAAACAAAAAACACAATACAATATGTATAGAACACCACCATACACATAACGAGGACAAAGCAAAAAACACAATACAATATGTATAGGACACCACCATACACATAACGAGGACAAACCAAAAAACACAATACAATATGTATAGGACACCACCATACACATAACGAGGACAAAACAAAAAACACAATACAATATGTATAGGACACCACCATACACATAACGAGGACAAAACAAAAAACACAATACAATATGTATAGAACACCACCATACACATAACGAGGACAAAGCAAAAAACACAATACAATATGTATAGGACACCACCATACACATAACGAGGACAAACCAAAAAACACAATACAATATGTATAGGACACCACCATACACATAACGAGGACAAAACAAAAAACACAATACAATATGTATAGGACACCACCATACACATAACGAGGACAAAACAAAAAACACAATACAATATGTATAGAACACCACCATACACATAACGAGGACAAAGCAAAAAACACAATACAATATGTATAGGACACCACCATACACATAACGAGGACAAACCAAAAAAAAATACAATATGTATAGGACACCACCATACACATAACGAGGACAAAGCAAAAAACACAATACAATATGCATAGGACACCACCATACACATAGCGAGGACAAAACAAAAAACATAATACAATATGTATAGGGCACCACCATACACATAACGAGGACAAAGCAAAAAAACACAATACAATATGTATAGGACACCACCAGACACATAACGAGGACAAAACAAAAAACACAATACAATATGTGTAGGACACCACCATACATATAACGAGGACAAAACACAAAACATAATACAATATGTATAGGACACCACCATACATATAACGAGGACAAAACAAAAAACACAATACAATATGTATAGGACACCACCATACATATAACGAGGACAAAACACAAAACATAATACAATATGTATAGGACACCACCATACACATAACGAGGACAAAACAAAAAATACAATACAATATGTGTAGGACACCACCATACACATAACGAGGACAAAACAAAAAACACAACACAATATGCATAGGACACCACCATACACATAACGAGGACAAAGCAAAAAACACAATACAATATGTATAGGACACCACCATACATATAACGAGGACAAAACACAAAACATAATACAATATGTATAGGACACCACCATACACATAACGAGGACAAAACACAATACAATATGTATAGGACACCACCATACACATAACGAGGACAAAACAAAAAACACAATACAATATGTATAGGACACCACCAGACACATAACGAGGACAAAACAAAAAACACAATACAATATGTGTAGGACACCACCATACACATAACGAGGACAAAGCAAAAAACACAATACAATATGTGTAGGACACCACCATACACATAACGAGGACAAAGCAAAAAACACAATACAATATGTGTAGGACACCACCATACACATAGCGAGGACAAAACAAAAAACACAATACAATATGTGTAGGACACCACCATACACATAACGAGGACAAAGCAAAAAACACAATACAATATGTGTAGGACACCACCATACACATAACGAGGACAAAGCAAAAAACGCAATACAATATGCATAGGACACCACCAAACACATAACTAGGACAAAACACAAAACACAATACAATATGTATAGGACACCACCTTACACTTAGCGAGGACAAAACAAAAAACAAAATACAATATGTATAGGACACCACCATACACCTAACGAGGACAAAGCAAAAAAACACAATACAATATGCATAGGACACCTCCATACACATAACGAGGACAAAACAAAAAAACACAATACAATATGTATAGGACACCACCTTACACTTAGCGAGGACAAAACAAAAAACAAAATACAATATGTATAGGACACCAACTTACACATAACGAGGACAAAACACAAAACATACTACAATATGTATAGGACACCACCATACACATAACGAGGACAAAACAAAAAACACAATACAATATGCATAGGACACCACCATACACATAACGAGGACAAAACACAAAACACAATACAATATGTATAGGACACCACCTTACACATAACGAGGACAAAACAAAAACACAATACAATATGTATAGGACACCACCATACACATAATGAGGACAAAACAAAAAACATAATACAATATGTATAGGACACCACCATACACATAACGAGGACAAAACAAAAAACACAATACAATATGTATAGGACACCACCATACACATAATGAGGACAAAACAAAAAACACAATACAATATGTGTAGGACACCACCATACACATAACGAGGACAAAACAAAAAACACAATGCAATATGTATAGGACACCACCATACACATAACGAGGACAAAACAAAAAACACAATACAATATGTGTAGGGCACCACCATACATATAACGAGGACAAAACAAAAAACACAATACAATATGTGTAGGAAACCACCATACACATAACAAGGACAAAACAAAAAACACAATACAATATGTATAGGACACCACCATACACATAACGAGGACAAAACAAAAAACACAATACAATATGTATAGGACACCACCTTACATATAACGCGGACAACACACAAAACACAATACAATATGTGTAGGACACCACCATACACATAACGAGGACAAAACAAAAAACATAATACAATATGTGTAGGACACCACCATACACATAACTAGGACAAAACAAAAAACACAATACAATATGTATAGGACACCACCATACACATAGCGAGGACAAAACACAAAACATAATACAATATGTATAGGACACCACCATACACATAACGAGGACAAAGCAAAAAACACAATACAATATGTATAGGACACCACCATACACATAGCGAGGACAAAGCAAAAAACACAATACAATATGTATAGGACACCACCATACACATAACGAGGACAAAACAAAAAACACAATACAATATGTATAGGACACCACCATACACATAACGAGGACAAAGCAAAAAACACAATACAATATGTATAGGACACCACCATACACATAACGAGGACAAAACAAAAAAACACAATACAATATGTGTAGGACACCACCATACACATAACTAGGACAAAACAAAAAACACAATACAATATGTATAGGACACCACCATACACATAACGAGGACAAAACACAAAACATAATACAATATGCATAGGACACCACCATACACATAACGAGGACAAACCATAAAACACAATACAATATGTATAGGACACCACCATACATATAACGAGGACAAAACAAAAAACACAATACAATATGTATAGGACACCACCATACACATAGCGAGGACAAAACAAAAAACACAATACAATATGTATAGGACACCACCATACATATAACGAGGACAAAACAAAAAACACAATACAATATGTGTAGGACACCACCATACACATAACGAGGACAAAACACAAAACACAATACAATATGTATAGGACACCACCATACACATAACGAGGACAAAGCAAAAACACAATACAATATGTGTAGGACACCACCATACACATAACGAGGACAAAACATAAAACACAATACAATATGTATAGGACACCACCATACATATAACGAGGACAAAACAAAAAACACAATACAATATGTATAGGACACCACCATACACATAGCGAGGACAAAACAAAAAACACAATACAATATGTGTAGGACACCACCATACACATAACGAGGACAAAACACAAAACAAAATACAATATGTGTAGGACACCACCATACATATAGCGAGGACAAAACACAAAACACAATACAATATGTATAGGACACCACCATACACATAACGAGGACAAAGCAAAAAACACAATACAATATGTATAGGACACCACCATACACATAACGAGGACAAAACAAAAAACACAATACAATATGTATAGGACACCACCATACACATAACGAGGATAAAACAAAAAAAACAATACAATATGTGTAGGACACCACCATACACATAGCGAGGACAAAGAAAAAACACAATACAATATGCATAGGACACCACCATACATATAACGAGGACAAAACACAAAACACAATACAATATGTATAGAACACCACCTTACACATAACGAGGACAAAAAAAACACAATACAATATGTATAGGACACCACCATACACATAACGAAGACAAAACATAAAACATAATACAATATGCATAGGACACCACCATACATATAACGAGAACAAAGCAAAAAACACAATACAATATGCATAGGACACCACCATACACATAACGAGGACAAAGCAAAAAACACAATGCAATATGTATAGGACACCACCATACACATAACGAGGACAAAGCAAAAAACACAATGCAATATGTATAGGACACCACCATACACATAACGAGGACAAAACAAAAAACACAATACAATATGTATAGGACACCACCATACACATAACGAGGACAAAACAAAAAAACACAATACAATATGTATAGGACACCACCATACACATATCGAGGACAAAACAAAAAACACAATACAATATGCATAGGACACCACCTTACACATAACGAGGACAAAGCAAAAAACACAATACAATATGTATAGGACACCACCATACACATAACAAGGACAAAACAAAAAACACAATACAGTATGTATAGGACACCACCATACACATAACGAGGACAAAACAAAAAAACACAATACAATATGTATAGGACACCACCATACACATAACGAGGACAAAACAAAAAACACAATACAATATGTGTAGGACACCACCATACATATAACGAGGACAAAACAAAAAACAGTATACAATATGTATAGGACACCACCATACATATAACGAGGACAAAACAAAAAACACAATACAATATGTGTAGGACACCACCATACACATAACGAGGACAAAACAAAAAACACAATACAATATGTATAGGACACCACCATACACATAACGAGGATAAAACAAAAAACACAATACAATATGTATAGGACACCATCATACACATAACGAGGACAAAACAAAAAACACAATACAATATGTATAGGACACCACCATACACATAGCGAGGACAAAACAAAAAACACAATACAATATGTATAGGACACCACCATACACATAACGAGGACAAAACAAAAAACATAATAAAATATGTATAGGACACCACAATACACATAACGAGGACAAAGCAAAAAACACAATACAATATGTATAGGACACCAACATACACATAACGAGAACAAAACAAAAAACGTAATACAATATGTGTAGGACACCACTATACACATAACGAGGACAAAACAAAAAACATAATACAATATGTATAGGACACCACCATAAACATAACGAGGACAAAACAAAAAAAATAATACAATATGTATAGGACACCACCATACACATAACGAGGACAAAGCAAAAAACACAATACAATATGCATAGGACACCACCATACACATAACGAGGACAAAACAAAAAACACAATACAATATGTATAGGACCCACCATACACATAACGAGGACAAAACACAAAACACAATACAATATGTATAGGACACCACCATACACATAACGAGGACAAAGCAAAAAAACACAATACAATATGTATAGGACACCACCATACACATAACGAGGACAAAACAAAAAAACACAATACAATATGTATAGGACACCACCTTACACTTAGCGAGGACAAAACAAAAAACAAAATACAATATGTATAGGACACCAACTTACACATAACGAGGACAAAACACAAAACATAATACAATATGTATAGGACACCACCATACACATAACGAGGACAAAATAAAAAACACAATACAATATGCATAGGACACCACCATACACATAACGAGGACAAAACACAAAACACAATACAATATGTATAGGACACCACCTTACACATAACGAGGACAAAACAAAAAACACAATACAATATGTATAGGACACCACCTTACATATAACGCGGACAACACACAAAACACAATACAATATGTGTAGGACACCACCATACACATAACGAGGACAAAACAAAAAACATAATACAATATGTGTAGGACACCACCATACACATAACTAGGACAAAACAAAAAACACAATACAATATGTATAGGACACCACCATACACATAGCGAGGACAAAACACAAAACATAATACAATATGTATAGGACACCACCATACACATAACGAGGACAAAGCAAAAAACACAATACAATATGTATAGGACACCACCATACACATAGCGAGGACAAAGCAAAAAACACAATACAATATGTATAGGACACCACCATACACATAACGAGGACAAAACAAAAAACACAATACAATATGTATAGGACACCACCATACACATAACGAGGACAAAGCAAAAAACACAATACAATATGTATAGGACACCACCATACACATAACGAGGACAAAACAAAAAAACACAATACAATATGTGTAGGACACCACCATACACATAACTAGGACAAAACAAAAAACACAATACAATATGTATAGGACACCACCATACACATAACGAGGACAAAACACAAAACATAATACAATATGCATAGGACACCACCATACACATAACGAGGACAAACCATAAAACACAATACAATATGTATAGGACACCACCATACATATAACGAGGACAAAACAAAAAACACAATACAATATGTATAGGACACCACCATACACATAGCGAGGACAAAACAAAAAACACAATACAATATGTATAGGACACCACCATACATATAACGAGGACAAAACAAAAAACACAATACAATATGTGTAGGACACCACCATACACATAACGAGGACAAAACACAAAACACAATACAATATGTATAGGACACCACCATACACATAACGAGGACAAAGCAAAAACACAATACAATATGTGTAGGACACCACCATACACATAACGAGGACAAAACATAAAACACAATACAATATGTATAGGACACCACCATACATATAACGAGGACAAAACAAAAAACACAATACAATATGTATAGGACACCACCATACACATAGCGAGGACAAAACAAAAAACACAATACAATATGTGTAGGACACCACCATACACATAACGAGGACAAAACACAAAACAAAATACAATATGTGTAGGACACCACCATACATATAGCGAGGACAAAACACAAAACACAATACAATATGTATAGGACACCACCATACACATAACGAGGACAAAGCAAAAAACACAATACAATATGTATAGGACACCACCATACACATAACGAGGACAAAACAAAAAACACAATACAATATGTATAGGACACCACCATACACATAACGAGGATAAAACAAAAAAAACAATACAATATGTGTAGGACACCACCATACACATAGCGAGGACAAAGAAAAAACACAATACAATATGCATAGGACACCACCATACATATAACGAGGACAAAACACAAAACACAATACAATATGTATAGAACACCACCTTACACATAACGAGGACAAAAAAAACACAATACAATATGTATAGGACACCACCATACACATAACGAAGACAAAACATAAAACATAATACAATATGCATAGGACACCACCATACATATAACGAGAACAAAGCAAAAAACACAATACAATATGCATAGGACACCACCATACACATAACGAGGACAAAGCAAAAAACACAATGCAATATGTATAGGACACCACCATACACATAACGAGGACAAAGCAAAAAACACAATGCAATATGTATAGGACACCACCATACACATAACGAGGACAAAACAAAAAACACAATACAATATGTATAGGACACCACCATACACATAACGAGGACAAAACAAAAAAACACAATACAATATGTATAGGACACCACCATACACATATCGAGGACAAAACAAAAAACACAATACAATATGCATAGGACACCACCTTACACATAACGAGGACAAAGCAAAAAACACAATACAATATGTATAGGACACCACCATACACATAACAAGGACAAAACAAAAAACACAATACAGTATGTATAGGACACCACCATACACATAACGAGGACAAAACAAAAAAACACAATACAATATGTATAGGACACCACCATACACATAACGAGGACAAAACAAAAAACACAATACAATATGTGTAGGACACCACCATACATATAACGAGGACAAAACAAAAAACAGTATACAATATGTATAGGACACCACCATACATATAACGAGGACAAAACAAAAAACACAATACAATATGTGTAGGACACCACCATACACATAACGAGGACAAAACAAAAAACACAATACAATATGTATAGGACACCACCATACACATAACGAGGATAAAACAAAAAACACAATACAATATGTATAGGACACCATCATACACATAGCGAGGACAAAACAAAAAACACAATACAATATGTATAGGACACCACCATACACATAGCGAGGACAAAACAAAAAACACAATACAATATGTATAGGACACCACCATACACATAACGAGGACAAAACAAAAAACATAATAAAATATGTATAGGACACCACAATACACATAACGAGGACAAAGCAAAAAACACAATACAATATGTATAGGACACCAACATACACATAACGAGAACAAAACAAAAAACGTAATACAATATGTGTAGGACACCACTATACACATAACGAGGACAAAACAAAAAACATAATACAATATGTATAGGACACCACCATAAACATAACGAGGACAAAACAAAAAAAATAATACAATATGTATAGGACACCACCATACACATAACGAGGACAAAGCAAAAAACACAATACAATATGCATAGGACACCACCATACACATAACGAGGACAAAACAAAAAACACAATACAATATGTATAGGACCCACCATACACATAACGAGGACAAAACACAAAACACAATACAATATGTATAGGACACCACCATACAAATAACGAGGACAAAGCAAAAAAACACAATACAATATGTATAGGACACCACCATACACATAACGAGGACAAAACAAAAAAACACAATACAATATGTATAGGACACCACCTTACACTTAGCGAGGACAAAACAAAAAACAAAATACAATATGTATAGGACACCAACTTACACATAACGAGGACAAAACACAAAACATAATACAATATGTATAGGACACCACCATACACATAACGAGGACAAAATAAAAAACACAATACAATATGCATAGGACACCACCATACACATAACGAGGACAAAACACAAAACACAATACAATATGTATAGGACACCACCTTACACATAACGAGGACAAAACAAAAAACACAATACAATATGTATAGGACACCACCATACACATAATGAGGACAAAACAAAAAACATAATACAATATGTATAGGACACCACCATACACATAACGAGGACAAAACAAAAAACACAATACAATATGTGTAGGACACCACCATACACATAACGAGGACAAAACAAAAAACACAATACAATATGTATAGGACACCACCATACACATAACGAGGATAAAACAAAAAACACAATACAATATGTATAGGACACCATCATACACATAACGAGGACAAAACAAAAAACACAATACAATATGTATAGGACACCACCATACACATAGCGAGGACAAAACAAAAAACACAATACAATATGTATAGGACACCACCATACACATAACGAGGACAAAACAAAAAACATAATAAAATATGTATAGGACACCACAATACACATAACGAGGACAAAGCAAAAAACACAATACAATATGTATAGGACACCAACATACACATAACGAGAACAAAACAAAAAACGTAATACAATATGTGTAGGACACCACTATACACATAACGAGGACAAAACAAAAAACATAATACAATATGTATAGGACACCACCATAAACATAACGAGGACAAAACAAAAAAAATAATACAATATGTATAGGACACCACCATACACATAACGAGGACAAAGCAAAAAACACAATACAATATGCATAGGACACCACCATACACATAACGAGGACAAAACAAAAAACACAATACAATATGTATAGGACCCACCATACACATAACGAGGACAAAACACAAAACACAATACAATATGTATAGGACACCACCATACACATAACGAGGACAAAGCAAAAAAACACAATACAATATGTATAGGACACCACCATACACATAACGAGGACAAAACAAAAAAACACAATACAATATGTATAGGACACCACCTTACACTTAGCGAGGACAAAACAAAAAACAAAATACAATATGTATAGGACACCAACTTACACATAACGAGGACAAAACACAAAACATAATACAATATGTATAGGACACCACCATACACATAACGAGGACAAAATAAAAAACACAATACAATATGCATAGGACACCACCATACACATAACGAGGACAAAACACAAAACACAATACAATATGTATAGGACACCACCTTACACATAACGAGGACAAAACAAAAAACACAATACAATATGTATAGGACACCACCATACACATAATGAGGACAAAACAAAAAACATAATACAATATGTATAGGACACCACCATACACATAACGAGGACAAAACAAAAAACACAATACAATATGTGTAGGACACCACCATACACATAACGAGGACAAAACAAAAAACACAATACAATATGTATAGGACACCACCATACACATAACGAGGACAAAACAAAAAACACAATACAATATGTGTAGGACACCACCATACATATAACGAGGACAAAACAAAAAACACAATACAATATGTGTAGGACACCACCATACACATAACGAGGACAAAACAAAAAACACAATACAATATGTAGAGGACACCACCATACACATAACGAGGACAAATCAAAAAACACAATACAATATGCATAGGACACCACCATACATATAACGAGGACAAAACACAAAACACAATACAATATGTATAGGACACTACCTTACATATAACGAGGACAAAACAAAAAAACACAATACAATATGCATAGGACACCACCATACACATAACGAGGACAAAGCAGAAAACACAATACAATATGTGTAGGACACCACCATACACATAACGAGGACAAAACAAAAAACATAATACAATATGTGTAGGACACCACCATACACATAACTAGGACAAAACAAAAAACACAATACAATATGTATAGGACACCACCATACACATAGCGAGGACAAAACACAAAACATAATACAATATGTATAGGACACCACCATACACATAACGAGGACAAAGCAAAAAAACACAATACAATATGTATAGGACACCACCATACACATAACGAGGACAAAACAAAAAAACACAATACAATATGTATAGGACACCACCTTACACTTAGCGAGGACAAAACAAAAAACAAAATACAATATGTATAGGACACCAACTTACACATAACGAGGACAAAACACAAAACATAATACAATATGTATAGGACACCACCATACACATAACGAGGACAAAATAAAAAACACAATACAATATGCATAGGACACCACCATACACATAACGAGGACAAAACACAAAACACAATACAATATGTATAGGACACCACCTTACACATAACGAGGACAAAACAAAAAACACAATACAATATGTATAGGACACCACCATACACATAATGAGGACAAAACAAAAAACATAATACAATATGTATAGGACACCACCATACACATAACGAGGATAAAACAAAAAAAACAATACAATATGTGTAGGACACCACCATACACATAGCGAGGACAAAACAAAAAACACAATACAATATGTATAGGACACCACCATACACATAACGAGGACAAAGCAAAAAACACAATACAATATGTATAGGACACCACCATACACATAACGAGGACAAAAAAAAAACACAATACAATATGTATAGGACACCACCATACACATAGCGAGGACAAAGAAAAAACACAATACAATATGCATAGGACACCACCATACATATAACGAGGACAAAACACAAAACACAATACAATATGTATAGAACACCACCTTACACATAACGAGGACAAAAAAAACACAATACAATATGTATAGGACACCACCATACACATAACGAAGACAAAACATAAAACATAATACAATATGCATAGGACACCACCATACATATAACGAGAACAAAGCAAAAAACACAATACAATATGCATAGGACACCACCATACACATAACGAGGACAAAGCAAAAAACACAATGCAATATGTATAGGACACCACCATACACATAACGAGGACAAAGCAAAAAACACAATGCAATATGTATAGGACACCACCATACACATAACGAGGACAAAACAAAAAACACAATACAATATGTATAGGACACCACCATACACATAACGAGGACAAAACAAAAAAACACAATACAATATGTATAGGACACCACCATACACATATCGAGGACAAAACAAAAAACACAATACAATATGTATAGGACACCACCTTACACATAACGAGGACAAAGCAAAAAACACAATACAATATGTATAGGACACCACCATACACATAACAAGGACAAAACAAAAAACACAATACAGTATGTATAGGACACCACCATACACATAACGAGGACAAAACAAATAAACACAATACAATATGTATAGGACACCACCATACACATAACGAGGACAAAACAAAAAACACAATACAATATGTGTAGGACACCACCATACATATAACGAGGACAAAACAAAAAACAGTATACAATATGTATAGGACACCACCATACATATAACGAGGACAAAACAAAAAACACAATACAATATGTGTAGGACACCACCATACACATAACGAGGACAAAACAAAAAACACAATACAATATGTATAGGACACCACCATACACATAACGAGGATAAAACAAAAAACACAATACAATATGTATAGGACACCATCATACACATAACGAGGACAAAACAAAAAACACAATACAATATGTATAGGACACCACCATAAACATAACGAGGACAAAACAAAAAAAATAATACAATATGTATAGGACACCACCATACACATAACGAGGACAAAGCAAAAAACACAATACAATATGCATAGGACACCACCATACACATAACGAGGACAAAACAAAAAACACAATACAATATGTATAGGACCCACCATACACATAACGAGGACAAAACACAAAACACAATACAATATGTATAGGACACCACCATACACATAACGAGGACAAAGCAAAAAAACACAATACAATATGTATAGGACACCACCATACACATAACGAGGACAAAACAAAAAAACACAATACAATATGTATAGGACACCACCTTACACTTAGCGAGGACAAAACAAAAAACAAAATACAATATGTATAGGACACCAACTTACACATAACGAGGACAAAACACAAAACATAATACAATATGTATAGGACACCACCATACACATAACGAGGACAAAATAAAAAACACAATACAATATGCATAGGACACCACCATACACATAACGAGGACAAAACACAAAACACAATACAATATGTATAGGACACCACCTTACACATAACGAGGACAAAACAAAAAACACAATACAATATGTATAGGACACCACCATACACATAATGAGGACAAAACAAAAAACATAATACAATATGTATAGGACACCACCATACACATAACGAGGACAAAACAAAAAACACAATACAATATGTGTAGGACACCACCATACACATAACGAGGACAAAACAAAAAACACAATACAATATGTATAGGACACCACCATACACATAACGAGGACAAAACAAAAAACACAATACAATATGTGTAGGACACCACCATACATATAACGAGGACAAAACAAAAAACACAATACAATATGTGTAGGACACCACCATACACATAACGAGGACAAAACAAAAAACACAATACAATATGTAGAGGACACCACCATACACATAACGAGGACAAATCAAAAAACACAATACAATATGTGTAGGACACCACCATACATATAACGAGGACAAAACACAAAACACAATACAATATGTATAGGACACTACCTTACATATAACGAGGACAAAACAAAAAAACACAATACAATATGTATAGGACACCACCATACACATAACGAGGACAAAGCAGAAAACACAATACAATATGTGTAGGACACCACCATACACATAACGAGGACAAAACAAAAAACATAATACAATATGTGTAGGACACCACCATACACATAACTAGGACAAAACAAAAAACACAATACAATATGTATAGGACACCACCATACACATAGCGAGGACAAAACACAAAACATAATACAATATGTATAGGACACCACCATACACATAACGAGGACAAAGCAAAAAAACACAATACAATATGTATAGGACACCACCATACACATAACGAGGACAAAACAAAAAAACACAATACAATATGTATAGGACACCACCTTACACTTAGCGAGGACAAAACAAAAAACAAAATACAATATGTATAGGACACCAACTTACACATAACGAGGACAAAACACAAAACATAATACAATATGTATAGGACACCACCATACACATAACGAGGACAAAATAAAAAACACAATACAATATGCATAGGACACCACCATACACATAACGAGGACAAAACACAAAACACAATACAATATGTATAGGACACCACCTTACACATAACGAGGACAAAACAAAAAACACAATACAATATGTATAGGACACCACCATACACATAATGAGGACAAAACAAAAAACATAATACAATATGTATAGGACACCACCATACACATAACGAGGATAAAACAAAAAAAACAATACAATATGTGTAGGACACCACCATACACATAGCGAGGACAAAACAAAAAACACAATACAATATGTATAGGACACCACCATACACATAACGAGGACAAAGCAAAAAACACAATACAATATGTATAGGACACCACCATACACATAACGAGGACAAAACAAAAAACACAATACAATATGTATAGGACACCACCATACACATAGCGAGGACAAAGAAAAAACACAATACAATATGCATAGGACACCACCATACATATAACGAGAACAAAGCAAAAAACACAATACAATATGCATAGGACACCACCATACACATAACGAGGACAAAGCAAAAAACACAATGCAATATGTATAGGACACCACCATACACATAACGAGGACAAAGCAAAAAACACAATGCAATATGTATAGGACACCACCATACACATAACGAGGACAAAACAAAAAACACAATACAATATGTATAGGACACCACCATACACATAACGAGGACAAAACAAAAAAACACAATACAATATGTATAGGACACCACCATACACATATCGAGGACAAAACAAAAAACACAATACAATATGTATAGGACACCACCTTACACATAACGAGGACAAAGCAAAAAACACAATACAATATGTATAGGACACCACCATACACATAACAAGGACAAAACAAAAAACACAATACAGTATGTATAGGACACCACCATACACATAACGAGGACAAAACAAAAAAACACAATACAATATGTATAGGACACCACCATACACATAACGAGGACAAAACAAAAAACACAATACAATATGTGTAGGACACCACCATACATATAACGAGGACAAAACAAAAAACAGTATACAATATGTATAGGACACCACCATACATATAACGAGGACAAAACAAAAAACACAATACAATATGTGTAGGACACCACCATACACATAACGAGGACAAAACAAAAAACACAATACAATATGTATAGGACACCACCATACACATAACGAGGATAAAACAAAAAACACAATACAATATGTATAGGACACCATCATACACATAACGAGGACAAAACAAAAAACACAATACAATATGTATAGGACACCACCATACACATAGCGAGGACAAAACAAAAAACACAATACAATATGTATAGGACACCACCATACACATAACGAGGACAAAACAAAAAACATAATACAATATGTATAGGACACCACAATACACATAACGAGGACAAAGCAAAAAACACAATACAATATGTATAGGACACCAACATACACATAACGAGAACAAAACAAAAAACGTAATACAATATGTGTAGGACACCACTATACACATAACGAGGACAAAACAAAAAACATAATACAATATGTATAGGACACCACCATAAACATAACGAGGACAAAACAAAAAAAATAATACAATATGTATAGGACACCACCATACACATAACGAGGACAAAGCAAAAAACACAATACAATATGCATAGGACACCACCATACACATAACGAGGACAAAACAAAAAACACAATACAATATGTATAGGACCCACCATACACATAACGAGGACAAAACACAAAACACAATACAATATGTATAGGACACCACCATACACATAACGAGGACAAAGCAAAAAAACACAATACA
Source organism: Bathymodiolus brooksi (assembly GCA_963680875.1). Taxonomy (NCBI): domain Eukaryota; kingdom Metazoa; phylum Mollusca; class Bivalvia; order Mytilida; family Modiolidae; genus Bathymodiolus; species Bathymodiolus brooksi. The sequence goes on along the minus strand of OY804577.1, from coordinate 129,140,668 downwards.
ATATGTGTAGGACACCACCATACACATAACGAGGACAAAACAAAAAAACACAATACAATATGTATAGGACACCACCTTACACTTAGCGAGGACAAAACAAAAAACAAAATACAATATGTATAGGACACCAACTTACACATAACGAGGACAAAACACAAAACATAATACAATATGTATAGGACACCACCATACACATAACGAGGACAAAATAAAAAACACAATACAATATGCATAGGACACCACCATACACATAACGAGGACAAAACACAAAACACAATACAATATGTATAGGACACCACCTTACACATAACGAGGACAAAACAAAAAACACAATACAATATGTATAGGACACCACCATACACATAATGAGGACAAAACAAAAAACATAATACAATATGTATAGGACACCACCATACACATAACGAGGACAAAACAAAAAACACAATACAATATGTGTAGGACACCACCATACACATAACGAGGACAAAACAAAAAACACAATACAATATGTATAGGACACCACCATACACATAACGAGGACAAAACAAAAAACACAATACAATATGTGTAGGACACCACCATACATATAACGAGGACAAAACAAAAAACACAATACAATATGTGTAGGACACCACCATACACATAACGAGGACAAAACAAAAAACACAATACAATATGTAGAGGACACCACCATACACATAACGAGGACAAATCAAAAAACACAATACAATATGCATAGGACACCACCATACATATAACGAGGACAAAACACAAAACACAATACAATATGTATAGGACACTACCTTACATATAACGAGGACAAAACAAAAAAACACAATACAATATGTATAGGACACCACCATACACATAACGAGGACAAAGCAGAAAACACAATACAATATGTGTAGGACACCACCATACACATAACGAGGACAAAACAAAAAACATAATACAATATGTGTAGGACACCACCATACACATAACTAGGACAAAACAAAAAACACAATACAATATGTATAGGACACCACCATACACATAGCGAGGACAAAACACAAAACATAATACAATATGTATAGGACACCACCATACACATAACGAGGACAAAGCAAAAAAACACAATACAATATGTATAGGACACCACCATACACATAACGAGGACAAAACAAAAAAACACAATACAATATGTATAGGACACCACCTTACACTTAGCGAGGACAAATCAAAAAACAAAATACAATATGTATAGGACACCAACTTACACATAACGAGGACAAAACACAAAACATAATACAATATGTATAGGACACCACCATACACATAACGAGGACAAAATAAAAAACACAATACAATATGCATAGGACACCACCATACACATAACGAGGACAAAACACAAAACACAATACAATATGTATAGGACACCACCTTACACATAACGAGGACAAAACAAAAAACACAATACAATATGTATAGGACACCACCATACACATAATGAGGACAAAACAAAAAACATAATACAATATGTATAGGACACCACCATACACATAACGAGGACAAAACAAAAAACACAATACAATATGTATAGGACACCACCATACACATAATGAGGACAAAACAAAAAACACAATACAATATGTGTAGGACACCACCATACACATAACGAGGACAAAACAAAAAACACAATGCAATATGTATAGGACACCACCATACACATAACGAGGACAAAACAAAAAACACAATACAATATGTGTAGGGCACCACCATACATATAACGAGGACAAAACAAAAAACACAATACAATATGTGTAGGAAACCACCATACACATAACAAGGACAAAACAAAAAACACAATACAATATGTATAGGACACCACCATACACATAACGAGGACAAAACAAAAAACACAATACAATATGTATAGGACACCACCTTACATATAACGCGGACAACACACAAAACACAATACAATATGTGTAGGACACCACCATACACATAACGAGGACAAAACAAAAAACATAATACAATATGTGTAGGACACCACCATACACATAACTAGGACAAAACAAAAAACACAATACAATATGTATAGGACACCACCATACACATAGCGAGGACAAAACACAAAACATAATACAATATGTATAGGACACCACCATACACATAACGAGGACAAAGCAAAAAACACAATACAATATGTATAGGACACCACCATACACATAGCGAGGACAAAGCAAAAAACACAATACAATATGTATAGGACACCACCATACACATAACGAGGACAAAACAAAAAACACAATACAATATGTATAGGACACCACCATACACATAACGAGGACAAAGCAAAAAACACAATACAATATGTATAGGACACCACCATACACATAACGAGGACAAAACAAAAAAACACAATACAATATGTGTAGGACACCACCATACACATAACTAGGACAAAACAAAAAACACAATACAATATGTATAGGACACCACCATACACATAACGAGGACAAAACACAAAACATAATACAATATGCATAGGACACCACCATACACATAACGAGGACAAACCATAAAACACAATACAATATGTATAGGACACCACCATACATATAACGAGGACAAAACAAAAAACACAATACAATATGTATAGGACACCACCATACACATAGCGAGGACAAAACAAAAAACACAATACAATATGTATAGGACACCACCATACATATAACGAGGACAAAACAAAAAACACAATACAATATGTGTAGGACACCACCATACACATAACGAGGACAAAACACAAAACACAATACAATATGTATAGGACACTACCTTACATATAACGAGGACAAAACAAAAAAACACAATACAATATGTATAGGACACCACCATACACATAACGAGGACAAAGCAGAAAACACAATACAATATGTGTAGGACACCACCATACACATAACGAGGACAAAACAAAAAACATAATACAATATGTGTAGGACACCACCATACACATAACTAGGACAAAACAAAAAACACAATACAATATGTATAGGACACCACCATACACATAGCGAGGACAAAACACAAAACATAATACAATATGTATAGGACACCACCATACACATAACGAGGACAAAGCAAAAAAACACAATACAATATGTATAGGACACCACCATACACATAACGAGGACAAAACAAAAAAACACAATACAATATGTATAGGACACCACCTTACACTTAGCGAGGACAAATCAAAAAACAAAATACAATATGTATAGGACACCAACTTACACATAACGAGGACAAAACACAAAACATAATACAATATGTATAGGACACCACCATACACATAACGAGGACAAAATAAAAAACACAATACAATATGCATAGGACACCACCATACACATAACGAGGACAAAACACAAAACACAATACAATATGTATAGGACACCACCTTACACATAACGAGGACAAAACAAAAAACACAATACAATATGTATAGGACACCACCATACACATAATGAGGACAAAACAAAAAACATAATACAATATGTATAGGACACCACCATACACATAACGAGGACAAAACAAAAAACACAATACAATATGTATAGGACACCACCATACACATAATGAGGACAAAACAAAAAACACAATACAATATGTGTAGGACACCACCATACACATAACGAGGACAAAACAAAAAACACAATGCAATATGTATAGGACACCACCATACACATAACGAGGACAAAACAAAAAACACAATACAATATGTGTAGGGCACCACCATACATATAACGAGGACAAAACAAAAAACACAATACAATATGTGTAGGAAACCACCATACACATAACAAGGACAAAACAAAAAACACAATACAATATGTATAGGACACCACCATACACATAACGAGGACAAAACAAAAAACACAATACAATATGTATAGGACACCACCTTACATATAACGCGGACAACACACAAAACACAATACAATATGTGTAGGACACCACCATACACATAACGAGGACAAAACAAAAAACATAATACAATATGTGTAGGACACCACCATACACATAACTAGGACAAAACAAAAAACACAATACAATATGTATAGGACACCACCATACACATAGCGAGGACAAAACACAAAACATAATACAATATGTATAGGACACCACCATACACATAACGAGGACAAAGCAAAAAACACAATACAATATGTATAGGACACCACCATACACATAGCGAGGACAAAGCAAAAAACACAATACAATATGTATAGGACACCACCATACACATAACGAGGACAAAACAAAAAACACAATACAATATGTATAGGACACCACCATACACATAACGAGGACAAAGCAAAAAACACAATACAATATGTATAGGACACCACCATACACATAACGAGGACAAAACAAAAAAACACAATACAATATGTGTAGGACACCACCATACACATAACTAGGACAAAACAAAAAACACAATACAATATGTATAGGACACCACCATACACATAACGAGGACAAAACACAAAACATAATACAATATGCATAGGACACCACCATACACATAACGAGGACAAACCATAAAACACAATACAATATGTATAGGACACCACCATACATATAACGAGGACAAAACAAAAAACACAATACAATATGTATAGGACACCACCATACACATAGCGAGGACAAAACAAAAAACACAATACAATATGTATAGGACACCACCATACATATAACGAGGACAAAACAAAAAACACAATACAATATGTGTAGGACACCACCATACACATAACGAGGACAAAACACAAAACACAATACAATATGTATAGGACACCACCATACACATAACGAGGACAAAGCAAAAACACAATACAATATGTGTAGGACACCACCATACACATAACGAGGACAAAACATAAAACACAATACAATATGTATAGGACACCACCATACATATAACGAGGACAAAACAAAAAACACAATACAATATGTATAGGACACCACCATACACATAGCGAGGACAAAACAAAAAACACAATACAATATGTGTAGGACACCACCATACACATAACGAGGACAAAACACAAAACAAAATACAATATGTGTAGGACACCACCATACATATAGCGAGGACAAAACACAAAACACAATACAATATGTATAGGACACCACCATACACATAACGAGGACAAAGCAAAAAACACAATACAATATGTATAGGACACCACCATACACATAACGAGGACAAAACAAAAAACACAATACAATATGTATAGGACACCACCATACACATAACGAGGATAAAACAAAAAAAACAATACAATATGTGTAGGACACCACCATACACATAGCGAGGACAAAACAAAAAACACAATACAATATGTATAGGACACCACCATACACATAACGAGGACAAAGCAAAAAACACAATACAATATGTATAGGACACCACCATACACATAACGAGGACAAAACAAAAAACACAATACAATATGTATAGGACACCACCATACACATAGCGAGGACAAAGAAAAAACACAATACAATATGCATAGGACACCATTATACATATAACGAGGACAAAACACAAAACACAATACAATATGTATAGAACACCACCTTACACATAACGAGGACAAAAAAAACACAATACAATATGTATAGGACACCACCATACACATAACGAAGACAAAACATAAAACATAATACAATATGCATAGGACACCACCATACATATAACGAGAACAAAGCAAAAAACACAATACAATATGCATAGGACACCACCATACACATAACGAGGACAAAGCAAAAAACACAATGCAATATGTATAGGACACCACCATACACATAACGAGGACAAAGCAAAAAACACAATGCAATATGTATAGGACACCACCATACACATAACGAGGACAAAACAAAAAACACAATACAATATGTATAGGACACCACCATACACATAACGAGGACAAAACAAAAAAACACAATACAATATGTATAGGACACCACCATACACATATCGAGGACAAAACAAAAAACACAATACAATATGTATAGGACACCACCTTACACATAACGAGGACAAAGCAAAAAACACAATACAATATGTATAGGACACCACCATACACATAACAAGGACAAAACAAAAAACACAATACAGTATGTATAGGACACCACCATACACATAACGAGGACAAAACAAAAAAACACAATACAATATGTATAGGACACCACCATACACATAACGAGGACAAAACAAAAAACACAATACAATATGTGTAGGACACCACCATACATATAACGAGGACAAAACAAAAAACAGTATACAATATGTATAGGACACCACCATACATATAACGAGGACAAAACAAAAAACACAATACAATATGTGTAGGACACCACCATACACATAACGAGGACAAAACAAAAAACACAATACAATATGCATAGGACACCACCATACACATAACGAGGATAAAACAAAAAACACAATACAATATGTATAGGACACCATCATACACATAACGAGGACAAAACAAAAAACACAATACAATATGTATAGGACACCACCATACACATAGCGAGGACAAAACAAAAAACACAATACAATATGTATAGGACACCACCATACACATAACGAGGACAAAACAAAAAACATAATACAATATGTATAGGACACCACAATACACATAACGAGGACAAAGCAAAAAACACAATACAATATGTATAGGACACCAACATACACATAACGAGAACAAAACAAAAAACGTAATACAATATGTGTAGGACACCACTATACACATAACGAGGACAAAACAAAAAACATAATACAATATGTATAGGACACCACCATAAACATAACGAGGACAAAACAAAAAAAATAATACAATATGTATAGGACACCACCATACACATAACGAGGACAAAGCAAAAAACACAATACAATATGTATAGGACACCACCATACACATAACGAGGACAAAACAAAAAACACAATACAATATGTATAGGAACCACCATACACATAACGAGGACAAAACACAAAACACAATACAATATGTATAGGACACCACCATACACATAACGAGGACAAAGCAAAAAAACACAATACAATATGTATAGGACACCACCATACACATAACGAGGACAAAACAAAAAAACACAATACAATATGTATAGGACACCACCTTACACTTAGCGAGGACAAAACAAAAAACAAAATACAATATGTATAGGACACCAACTTACACATAACGAGGACAAAACACAAAACATAATACAATATGTATAGGACACCACCATACACATAACGAGGACAAAATAAAAAACACAATACAATATGCATAGGACACCACCATACACATAACGAGGACAAAACACAAAACACAATACAATATGTATAGGACACCACCTTACACATAACGAGGACAAAACAAAAAACACAATACAATATGTATAGGACACCACCATACACATAATGAGGACAAAACAAAAAACATAATACAATATGTATAGGACACCACCATACACATAACGAGGACAAAACAAAAAACACAATACAATATGTGTAGGACACCACCATACACATAACGAGGACAAAACAAAAAACACAATACAATATGTATAGGACACCACCATACACATAACGAGGACAAAACAAAAAACACAATACAATATGTGTAGGACACCACCATACATATAACGAGGACAAAACAAAAAACACAATACAATATGTGTAGGACACCACCATACACATAACGAGGACAAAACAAAAAACACAATACAATATGTAGAGGACACCACCATACACATATCGAGGACAAAACAAAAAACACAATACAATATGTATAGGACACCACCTTACACATAACGAGGACAAAGCAAAAAACACAATACAATATGTATAGGACACCACCATACACATAACAAGGACAAAACAAAAAACACAATACAGTATGTATAGGACACCACCATACACATAACGAGGACAAAACAAAAAAACACAATACAATATGTATAGGACATCACCATACACATAACGAGGACAAAACAAAAAACACAATACAATATGTGTAGGACACCACCATACATATAACGAGGACAAAACAAAAAACAGTATACAATATGTATAGGACACCACCATACATATAACGAGGACAAAACAAAAAACACAATACAATATGTGTAGGACACCACCATACACATAACGAGGACAAAACAAAAAACACAATACAATATGTATAGGACACCACCATACACATAACGAGGATAAAACAAAAAACACAATACAATATGTATAGGACACCACCATACACATAGCGAGGACAAAACAAAAAACACAATACAATATGTATAGGACACCACCATACACATAACGAGGACAAAACAAAAAACATAATACAATATGTATAGGACACCACAATACACATAACGAGGACAAAGCAAAAAACACAATACAATATGTATAGGACACCAACATACACATAACGAGAACAAAACAAAAAACGTAATACAATATGTGTAGGACACCACTATACACATAACGAGGACAAAACAAAAAACATAATACAATATGTATAGGACACCACCATAAACATAACGAGGACAAAACAAAAAAAATAATACAATATGTATAGGACACCACCATACACATAACGAGGACAAAGCAAAAAACACAATACAATATGCATAGGACACCACCATACACATAACGAGGACAAAACAAAAAACACAATACAATATGTATAGGACCCACCATACACATAACGAGGACAAAACACAAAACACAATACAATATGTATAGGACACCACCATACACATAACGAGGACAAAGCAAAAAAACACAATACAATATGTGTAGGACACCACCATACACATAACGAGGACAAAACAAAAAAACACAATACAATATGTATAGGACACCACCTTACACTTAGCGAGGACAAAACAAAAAACAAAATACAATATGTATAGGACACCAACTTACACATAACGAGGACAAAACACAAAACATAATACAATATGTATAGGACACCACCATACACATAACGAGGACAAAATAAAAAACACAATACAATATGCATAGGACACCACCATACACATAACGAGGACAAAACACAAAACACAATACAATATGTATAGGACACCACCTTACACATAACGAGGACAAAACAAAAAACACAATACAATATGTATAGGACACCACCATACACATAATGAGGACAAAACAAAAAACATAATACAATATGTATAGGACACCACCATACACATAACGAGGACAAAACAAAAAACACAATACAATATGTGTAGGACACCACCATACACATAACGAGGACAAAACAAAAAACACAATACAATATGTATTGGACACCACCATACACATAACGAGGACAAAACAAAAAACACAATACAATATGTGTAGGACACCACCATACATATAACGAGGACAAAACAAAAAACACAATACAATATGTGTAGGACACCACCATACACATAACGAGGACAAAACAAAAAACACAATACAATATGTAGAGTACACCACCATACACATAACGAGGACAAATCAAAAAACACAATACAATATGCATAGGACACCACCATACATATAACGAGGACAAAACACAAAACACAATACAATTTGTATAGGACACTACCTTACATATAACGAGGACAAAACAAAAAAACACAATACAATATGTATAGGACACCACCATACACATAACGAGGACAAAGCAGAAAACACAATACAATATGTGTAGGACACCACCATACACATAACGAGGACAAAACAAAAAACATAATACAATATGTGTAGGACACCACCATACACATAACTAGGACAAAACAAAAAACACAATACAATATGTATAGGACACCACCATACACATAGCGAGGACAAAACACAAAACATAATACAATATGTATAGGACACCACCATACACATAACGAGGACAAAGCAAAAAAACACAATACAATATGTATAGGACACCACCATACACATAACGAGGACAAAACAAAAAAACACAATACAATATGTATAGGACACCACCTTACACTTAGCGAGGACAAAACAAAAAACAAAATACAATATGTATAGGACACCAACTTACACATAACGAGGACAAAACACAAAACATAATACAATATGTATAGGACACCACCATACACATAACGAGGACAAAATAAAAAACACAATACAATATGCATAGGACACCACCATACACATAACGAGGACAAAACACAAAACACAATACAATATGTATAGGACACCACCTTACACATAACGAGGACAAAACAAAAAACACAATACAATATGTATAGGACACCACCATACACATAATGAGGACAAAACAAAAAACATAATACAATATGTATAGGACACCACCATACACATAACGAGGACAAAACAAAAAACACAATACAATATGTATAGGACACCACCATACACATAATGAGGACAAAACAAAAAACACAATACAATATGTGTAGGACACCACCATACACATAACGAGGACAAAACAAAAAACACAATGCAATATGTATAGGACACCACCATACACATAACGAGGACAAAACAAAAAACACAATACAATATGTGTAGGGCACCACCATACATATAACGAGGACAAAACAAAAAACACAATACAATATGTGTAGGAAACCACCATACACATAACAAGGACAAAACAAAAAACACAATACAATATGTATAGGACACCACCATACACATAACGAGGACAAAACAAAAAACACAATACAATATGTATAGGACACCACCTTACATATAACGCGGACAACACACAAAACACAATACAATATGTGTAGGACACCACCATACACATAACGAGGACAAAACAAAAAACATAATACAATATGTGTAGGACACCACCATACACATAACTAGGACAAAACAAAAAACACAATACAATATGTATAGGACACCACCATACACATAGCGAGGACAAAACACAAAACATAATACAATATGTATAGGACACCACCATACACATAACGAGGACAAAGCAAAAAACACAATACAATATGTATAGGACACCACCATACACATAGCGAGGACAAAGCAAAAAACACAATACAATATGTATAGGACACCACCATACACATAACGAGGACAAAACAAAAAACACAATACAATATGTATAGGACACCACCATACACATAACGAGGACAAAGCAAAAAACACAATACAATATGTATAGGACACCACCATACACATAACGAGGACAAAACAAAAAAACACAATACAATATGTGTAGGACACCACCATACACATAACTAGGACAAAACAAAAAACACAATACAATATGTATAGGACACCACCATACACATAACGAGGACAAAACACAAAACATAATACAATATGCATAGGACACCACCATACACATAACGAGGACAAACCATAAAACACAATACAATATGTATAGGACACCACCATACATATAACGAGGACAAAACAAAAAACACAATACAATATGTATAGGACACCACCATACACATAGCGAGGACAAAACAAAAAACACAATACAATATGTATAGGACACCACCATACATATAACGAGGACAAAACAAAAAACACAATACAATATGTGTAGGACACCACCATACACATAACGAGGACAAAACACAAAACACAATACAATATGTATAGGACACCACCATACACATAACGAGGACAAAGCAAAAACACAATACAATATGTGTAGGACACCACCATACACATAACGAGGACAAAACATAAAACACAATACAATATGTATAGGACACCACCATACATATAACGAGGACAAAACAAAAAACACAATACAATATGTATAGGACACCACCATACACATAGCGAGGACAAAACAAAAAACACAATACAATATGTGTAGGACACCACCATAAACATAACGAGGACAAAACACAAAACAAAATACAATATGTGTAGGACACCACCATACATATAGCGAGGACAAAACACAAAACACAATACAATATGTATAGGACACCACCATACACATAACGAGGACAAAGCAAAAAACACAATACAATATGTATAGGACACCACCATACACATAACGAGGACAAAACAAAAAACATAATACAATATGTATAGGACACCACCATACACATAACGAGGATAAAACAAAAAAAACAATACAATATGTGTAGGACACCACCATACACATAGCGAGGACAAAACAAAAAACACAATACAATATGTATAGGACACCACCATACACATAACGAGGACAAAGCAAAAAACACAATACAATATGTATAGGACACCACCATACACATAACGAGGACAAAACAAAAAACACAATACAATATGTATAGGACACCACCATACACATAGCGAGGACAAAGAAAAAACACAATACAATATGCATAGGACACCACCATACATATAACGAGGACAAAACACAAAACACAATACAATATGTATAGAACACCACCTTACACATAACGAGGACAAAAAAAACACAATACAATATGTATAGGACACCACCATACACATAACGAAGACAAAACATAAAACATAATACAATATGCATAGGACACCACCATACATATAACGAGAACAAAGCAAAAAACACAATACAATATGCATAGGACACCACCATACACATAACGAGGACAAAGCAAAAAACACAATGCAATATGTATAGGACACCACCATACACATAACGAGGACAAAGCAAAAAACACAATGCAATATGTATAGGACACCACCATACACATAACGAGGACAAAACAAAAAACACAATACAATATGTATAGGACACCACCATACACATAACGAGGACAAAACAAAAAAACACAATACAATATGTATAGGACACCACCATACACATATCGAGGACAAAACAAAAAACACAATACAATATGTATAGGACACCACCTTACACATAACGAGGACAAAGCAAAAAACACAATACAATATGTATAGGACACCACCATACACATAACAAGGACAAAACAAAAAACACAATACAGTATGTATAGGACACCACCATACACATAACGAGGACAAAACAAAAAAACACAATACAATATGTATAGGACACCACCATACACATAACGAGGACAAAACAAAAAACACAATACAATATGTGTAGGACACCACCATACATATAACGAGGACAAAACAAAAAACAGTATACAATATGTATAGGACACCACCATACATATAACGAGGACAAAACAAAAAACACAATACAATATGTGTAGGACACCACCATACACATAACGAGGACAAAACAAAAAACACAATACAATATGTATAGGACACCACCATACACATAACGAGGATAAAACAAAAAACACAATACAATATGTATAGGACACCATCATACACATAACGAGGACAAAACAAAAAACACAATACAATATGTATAGGACACCACCATACACATAGCGAGGACAAAACAAAAAACACAATACAATATGTATAGGACACCACCATACACATAACGAGGACAAAACAAAAAACATAATACAATATGTATAGGACACCACAATACACATAACGAGGACAAAGCAAAAAACACAATACAATATGTATAGGACACCAACATACACATAACGAGAACAAAACAAAAAACGTAATACAATATGTGTAGGACACCACTATACACATAACGAGGACAAAACAAAAAACATAATACAATATGTATAGGACACCACCATAAACATAACGAGGACAAAACAAAAAAAATAATACAATATGTATAGGACACCACCATACACATAACGAGGACAAAGCAAAAAACACAATACAATATGTATAGGACACCACCATACACATAACGAGGACAAAACAAAAAACACAATACAATATGTATAGGACCCACCATACACATAACGAGGACAAAACACAAAACACAATACAATATGTATAGGACACCACCATACACATAACGAGGACAAAGCAAAAAAACACAATACAATATGTATAGGACACCACCATACACATAACGAGGACAAAACAAAAAAGCACAATACAATATGTATAGGACACCACCTTACACTTAGCGAGGACAAAACAAAAAACAAAATACAATATGTATAGGACACCAACTTACACATAACGAGGACAAAACACAAAACATAATACAATATGTATAGGACACCACCATACACATAACGAGGACAAAATAAAAAACACAATACAATATGCATAGGACACCACCATACACATAACGAGGACAAAACACAAAACACAATACAATATGTATAGGACACCACCTTACACATAACGAGGACAAAACAAAAAACACAATACAATATGTATAGGACACCACCATACACATAATGAGGACAAAACAAAAAACATAATACAATATGTATAGGACACCACCATACACATAACGAGGACAAAACAAAAAACACAATACAATATGTGTAGGACACCACCATACACATAACGAGGACAAAACAAAAAACACAATACAATATGTATAGGACACCACCATACACATAACGAGGACAAAACAAAAAACACAATACAATATGTGTAGGACACCACCATACATATAACGAGGACAAAACAAAAAACACAATACAATATGTGTAGGACACCACCATACACATAACGAGGACAAAACAAAAAACACAATACAATATGTAGAGGACACCACCATACACATAACGAGGACAAATCAAAAAACACAATACAATATGCATAGGACACCACCATACATATAACGAGGACAAAACACAAAACACAATACAATATGTATAGGACACTACCTTACATATAACGAGGACAAAACAAAAAAACACAATACAATATGTATAGGACACCACCATACACATAACGAGGACAAAGCAGAAAACACAATACAATATGTGTAGGACACCACCATACACATAACGAGGACAAAACAAAAAACATAATACAATATGTGTAGGACACCACCATACACATAACTAGGACAAAACAAAAAACACAATACAATATGTATAGGACACCACCATACACATAGCGAGGACAAAACACAAAACATAATACAATATGTATAGGACACCACCATACACATAACGAGGACAAAGCAAAAAACACAATACAATATGTATAGGACACCACCATACACATAACGAGGACAAAGCAAAAAACACAATTAAATATGTATAGGACACCACCATACACATAACGAGGACAAAACAAAAAAACACAATACAATATGTGTAGGACACCACCATACACATAACGAGGACAAAACAAAAAACACAATACAATATGTATAGGACACCACCATACACATAACGAGGACAAAACACAAAACATAATACAATATGCATAGGACACCACCATACACATAACGAGGACAAAGCAAAAACACAATACAATATGTGTAGGACACCACCATACACATAACGAGGACAAAACATAAAACACAATACAATATGTAAAGGACACCACCATACATATAACGAGGACAAAACAAAAAACACAATACAATATGTATAGGACACCACCATACACATAGCGAGGACAAAACAAAAAACACAATACAATATGTATAGGACACCACCATACATATAACGAGGACAAAACAAAAAACATAAGACAATATGTGTAGGACACCACCATACACATAACGAGGACAAAACACAAAACACAATACAATATGTATAGGACACCACCATACACATAACGAGGACAAAGCAAAAACACAATACAATATGTGTAGGACACCACCATACACATAACGAGGACAAAAAAAAAAAAAATACAATATGTATAGGACACCACCATACACATAGCGAGGACAAAACAAAAACACAATACAATATGTGTAGGACACCACCATACACATAACGAGGACAAAACACAAAACACAATACAATATGTATAGGACACCACCATACACATAACGAGGACAAAGCAAAAAACACAATACAATATGTATAGGACACCACCATACACATAACGAGGACAAAACAAAAAACACAATACAATATGTATAGGACACCACCATACACATAACGAGGACAAAACAAAAAAAACAATACAATATGTGTAGGACACCACCATACACATAGCGAGGACAAAACAAAAAACACAATACAATATGTATAGGACACCACCATACACATAACGAGGACAAAGCAAAAAACACAATACAATATGTATAGGACACCACCATACACATAACGAGGACAAAACAAAAAACACAATACAATATGTATAGGACACCACCATACACATAACGAGGACAAAGCAAAAAACACAATACAATATGCATAGGACACCACCATACATATAACGAGGACAAAACACAAAACACAATACAATATGTATAGAACACCACCTTACACATAACGAGGACAAAAAAAACCACAATACAATATGTATAGGACACCACCATACACATAACGAAGACAAAACATAAAACATAATACAATATGCATAGGACACCACCATACATATAACGAGAACAAAGCAAAAAACACAATACAATATGTATAGGACACCACCATACACATAACGAGGACAAAGCAAAAAACACAATGCAATATGTATAGGACACCACCATACACATAACGAGGACAAAGCAAAAAACACAATGCAATATGTATAGGACACCACCATACACATAACGAGGACAAAACAAAAAACACAATACAATATGTGTAGGACACCACCATACACATAACGAGGACAAAACAAAAAAACACAATACAATATGTATAGGACACCACCATACACATATCGAGGACAAAACAAAAAACACAATACAATATGTATAGGACACCACCTTACACATAACGAGGACAAAGCAAAAAACACAATACAATATGTATAGGACACCACCATACACATAACGAGGACAAAACAAAAAACACAATACAATATGTATAGGACACCACCATACACATAACGAGGACAAAACAAAAAAACACAATACAATATGTATAGGACAACACCATACACATAACGAGGACAAAACAAAAAACACAATACAATATGTGTAGGACACCACCATACACATAACGAGGACAAAACAAAAAACACAATACAATATGCATAGGACACCACCATACACATAACGAGGACAAAACAAAAAACACAATACAATATGTATAGGACACCACCATACACATAGCGAGGACAAAACAAAAAACACAATACAATATGTATAGGACACCACCATACACATAACGAGGACAAAACAAAAAACATAATACAATATGTATAGGACACCACAATACACATAACGAGGACAAAGCAAAAAACACAATACAATATGTATAGGACACCAACATACACATAACGAGAACAAAACAAAAAACATAATACAATATGTGTAGGACACCACCATACACATAACGAGGACAAAACAAAAAACATAATACAATATGTATAGGACACCACAATACACATAACGAGGACAAAGCATAAAACACAATACAATATGTATAGGACACCAACATACACATAACGAGAACAAAACAAAAAACATAATACAATATGTATAGGACACCACCATACACAAAACAAGGACAAAACAAAAAACACAATACAATATGTATAGGACACCACCATACACATAACAAGGACAAAACAAAAAGCATAATACAATATGTATAGGACACCACCATACATATAACGAGGACAAAACAAAAAACACAATACAATATGTATAGGACACCACCATACACATAACAAGGACAAAACAAAAAACACAATACAAAATGTATAGGACACCACCATACACATAACGAGGACAAAACAAAAAACACAATACAATATGTATAGGACACCACCATACACATAACGAGGACAAAACAAAAAACACAATACAATATGTATAGGACACCACCATACACATAACGAGGACAAAACAAAAAACATAATACAATATGTATAGGACACCACCATACACATAACGAGGACAAAACAAAAAACACAATACAATATGTATAGGACACCACCAGACACATAACGAGGACAAAACAAAAAACACAACACAATATGTATAGGACACAACCAGACACATAACAAGGACAAAACGAAAAATACAATACAATATGTATAGGACACCACCATACACATAACGAGGACAAAACAAAAAACACAATACAATATGCATAGGACACCACCATACACATAACAAGGACAAAACAAAAAACATAATACAATATGTATAGGACACCACCATACATATAACGAGGACAAAACAAAAAACACAATACAATATGTATAGGACACCACCATACACATAACAAGGACAAAACAAAAAACACAATACAAAATGTATAGGACACCACCATACACATAACGAGGACAAAACAAAAAACACAATGCAATATGTATAGGACACCACCATACACATAACGAGGATAAAACAAAAAAAACAATACAATATGTGTAGGACACCACCATACACATAGCGAGGACAAAACAAAAAACACAATACAATATGTATAGGACACCACCATACATATAACGAGGACAAAGCAAAAAACACAATACAATATGTATAGGACACCACCATACACATAACGAGGACAAAACAAAAAACACAATACAATATGTATAGGACACCACCATACACATAGCGAGGACAAAGAAAAAACACAATACAATATGCATAGGACACCACCATACATATAACGAGGACAAAACACAAAACACAATACAATATGTATAGAACACCACCTTACACATAACGAGGACAAAAAAAACCACAATACAATATGTATAGGACACCACCATACACATAACGAAGACAAAACATAAAACATAATACAATATGCATAGGACACCACCATACATATAACGAGAACAAAGCAAAAAACACAATACAATATGTATAGGACACCACCATACACATAACGAGGACAAAGCAAAAAACACAATGCAATATGTATAGGACACCACCATACACATAACGAGGACAAAGCAAAAAACACAATGCAATATGTATAGGACACCACCATACACATAACGAGGACAAAACAAAAAACACAATACAATATGTGTAGGACACCACCATACACATAACGAGAACAAAACAAAAAAACACAATACAATATGTATAGGACACCACCATACACATATCGAGGACAAAACAAAAAACACAATACAATATGTATAGGACACAACCTTACACATAACGAGGACAAAGCAAAAAACACAATACAATATGTATAGGACACCACCATACACATAGCAAGGACAAAACAAAAAACACAATACAGTATGTATAGGACACCACCATACACATAACGAGGACAAAACAAAAAAACACAATACAATATGTATAGGACACCACCATACACATAACGAGGACAAAACAAAAAACACAATACAATATGTGTAGGACACCACCATACATATAACGAGGACAAAACAAAAAACATTATACAATATGTATAGGACACCACCATACATATAACGAGGACAAAACAAAAAACACAATACAATATGTGTAGGACACCACCATACACATAACGAGGACAAAACAAAAAACACAATACAATATGTATAGGACACCACCATACACATAACGAGGACAAAGCAAAAACACAATACAATATGTGTAGGACACCACCATACACATAACGAGGACAAAACATAAAACACAATATAATATGTATAGGACACCACCATACATATAACGAGGACAAAACAAAAAACACAATACAATATGTATAGGACACCACCATACACATAGCGAGGACAAAACAAAAAACACAATACAATATGTGTAGGACACCACCATACACATAACGAGGACAAAACACAAAACAAAATACAATATGTGTAGGACACCACCATACACATAGCGAGGACAAAACACAAAACACAATACAATATGTATAGGACACCACCATACACATAACGAGGACAAAGCAAAAAACACAATACAATATGTATAGGACACCACCATACACATAACGAGGACAAAACAAAAAACACAATACAATATGTATAGGACACCACCATACACATAACGAGGATAAAACAAAAAAAACAATACAATATGTGTAGGACACCACCATACACATAGCGAGGACAAAACAAAAAACACAATACAATATGTATAGGACACCACCATACATATAACGAGGACAAAGCAAAAAACACAATACAATATGTATAGGACACCACCATACACATAACGAGGACAAAACAAAAAACACAATACAATATGTATAGGACACCACCATACACATAGCGAGGACAAAGAAAAAACACAATACAATATGCATAGGACACCACCATACATATAACGAGGACAAAACACAAAACACAATACAATATGTATAGAACACCACCTTACACATAACGAGGACAAAAAAAACCACAATACAATATGTATAGGACACCACCATACACATAACGAAGACAAAACATAAAACATAATACAATATGCATAGGACACCACCATACATATAACGAGAACAAAGCAAAAAACACAATACAATATGTATAGGACACCACCATACACATAACGAGGACAAAGCAAAAAACACAATGCAATATGTATAGGACACCACCATACACATAACGAGGACAAAGCAAAAAACACAATGCAATATGTATAGGACACCACCATACACATAACGAGGACAAAACAAAAAACACAATACAATATGTGTAGGACACCACCATACACATAACGAGAACAAAACAAAAAAACACAATACAATATGTATAGGACACAACCTTACACATAACGAGGACAAAGCAAAAAACACAATACAATATGTATAGGACACCACCATACACATAGCAAGGACAAAACAAAAAACACAATACAGTATGTATAGGACACCACCATACACATAACGAGGACAAAACAAAAAAACACAATACAATATGTATAGGACACCACCATACACATAACGAGGACAAAACAAAAAACACAATACAATATGTGTAGGACACCACCATACATATAACGAGGACAAAACAAAAAACATTATACAATATGTATAGGACACCACCATACATATAACGAGGACAAAACAAAAAACACAATACAATATGTGTAGGACACCACCATAAACATAACGAGGACAAAACAAAAAACACAATACAATATGTATAGGACACAACCATACATATAACGAGGACAAAACAAAAAACACAATACAATATGTATAGGACACAACCATACACATAACGAGGATAAAACAAAACACGTAATACAATATGTGTAGGACACCACCATACACATAACGAGGACAAAACAAAAAACACAATACAATATGTGTAGGACACCACCATACACATAACGAGGACAAAACAAAAAACACAATACAATATGTATAGGACACAACCATACACATAACGAGGATAAAACAAAACACGTAATACAATATGTGTAGGACACCACCATACACATAACGAGGACAAAACAAAAAACATAATACAATATGTATAGGACACCACCATAAACATAACGAGGACAAAACAAAAAAAATAATACAATATGTATAGGACACCACCATACACATAACGAGGACAAAGCAAAAAACACAATACAATATGTATAGAACACCACCATACACATAACGAGGACAAAACAAAAAACACAATACAATATGTATAGGACCCACCATACACATAACGAGGACAAAACAAAAAACACAATACAATATGTGTAGGACACCACCATACACATAACAAGGACAAAGCAAAAAACACAATACAATATGTGTAGGACACCGCCATACACATAACGAGGACAAAGCAAAAAACGCAATACAATATGCATAGGACACCACCATACACATAACTAGGACAAAACACAAAACACAATACAATATGTATAGGACACCACCATACACATAACGAGGACAAAGCAAAAAAACACAATACAATATGTATAGGACACCACCATACACATAACGAGGACAAAACAAAAAAACACAATACAATATGTATAGGACACCTCCTTACACTTAGCGAGGACAAAACAAAAAACAAAATACAATATGTATAGGACAACAACTTACACATAACGAGGACAAAACACAAAACATAATACAATATGTATAGGACACCACCATACACATAACGAGGACAAAATAAAAAACACAATACAATATGCATAGGACACCACCATACACATAACGAGGACAAAACACAAAACACAATACAATATGTATAGGACACCACCTTACACATAACGAGGACAAAACAAAAAACACAATACAATATGTATAGGACACCACCATACACATAATGAGGACAAAACAAAAAACATAATACAATATGTATAGGACACCACCATACACATAACGAGGACAAAACAAAAAACACAATACAATATGTGTAGGACACCACCATACACATAACGAGGACAAAACAAAAAACACAATACAATATGTATAGGACACCACCATACACATAACGAGGACAAAACAAAAAACACAATACAATATGTGTAGGACACCACCATACATATAACGAGGACAAAACAAAAAACACAATACAATATGTGTAGGACACCACCATACACATAACGAGGACAAAACAAAAAACACAATACAATATGTATAGGACACCACCATACACATAACGAGGACAAATCAAAAAACACAATACAATATGCATAGGACACCACCATACACATAACGAGGACAAAGCAGAAAACACAATACAATATGTATAGGACACCACCATACACATAACGAGGACAAAGCAAAAAACACAATACAATATGTATAGGACACCACCATACACATAACGAGGACAAAACAAAAAACACAATACAATATGTATAGGACACCACCATACACATAACGAGGACAAAGCAAAAAACACAATACAATATGCATAGGACACCACCATACATATAACGAGGACAAAACACAAAACACAATACAATATGTATAGAACACCACCTTACACATAACGAGGACAAAAAAAACCACAATACAATATGTATAGGACACCACCATACACATAACGAAGACAAAACATAAAACATAATACAATATGCATAGGACACCACCATACATATAACGAGAACAAAGCAAAAAACACAATACAATATGTATAGGACACCACCATACACATAACGAGGACAAAGCAAAAAACACAATGCAATATGTATAGGACACCACCATACACATAACGAGGACAAAGCAAAAAACACAATGCAATATGTATAGGACACCACCATACACATAACGAGGACAAAACAAAAAACACAATACAATATGTGTAGGACACCACCATACACATAACGAGGACAAAACAAATAAACACAATACAATATGTATAGGACACCACCATACACATATCGAGGACAAAACAAAAAACACAATACAATATGTATAGGACACCACCTTACACATAACGAGGACAAAGCAAAAAACACAATACAATATGTATAGGACACCACCATACACATAACGAGGACAAAACAAAAAACACAATACAATATGTATAGGACACCACCATACACATAACGAGGACAAAACAAAAAAACACAATACAATATGTATAGGACAACACCATACACATAACGAGGACAAAACAAAAAACACAATACAATATGTGTAGGACACCACCATACACATAACGAGGACAAAACAAAAAACACAATACAATATGCATAGGACACCACCATACACATAACGAGGACAAAACAAAAAACACAATACAATATGCATAGGACACCACCATACACATAGCGAGGACAAAACAAAAAACACAATACAATATGTATAGGACACCACCATACACATAACGAGGACAAAACAAAAAACATAATACAATATGCATAGGACACCACAATACACATAACGAGGACAAAGCAAAAAACACAATACAATATGTATAGGACACCAACATACACATAACGAGAACAAAACAAAAAACATAATACAATATGTGTAGGACACCACCATACACATAACGAGGACAAAACAAAAAACATAATACAATATGTATAGGACACCACAATACACATAACGAGGACAAAGCATAAAACACAATACAATATGTATAGGACACCAACATACACATAACGAGAACAAAACAAAAAACATAATACAATATGTGTAGGACACCACCATACACATAACGAGGACAAAACAAAAAACATAATACAATATGTATAGGACACCACCATAAACATGACGAGGACAAAACAAAAAAAATAATACAATATGTATAGGACACCACCATACACATAACGAGGACAAAGCAAAAAACACAATACAATATGTATAGGACACCACCATACACATAACGAGGACAAAACAAAAAACACAATACAATATGCATAGGACCCACCATACACATAACGAGGACAAAACAAAAAACACAATACAATATGTGTAGGACATCACCATACACATAACGAGGACAAAACAAAAAACACAATACAATATGTATAGGACACCACCATACACATAACGAGGACAAAACAAAAAACACATTACAATATGTGTAGGACACCACCATACACATAACGAGGACAAAACAAAAAACATAATACAATATGTGTAGGACACCACCATACACATAACTAGGACAAAACAAAAAACACAATACAATATGTATAGGACACCACCATACACATAGCGAGGACAAAACACAAAACATAATACAATATGTATAGGACACCACCATACACATAACGAGGACAAAGCAAAAAACACAATACAATATGTATAGGACACCACCATACACATAACGAGGACAAAGCAAAAAACACAATTAAATATGTATAGGACACCACCATACACATAACGAGGACAAAACAAAAAAACACAATACAATATGTGTAGGACACCACCATACACATAACGAGGACAAAACAAAAAACACAATACAATATGTATAGGACACCACCATACACATAACGAGGACAAAACACAAAACATAATACAATATGCATAGGACACCACCATACACATAACGAGGACAAAGCAAAAACACAATACAATATGTGTAGGACACCACCATACACATAACGAGGACAAAACATAAAACACAATACAATATGTAAAGGACACCACCATACATATAACGAGGACAAAACAAAAAACACAATACAATATGTATAGGACACCACCATACACATAGCGAGGACAAAACAAAAAACACAATACAATATGTATAGGACACCACCATACATATAACGAGGACAAAACAAAAAACATAATACAATATGTGTAGGACACCACCATACACATAACGAGGACAAAACACAAAACACAATACAATATGTATAGGACACCACCATACACATAACGAGGACAAAGCAAAAACACAATACAATATGTGTAGGACACCACCATACACATAACGAGGACAAAACAAAAAACACAATACAATATGTATAGGACACCACCATACACATAGCGAGGACAAAACAAAAAACACAATACAATATGTGTAGGACACCACCATACACATAACGAGGACAAAACACAAAACACAATACAATATGTATAGGACACCACCATACACATAACGAGGACAAAGCAAAAAACACAATACAATATGTATAGGACACCACCATACACATAACGAGGACAAAACAAAAAACACAATACAATATGCATAGGACACCACCATACACATAGCGAGGACAAAACAAAAAACACAATACAATATGTATAGGACACCACCATACACATAACGAGGACAAAACAAAAAACATAATACAATATGCATAGGACACCACAATACACATAACGAGGACAAAGCAAAAAACACAATACAATATGTATAGGACACCAACATACACATAACGAGAACAAAACAAAAAACATAATACAATATGTGTAGGACACCACCATACACATAACGAGGACAAAACAAAAAACATAATACAATATGTATAGGACACCACAATACACATAACGAGGACAAAACAAAAAACACAATACAATATGTGTAGGACATCACCATACACATAACGAGGACAAAACAAAAAACACAATACAATATGTATAGGACACCACCATACACATAACGAGGACAAAACAAAAAACACATTACAATATGTGTAGGACACCACCATACACATAACGAGGACAAAACAAAAAACATAATACAATATGTGTAGGACACCACCATACACATAACTAGGACAAAACAAAAAACACAATACAATATGTATAGGACACCACCATACACATAGCGAGGACAAAACACAAAACATAATACAATATGTATAGGACACCACCATACACATAACGAGGACAAAGCAAAAAACACAATACAATATGTATAGGACACCACCATACACATAACGAGGACAAAGCAAAAAACACAATTAAATATGTATAGGACACCACCATACACATAACGAGGACAAAACAAAAAAACACAATACAATATGTGTAGGACACCACCATACACATAACGAGGACAAAACAAAAAACACAATACAATATGTATAGGACACCACCATACACATAACGAGGACAAAACACAAAACATAATACAATATGCATAGGACACCACCATACACATAACGAGGACAAAGCAAAAACACAATACAATATGTGTAGGACACCACCATACACATAACGAGGACAAAACATAAAACACAATACAATATGTAAAGGACACCACCATACATATAACGAGGACAAAACAAAAAACACAATACAATATGTATAGGACACCACCATACACATAGCGAGGACAAAACAAAAAACACAATACAATATGTATAGGACACCACCATACATATAACGAGGACAAAACAAAAAACATAATACAATATGTGTAGGACACCACCATACACATAACGAGGACAAAACACAAAACACAATACAATATGTATAGGACACCACCATACACATAACGAGGACAAAGCAAAAACACAATACAATATGTGTAGGACACCACCATACACATAACGAGGACAAAACAAAAAACACAATACAATATGTATAGGACACCACCATACACATAGCGAGGACAAAACAAAAAACACAATACAATATGTGTAGGACACCACCATACACATAACGAGGACAAAACACAAAACACAATACAATATGTATAGGACACCACCATACACATAACGAGGACAAAGCAAAAAACACAATACAATATGTATAGGACACCACCATACACATAACGAGGACAAAACAAAAAACACAATACAATATGCATAGGACACCACCATACACATAACGAGGACAAAACAAAAAAAACAATACAATATGTGTAGGACACCACCATACACATAGCGAGGACAAAACAAAAAACACAATACAATATGTATAGGACACCACCATACACATAACGAGGACAAAGCAAAAAACACAATACAATATGTATAGGACACCACCATACACATAACGAGGACAAAACAAAAAACACAATACAATATGTATAGGACACCACCATACACATAACGAGGACAAAGCAAAAAACACAATACAATATGCATAGGACACCACCATACATATAACGAGGACAAAACACAAAACACAATACAATATGTATAGAACACCACCTTACACATAACGAGGACAAAAAAAAACACAATACAATATGTATAGGACACCACCATACACATAACGAAGACAAAACATAAAACATAATACAATATGCATAGGACACCACCATACATATAACGAGAACAAAGCAAAAAACACAATACAATATGTATAGGACACCACCATACACATAACGAGGACAAAGCAAAAAACACAATGCAATATGTATAGGACACCACCATACACATAACGAGGACAAAGCAAAAAACACAATGCAATATGTATAGGACACCACCATACACATAACGAGGACAAAACAAAAAACACAATACAATATGTGTAGGACACCACCATACACATAACGAGGACAAAACAAAAAAACACAATACAATATGTATAGGACACCACCATACACATATCGAGGACAAAACAAAAAACACAATACAATATGTATAGGACACCACCATACACATAACGAGGACAAAGCAAAAAACACAATACAATATGTATAGGACACCACCATACACATAACGAGGACAAAACAAAAAACACAATACAATATGTGTAGGACACCACCATACACATAACGAGGACAAAACAAAAAACATAATACAATATGCATAGGACACCACAATACACATAACGAGGACAAAGCAAAAAACACAATACAATATGTATAGGACACCAACATACACATAACGAGAACAAAACAAAAAACATAATACAATATGTGTAGGACACCACCATACACATAACGAGGACAAAACAAAAAACATAATACAATATGTATAGGACACCACAATACACATAACGAGGACAAAGCATAAAACACAATACAATATGTATAGGACACCAACATACACATAACGAGAACAAAACAAAAAACATAATACAATATGTGTAGGACACCACCATACACATAACGAGGACAAAACAAAAAACATAATACAATATGTATAGGACACCACCATAAACATAACGAGGACAAAACAAAAAAAATAATACAATATGTATAGGACACCACCATACACATAACGAGGACAAAGCAAAAAACACAATGCAATATGTATAGGACACCACCATACACATAACGAGGACAAAACAAAAAACACAATACAATATGCATAGGACCCACCATACACATAACGAGGACAAAACAAAAAACACAATACAATATGTGTAAGACATCACCATACACATAACGAGGACAAAACAAAAAACACAATACAATATGTATAAGACACCACCATACACATAACGAGGACAAAACAAAAAACACATTACAATATGTGTAGGACACCACCATACACATAACGAGGACAAAACAAAAAACACAATACAATATGTGTAGGACACCACCATACATATAACAAGGACAAAACAAAAAACACAATACAATATGTATAGGACACCACCATACACATAACGAGGACAAAACAAAAAACACAATACAATATGTATAGGACACCACCATACACATAACGAGAACAAAACAAAAAACATAATACAATATGTGTAGGACACCACCATACACATAACGAGGACAAAACAAAAAACATAACACAATATGTATAGGACACCACCATACACATAACGAGGACAAAACAAAAAACATAATACAATATGTATAGGACACCACCATACACATAACGAGGACAAAGCAAAAAACACAATACAATATGTATAGGACACCACCATACATATAACGAGGACAAAAAAAAACACAATACAATATGCATAGGACACCACCATACACATAACGAGGACAAAACACAAAACACAATACAATATGTATAGGACACCACCTTACACATAACGAGGACAAAACAAAAAACACAATACAATATGTATAGGACACCACCATACACATAATGAGGACAAAACAAAAAACATAATACAATATGTATAGGACACCACCATACACATAACGAGGACAAAACAAAAAACACAATACAATATGTGTAGGACACCACCATACACATAACGAGGACAAAACAAAAACACAATACAATATGTATAGGACACCACCATACACATAACGAGGACAAAACAAAAAACACAATACAATATGTGTAGGACACCACCATACATATAACGAGGACAAAACAAAAAACACAATACAATATGTGTAGGACACCACCATACACATAACGAGGACAAAACAAAAAACACAATACAATATGTAGAGGACACCACCATACACATAACGAGGACAAATCAAAAAACACAATACAATATGCATAGGACACCACCATACATATAACGAGGACAAAACACAAAACACAATACAATATGTATAGGACACCACCTTACATATAACGAGGACAAAACAAAAAAACACAATACAATATGTATAGGACACCACCATACACATAACGAGGACAAAGCAGAAAACACAATACAATATGTGTAGGACACCACCATACACATAACGAGGACAAAACAAAAAACATAATACAATATGTGTAGGACACCACCATACACATAACTAGGACAAAACAAAAAACACAATACAATATGTATAGGACACCACCATACACATAGCGAGGACAAAACACAAAACATAATACAATATGTATAGGACACCACCATACACATAACGAGGACAAAGCAAAAAACACAATACAATATGTATAGGACACCACCATACACATAACGAGGACAAAGCAAAAAACACAATTAAATATGTATAGGACACCACCATACACATAACGAGGACAAAACAAAAAAACACAATACAATATGTGTAGGACACCACCATACACATAACGAGGACAAAACAAAAAACACAATACAATATGCATAGGACACCACCATACACATAACGAGGACAAAACACAAAACATAATACAATATGCATAGGACACCACCATACACATAACGAGGACAAAGCAAAAACACAATACAATATGTGTAGGACACCACCATACACATAACGAGGACAAAACATAAAACACAATACAATATGTAAAGGACACCACCATACATATAACGAGGACAAAACAAAAAACACAATACAATATGTATAGGACACCACCATACACATAGCGAGGACAAAACAAAAAACACAATACAATATGTATAGGACACCACCATACATATAACGAGGACAAAACAAAAAACATAATACAATATGTGTAGGACACCACCATACACATAACGAGGACAAAACACAAAACACAATACAATATGTATAGGACACCACCATACACATAACGAGGACAAAGCAAAAACACAATACAATATGTGTAGGACACCACCATACACATAACGAGGACAAAACAAAAAACACAATACAATATGCATAGGACACCACCATACACATAGCGAGGACAAAACAAAAAACACAATACAATATGTGTAGGACACCACCATACACATAACGAGGACAAAACACAAAACACAATACAATATGTATAGGACACCACCATACACATAACGAGGACAAAGCAAAAAACACAATACAATATGCATAGGACACCACCATACACATAACGAGGACAAAACAAAAAACACAATACAATATGTATAGGACACCACCATACACATAACGAGGACAAAACAAAAAAAACAATACAATATGTGTAGGACACCACCATACACATAGCGAGGACAAAACAAAAAACACAATACAATATGTATAGGACACCACCATACACATAACGAGGACAAAGCAAAAAACACAATACAATATGTATAGGACACCACCATACACATAACGAGGACAAAACAAAAAACACAATACAATATGTATAGGACACCACCATACACATAACGAGGACAAAGCAAAAAACACAATACAATATGCATAGGACACCACCATACATATAACGAGGACAAAACACAAAACACAATACAATATGTATAGAACACCACCTTACACATAACGAGGACAAAAAAAACCACAATACAATATGTATAGGACACCACCATACACATAACGAAGACAAAACATAAAACATAATACAATATGCATAGGACACCACCATACATATAACGAGAACAAAGCAAAAAACACAATACAATATGTATAGGACACCACCATACACATAACGAGGACAAAGCAAAAAACACAATGCAATATGTATAGGACACCACCATACACATAACGAGGACAAAGCAAAAAACACAATGCAATATGTATAGGACACCACCATACACATAACGAGGACAAAATAAAAAACACAATACAATATGTGTAGGACACCACCATACACATAACGAGGACAAAACAAAAAAACACAATACAATATGTATAGGACACCACCACACACATATCGAGGACAAAACAAAAAACACAATACAATATGTATAGGACACCACCTTACACATAACGAGGACAAAGCAAAAAACACAATACAATATGTATAGGACACCACCATACACATAACGAGGACAAAACAAAAAACACAATACAATATGTATAGGACACCACCATACACATAACGAGGACAAAACAAAAAAACACAATACAATATGTATAGGACAACACCATACACATAACGAGGACAAAACAAAAAACACAATACAATATGTGTAGGACACCACCATACACATAACGAGGACAAAACAAAAAACACAATACAATATGCATAGGACACCACCATACACATAACGAGGACAAAACAAAAAACACAATACAATATGTATAGGACACCACCATACACATAGCGAGGACAAAACAAAAAACACAATACAATATGTATAGGACACCACCATACACATAACGAGGACAAAACAAAAAACATAATACAATATGCATAGGACACCACAATACACATAACGAGGACAAAGCAAAAAACACAATAGAATATGTATAGGACACCAACATACACATAACGAGAACAAAACAAAAAACATAATACAATATGTGTAGGACACCACCATACACATAACGAGGACAAAACAAAAAACATAATACAATATGTATAGGACACCACAATACACATAACGAGGACAAAGCAAAAACACAATACAATATGTGTAGGACACCACCATACACATAACGAGGACAAAACATAAAACATAATACAATATGTATAGGACCCACCATACACATAACGAGGACAAAACAAAAAACACAATACAATATGTGTAGGACATCACCATACACATAACGAGGACAAAACAAAAAACACAATACAATATGTATAGGACACCACCATACACATAACGAGGACAAAACAAAAACACATTACAATATGTGTAGGACACCACCATACACATAACGAGGACAAAACAAAAAACACAATACAATATCTGTAGGACACCACCATACATATAACAAGGACAAAACAAAAAACACAATACAATATGTATAGGACACCACCATACACATAACGAGGACAAAACAAAAAACACAATACAATATGTATAGGACACCACCATACACATAACGAGAACAAAACAAAAAACATAATACAATATGTGTAGGACACCACCATACACATAACGAGGACAAAACAAAAAACATAACACAATATGTATAGGACACCACCATACACATAACGAGGACAAAACAAAAAACATAATACAATATGTACAGGACACCACCATACACATAACGAGGACAAAGCAAAAAACACAATACAATATGTATAGGACACCACCATACATATAGCGAGGACAAAAAAAAAACACAATACAATATGTATAGGACACCACCATAAACATAACGAGGACAAAGCAAAAAACACAATACAATATGTATAGGACACCACCATACACATAACGAGGACAAAACAAAAAACACATTACAATATGTATAGGACACCACAATACACATAACGAGGACAAAGCAAAAAACACAATACAATATGTATAGGACACCAACATACACATAACGAGAACAAAACAAAAAACATAATACAATATGTGTAGGACACCACCATACACATAACGAGGACAAAACAAAAAACATAATACAATATGTATAGGACACCACCATAAACATAACGAGGACAAAACAAAAAAAATAATACAATATGTATAGGACACCACCATACACATAACGAGGACAAAGCAAAAAACACAATACAATATGTATAGGACACCACCATACACATAACGAGGACAAAACAAAAAACACAATACAATATGTATAGGACCCACCATACACATAACGAGGACAAAACAAAAAACACAATACAATATGTGTAGGACACCACCATACACATAACGAGGACAAAACAAAAAACATAATACAATATGTATAGGACACCACAATACACATAACGAGGACAAAGCAAAAAACACAATACAATATGTATAGGACACCAACATACACATAACGAGAACAAAACAAAAAACATAATACAATATGTGTAGGACACCACCATACACATAACGAGGACAAAACAAAAAACATAATACAATATGTATAGGACACCACCATAAACATAACGAGGACAAAACAAAAAAAATAATACAATATGTATAGGACACCACCATACACATAACGAGGACAAAGCAAAAAACACAATACAATATGTATAGGACACCACCATACACATAACGAGGACAAAACAAAAAACACAATACAATATGTATAGGACCCACCATACACATAACGAGGACAAAACAAAAAACACAATACAATATGTGTAGGACACCACCATACACATAACGAGGACAAAACAAAAAACACAATACAATATGTATAGGACACCACCATACAGATAACGAGGACAAAACAAAAAACACATTACAATATGTGTAGGACACCACCATACACATAACGAGGACAAAACAAAAAACACAATACAATATGTGTAGGACACCACCATACATATAACAAGGACAAAACAAAAAACACAATACAATATGTATAGGACACCACCATACACATAACGAGGACAAAACAAAAAACACAATACAATATGTATAGGACACCATCATACACATAACGAGAACAAAACAGAAAACATAATACAATATGTGTAGGACACCACCATACACATAACGAGGACAAAACAAAAAACATAACACAATATGTATAGGACACCACCATACACATAACGAGGACAACACAAAAAACATAATACAATATGTATAGGACACCACCATACACATAACGAGGACAAAGCAAAAAACACAATACAATATGTATAGGACACCACCATACATATAACGAGGACAAAAAAAAAACACAATACAATATGTATAGGACACCACCTGACACATAACGAGGACAAAACAAAAAACACAATACAATATGTATAGGACACCACCATACACATAACGAGGACAAAACAAAAAACATAATACAATATGTATAGGACACCACCATACATATAACGAGGACAAAACAAAAAACACAATACAATATGTATAGGACACCACCATACACATAACGAGGACAAACAAAAAACACAACACAATATGTATAGGACACCACCATACATATAACGAGGACAAAACACAAAACACAATACAATATGTATAGGACACCACCATACACATAACGAGGACAAAACAAAAAAAACACAATACAATATGTATAGGACACCACCATACACATAACGAGGACAAAACAAAAAACATAATACAATATGTATAGGACACCACCATACACATAACGAGGACAAAACAAAAAAAACAATACAATATGTGTAGGACACCACCATACCCATAGCGAGGACAAAACAAAAAACACAATACAATATGTGTAGGACACCACCATACATATAATAAGGACAAAACAAAAAACACAATACAATATGTATAGGACACCAACATACACATAACGAGAACAAAACAAAAAACATAATACAATATGTATAGGACACCAACATACACATAACGAGAACAAAACAAAAAACATAATACAATATGTGTAGGACACCACCATACACATAACGAGGACAAAACAAAAAACATAATACAATATGTATAGGACACCACCATACACATAACGAGAACAAAACAAAAAACATAATGCAATATGCATAGGACACCACCATACACATAACGAGGACAAAGCAAAAAACACAATACAATATGTACAGGACACCACCATACACATAACGAGGACAAAACAAAAAACACAATACAATATGTATAGGACCCACCATACACATAACGAGGACAAAACAAAAAACACAACACAATATGTATAGGACACCACCATACATATAACGAGGACAAAACAACAAACACAATACAATATGCATAGGACACCACCATACACATAACGAGGACAAAACAAAAAACACATTACAATATGTATAGGACACCACCATACACATAACGAGGACAAAACAAAAAACACAATACAATATGTGTAGGACACCACCATACACATAACGAGGACAAAACAAAAACACAATACAATATGTGTAGGACACCACCATACACATAACGAGGACAAAACAAAAAACACAATACAATATGTATAGGACACCACCAGACACATAACG
Organism: Bathymodiolus brooksi; assembly: GCA_963680875.1. NCBI lineage: Eukaryota > Metazoa > Mollusca > Bivalvia > Mytilida > Modiolidae > Bathymodiolus > Bathymodiolus brooksi. The sequence continues at coordinate 129,104,807 of OY804577.1, read as the reverse complement.
AGGACAAAACAAAAAACACAATACAATATGTATAGGACACTACCATACACATAACGAGGACAAAACAAAAAACACATTACAATATGTGTAGGACACCACCATACACATAACGAGGACAAAACAAAAAACACAATACAATATGTGTAGGACACCACCATACACATAGCGAGGACAAAACAAAAAACACAATACAATATGTGTAGGGCACCACCATACACATAACGAGGACAAAACAAAAAACACAATACAATATGTATAGGACACCACCATACATATAACGAGGACAAAACAAAAAACACAATACAATATGTATAGGACACCACCATACACATAACGAGGACAAAACAAAAAACACAATACAATATGTATAGGACACCACCATACACATAACGAGAACAAAACAAAAAACATAATACAATATGTGTAGGACACCACCATACACATAACGAGGACAAAACAAAAAACATAATACAATATGTATAGGATACCACCATACACATAACGAGGACAAAACAAAAAACATAATACAATATGTATAGGACACCACCATACACATAACGAGGACAAAGCAAAAAACACAATACAATATGTATAGGACACCACCATACATATAACGAGGACAAAACAAAAAACACAATACAATATGTATAGGACACCACCATACATATAACGAGGACAAAACAAAAAACATAATACAATATGTATAGGACACCACCATACATATAACGAGGACAAAACAAAAAACATAATACAATATGTATAGGACACCACCATACACATAGCGAGGACAAAGCAAAAAACACAATACAATATGTATAGGACACCACCATACACATAACGAGGACAAAACAAAAAACATAATACAATATGTGTAGGACACCACCATACATATAACGAGGACAAAACAAAAAACATAATACAATATGTATAGGACACCACCATACATATAACGAGGACAAAACAAAAAACACAATACAATATGTATAGGACACCACCATACATATAACGAGGACAAAACAAAAAACACAATACAATATGTATAGGACACCACCATACACATAACGAGGACAAAACAAAAAACATAATACAATATGTATAGGACACCACCATACACATAACGAGGACAAAACAAAAAACACAATACAATATGTGTAGGACACCACCATACATATAACGAGGACAAAACAAAAAACACAATACAATATGTATAGGACACCACCATACACATAACGAGGACAAAACAAAAAACATAATACGATATGTGTAGGACACCACCATACACATAACGAGGACAAAACAAAAAACACAATACAATATGTGTAGGACACCACCATAAACATAACGAGGACAAAACAAAAAACACAATACAATATGTATAGGACACCACCATACACATAACGAGGACAAAACAAAAAAACATAATACAATATGTATAGGACACCACCATACACATAACGAGGACAAAACAAAAAACACAATACAATATGTATAGGACACCACCATACACATAACGAGGACAAAACACAAAACATAATACAATATGTGTAGGACATCACCATACACATAACGAGGACAAAACACAAAACATAATACAATATGCATAGGACACCACCATACACATAACGAGGACAAAGCAAAAACACAATACAATATGTGTAGGACACCACCATACACATAACGAGGACAAAACATAAAACACAATACAATATGTATAGGACACCACCATACATATAACGAGGACAAAACAAAAAACACAATACAATATGTATAGGACACCACCATACACATAGCGAGGACAAAACAAAAAACACAATACAATATGTGTAGGACACCACCATACACATAACGAGGATAAAACACAAAACACAATACAATATGTATAGGACACCACCATACACATAACGAGGACAAAGCAAAAACACAATACAATATGTGTAGGACACCACCATACACATAACGAGGACAAAACATAAAACACAATACAATATGTATAGGACACCACCATACATATAACGAGGACAAAACAAAAAACACAATACAATATGTATAGGACACCACCATACACATAACGAGGACAAAACAAAAAACACAATACAATATGTGTAGGACACCACCATACACATAACGAGGACAAAGCAAAAAACACAATACAATATGTATAGGACACCACCATACACATAACGAGGACAAAACAAAAAACACAATACAATATGTATAGGACCCACCATACACATAACGAGGACAAAACAAAAAACACAATATAATATGTGTAGGACACCACCATACACATAACGAGGACAAAACAAAAAACACAATACAATATGTATAGGACACCACCATACAGATAACGAGGACAAAACAAAAAACACATTACAATATGTGTAGGACACCACCATACACATAACGAGGACAAAACAAAAAACACAATACAATATGTGTAGGACACCACCATACATATAACGAGGACAAAACAAAAAACACAATACAATATGTATAGGACACCACCATACACATAACGAGGACAAAACAAAAAACACAATACAATATGTATAGGACACCATCATACACATAACGAGAACAAAGCAAAAAACACAATACAATATGTATAGGACACCACCATACATATAACGAGGACAAAAAAAAAAACACAATACAATATGTATAGGACACCACCTGACACATAACGAGGACAAAACAAAAAACACAATACAATATGTATAGGACACCACCATACACATAACGAGGACAAAACAAAAAACACAATACAATATGTATAGGACACCACCATACATATAACGAGGACAAAACAAAAAACATAATACAATATGTATAGGACACCACCATACATATAACGAGGACAAAACAAAAAACACAATACAATATGTATAGGACACCACCATACACATAACGAGGACAAAACAAAAAACACAACACAATATGTATAGGACACCACCATACATATAACGAGGACAAAACACAAAACACAATACAATATGTATAGGACACCACCATACACATAACGAGGACAAAACAAAAAAAACACAAAACAATATGTATAGGACACCACCATACACATAACGAGGACAAAATAAAAAACATAATACAATATGTATAGGACACCACCATACACATAACGAGGACAAAACAAAAAACACAATACAATATGTGTAGGACACCACCATACCCATAGCGAGGACAAAACAAAAAACACAATACAATATGTGTAGGACACCACCATACATATAACAAGGACAAAACAAAAAACACAATACAATATGTATAGGACACCAACATACACATAACGAGAACAAAACAAAAAACATAATACGATATGCATAGGACACCACCATACACATAACGAGGACAAAGCAAAAAACACAATACAATATGTACAGGACACCACCATACACATAACGAGGACAAAACAAAAAACACAATACAATATGCATAGGACCCACCATACACATAACGAGGACAAAACAAAAAACACAACACAATATGTATAGGACACCACCATACATATAACGAGGACAAAACAACAAACACAATACAATATGCATAGGACACCACCATACACATAACGAGGACAAAACAAAAAACGCATTACAATATGTGTAGGACACCACCATACACATAACGAGGACAAAACAAAAAACACAATACAATATGTGTAGGACACCACCATACACATAACGAGGACAAAACAAAAACACAATACAATATGTGTAAGACACCACCATACACATAACGAGGACAAAACAAAAAACACAATACAATATGTATAGGACACCACCAGACACATAACGAGGACAAAACAAAAAACACAATACAATATGCATAGGACACTACCATACACATAACGAGGACAAAACAAAAAACACATTACAATATGTGTAGGACACCACCATACACATAACGAGGACAAAACAAAAAACACAATACAATATGTGTAGGACACCACCATACACATAACGAGGACAAAACAAAAAACACAATACAATATGTGTAGGACACCACCATACACATAACGAGGACAAAACAAAAAACACAATACAATATGTATAGGACACCACCATACATATAACGAGGACAAAACAAAAAACACAATACAATATGTATAGGACACCACCATACACATAACGAGGACAAAACAAAAAACACAATACAATATGTATAGGACACCACCATACACATAACGAGAACAAAACAAAAAACATAATACAATATGTGTAGGACACCACCATACACATAACGAGGACAAAACAAAAAACATAATACAATATGTATAGGATACCACCATACACATAACGAGGACAAAACAAAAAACGTAATACAATATGTATAGGACACCACCATACACATAACGAGGACAAAGCAAAAAACACATTACAATATGTATAGGACACCACCATACATATAACGAGGACAAAACAAAAAACACAATACAATATGTATAGGACACCACCATACATATAACGAAGACAAAACAAAAAACATAATACAATATGCATAGGACACCACCATACACATAGCGAGGACAAAACAAAAAACATAATACAATATGTGTCGGACACCACCAGACACATAACGAGGACAAAACAAAAAACATAATACAATATGTATAGGACACCACCATACATATAACGAGGACAAAACAAAAAACATAATACAATATGTATAGGACACCACCATACATATAACGAGGACAAAACAAAAAACATAATACAATATGTATAGGACACCACCATACACATAACGAGGACAAAACAAAAAACACAATACAATATGTATAGGACACCACCATACACATAGCGAGGACAAAACAAAAAACATAATACAATATGTGTAGGACACCACCATACATATAACGAGGACAAAACAAAAAACATAATACAATATGTATAGGACACCACCATACATATAACGAGGACAAAACAAAAAACACAATACAATATGTATAGGACACCACCATACATATAACGAGGACAAAACAAAAAACACAATACAATATGTATAGGACACCACCATACACATAACGAGGACAAAACAAAAAACATAATACAATATGTATAGGACACCACCATACACATAACGAGGACAAAACAAAAAACACAATACAATATGTGTGGGACACCACCATACACATAACGAGGACAAAACAAAAAACACAATACAATATGTATAGGACACCACCATACACATAACGAGGACAAAACAAAAAACATAATACGATATGTGTAGGACACCACCATACACATAACGAGGACAAAACAAAAAACACAATACAATATGTGTAGGACACCACCATAAACATAACGAGGACAAAACAAAAAACACAATACAATATGTATAGGACACCACCATACACATAACGAGGACAAAACAAAAAAACATAATACAATATGTATAGGACACCACCATACACATAACGAGGACAAAACAAAAAACACAATACAATATGTATAGGACACCACCATACACATAACGAGGACAAAACACAAAACATAATACAATATGTGTAGGACACCACCATACACATAACGAGGACAAAACACAAAACATAATACAATATGCATAGGACACCACCATACACATAACGAGGACAAAGCAAAAACACAATACAATATGTGTAGGACACCACCATACACATAACGATGACAAAACATAAAACACAATACAATATGTATAGGACACCACCATACATATAACGAGGACAAAACAAAAAACACAATACAATATGTATAGGACACCACCATACACATAGCGAGGACAAAACAAAAAACACAATACAATATGTGTAGGACACCACCATACACATAACGAGGATAAAACACAAAACACAATACAATATGTATAGGACACCACCATACACATAACGAGGACAAAGCAAAAACACAATACAATATGTGTAGGACACCACCATACACATAACGAGGACAAAACATAAAACACAATACAATATGTATAGGACACCACCATACATATAACGAGGAAAAAACAAAAAACACAATACAATATGTATAGGACACCACCATACATATAACGAGGACAAAACAAAAAACACAATACAATATGTATAGGACACCACCATACACATAACGAGGACAAAACAAAAAACATAATACAATATGTATAGGACACCACCATACACATAACGAGGACAAAACAAAAAACACAATACAATATGTGTAGGACACCACCATACACATAACGAGGACAAAACAAAAAACACAATACAATATGTAAAGGACACCACCATACACATAACGAGGACAAAACAAAAAACATAATACGATATGTGTAGGACACCACCATACACATAACGAGGACAAAACAAAAAACACAATACAATATGTGTAGGACACCACCATAAACATAACGAGGACAAAACAAAAAACACAATACAATATGTATAGGACACCACCATACACATAACGAGGACAAAACAAAAAAACATAATACAATATGTATAGGACACCACCATACACATAACGAGGACAAAACAAAAAACACAATACAATATGTATAGGACACCACCATACACATAACGAGGACAAAACACAAAACATAATACAATATGTGTAGGACACCACCATACACATAACGAGGACAAAACACAAAACATAATACAATATGCATAGGACACCACCATACACATAACGAGGACAAAGCAAAAACACAATACAATATGTGTAGGACACCACCATACACATAACGAGGACAAAACATAAAACACAATACAATATGTATAGGACACCACCATACATATAACGAGGACAAAACAAAAAACACAATACAATATGTATAGGACACCACCATACACATAGCGAGGACAAAACAAAAAACACAATACAATATGTGTAGGACACCACCATACACATAACGAGGATAAAACACAAAACACAATACAATATGTATAGGACACCACCATACACATAACGAGGACAAAGCAAAAACACAATACAATATGTGTAGGACACCACCATACACATAACGAGGACAAAACATAAAACACAATACAATATGTATAGGACACCACCATACATATAACGAGGACAAAACAAAAAACACAATACAATATGTATAGGACACCACCATACACATAACGAGGACAAAACAAAAAACACAATACAATATGTGTAGGACACCACCATACACATAACGAGGACAAAACAAAAAACACAATACAATATGTATAGGACACCACCATACACATAGCGAGGACAAAACAAAAAACACAATACAATATGTGTAGGACACCACCATACACATAACGAGGACAAAGCAAAAAACACAATACAATATGTATAGGACACCACCATACATATAACGAGGACAAAACAAAAAACACAATACAATATGTATAGGACACCACCAGACACATAACGAGGACAAAACAAAAAACACAATACAATATGTATAGGACACCACCATACACATAACGAGGACAAAACAAAAAACACAACACAATATGTATAGGACACCACCATACATATAACGAGGACAAAACACAAAACACAATACAATATGTATAGGACACCACCATACACATAACGAGGACAAAAAAAAACACAATACAATATGTATAGGACACCACCATACACATAACGAGGACAAAACAAAAAACATAATACAATATGTATAGGACACCACCATACACATAACGAGGACAAAACAAAAAACACAATACAATATGTGTAGGACACCACCATACACATAACGAGGACAAAACAAAAAACACAATACAATATGTGTAGGACACCACCAGACACATAACGAGGACAAAACAAAAAACACAATACAATATGTATAGGACACCACCATACACATAACAAGGACAAAACAAAAATCACAATACAATATGTATAGGACACCACCATACACATAACGAGGACAAAACAAAAAAACACAATACAATATGTATAGGACACCACCATACACATAACGAGGACAAAACAAAAAACACAATACAATATGTGTAGGACACCACCAGACACATAACGAGGACAAAACAAAAAACACAATACAATATGTATAGGACACCACCATACACATAACAAGGACAAAACAAAAATCACAATACAATATGTATAGGACACCACCATACACATAACGAGGACAAAACAAAAAAACACAATACAATATGTATAGGACACCACCATACACATAACGAGGACAAAGCAAAAATACAATACAATATGTGTAGGACACCACCATACACATAACGAGGACAAAACATAAAACACAATACAATATGTATAGGACACCACCATACATATAACGAGGACAAAGCAAAAAACACAATACAATATGTATAGGACACCACCATACATATAACGAGGACAAAACAAAAAACACAATACAATATGTATAGGACACCACCAGACATATAACGAGGACAAAACAAAAAACACAATACAATATGTATAGGACACCACCATACACATAACGAGGACAAAACAAAAAACACAATACAATATGTGTAGGACACCAGCATACACATAACGAGGACAAAGCAAAAAACACAATACAATATGTATAGGACACCACCATACATATAACGAGGACAAAACACAAAACACAATACAATATGTGTAGGACACCACCATACACATAACGAGGACAAAACATAAAACACAATACAATATGTATAGGACACCACCATACATATAACGAGGACAAAACAAAAAACACAATACAATATGTATAGGACACCACCATACACATAACGAGGACAAAACAAAAAACACAATACAATATGTATAGGACACCACCATACACATAGCGAGGACAAAACAAAAAACACAATACAATATGTATAGGACACCACCATACATATAACGAGGACAAAACAAAAAACACAATACAATATGTATAGGACACCACCAGACACATAACCAGGACAAAACAAAAAACACAATACAATATGTATAGGACACCACCATACACATAACGAGGACAAAACAAAAAACACAATACAATATGTATAGGACACCACCATACACATAACGAGGACAAAGCAAAAAACACAATACAATATGTATAGGACACCACCATACATATAACGAGGACAAAACAAAAAACACAATACAATATGTATAGGACACCACCAGACACATAACCAGGACAAAACAAAAAACACAATACAATATGTATAGGACACCACCATACACATAACGAGGACAAAACAAAAAACACAACACAATATGTATAGGACACCACCATACATATAACGAGGACAAAACACAAAACACAATACAATATGTATAGGACACCACCATACACATAACGAGGACAAAAAATAAAACACAATACAATATGTATAGGACACCACCATACACATAACGAGGACAAAACAAAAAACATAATACAATATGTATAGGACACCACCATACACATAACGAGGACAAAACACAAAACACAATACAATATGTGTAGGACACCACCATACACATAACGAGGACAAAACAAAAAACACAATACAATATGTGTAGGACACCACCAGACACATAACGAGGACAAAACAAAAAACACAATACAATATGTATAGGACACCACCATACACATAACAAGGACAAAACAAAAATCACAATACAATATGTATAGGACACCACCATACACATAACGAGGACAAAACAAAAAAACACAATACAATATGTATAGGACACCACCATACACATAACGAGGACAAAACAAAAAACACAATACAATATGTGTAGGACACCACCAGACACATAACGAGGACAAAACAAAAAACACAATACAATATGTATAGGACACCACCATACACATAACAAGGACAAAACAAAAATCACAATACAATATGTATAGGACACCACCATACACATAACGAGGACAAAACAAAAAAACACAATACAATATGTATAGGACACCACCATACACATAACGAGGACAAAACAAAAAACACAATACAATATGTGTAGGACACCACCATACACATAACGAGGATAAAACACAAAACACAATACAATATGTATAGGACACCACCATACACATAACGAGGACAAAGCAAAAACACAATACAATATGTGTAGGACACCACCATACACATAACGAGGACAAAACATAAAACACAATACAATATGTATAGGACACCACCATACATATAACGAGGACAAAACAAAAAACACAATACAATATGTATAGGACACCACCATACACATAACGAGGACAAAACAAAAAACACAATACAATATGTGTAGGACACCACCATACACATAACGAGGACAAAACAAAAAACACAATACAATATGTATAGGACACCACCATACACATAGCGAGGACAAAACAAAAAACACAATACAATATGTGTAGGACACCACCATACACATAACGAGGACAAAGCAAAAAACACAATACAATATGTATAGGACACCACCATACATATAACGAGGACAAAACAAAAAACACAATACAATATGTATAGGACACCACCAGACACATAACGAGGACAAAACAAAAAACACAATACAATATGTATAGGACACCACCATACACATAACGAGGACAAAACAAAAAACACAACACAATATGTATAGGACACCACCATACATATAACGAGGACAAAACACAAAACACAATACAATATGTATAGGACACCACCATACACATAACGAGGACAAAAAAAAACACAATACAATATGTATAGGACACCACCATACACATAACGAGGACAAAACAAAAAACATAATACAATATGTATAGGACACCACCATACACATAACGAGGACAAAACAAAAAACACAATACAATATGTGTAGGACACCACCATACACATAACGAGGACAAAACAAAAAACACAATACAATATGTGTAGGACACCACCAGACACATAACGAGGACAAAACAAAAAACACAATACAATATGTATAGGACACCACCATACACATAACAAGGACAAAACAAAAATCACAATACAATATGTATAGGACACCACCATACACATAACGAGGACAAAACAAAAAAACACAATACAATATGTATAGGACACCACCATACACATAACGAGGACAAAACAAAAAACACAATACAATATGTGTAGGACACCACCAGACACATAACGAGGACAAAACAAAAAACACAATACAATATGTATAGGACACCACCATACACATAACAAGGACAAAACAAAAATCACAATACAATATGTATAGGACACCACCATACACATAACGAGGACAAAACAAAAAAACACAATACAATATGTATAGGACACCACCATACACATAACGAGGACAAAGCAAAAACACAATACAATATGTGTAGGACACCACCATACACATAACGAGGACAAAACATAAAACACAAAACAATATGTATAGGACACCACCATACATATAACGAGGACAAAGCAAAAAACACAATACAATATGTATAGGACACCACCATACATATAACGAGGACAAAACAAAAAACACAATACAATATGTATAGGACACCACCAGACATATAACGAGGACAAAACAAAAAACACAATACAATATGTATAGGACACCACCATACACATAACGAGGACAAAACAAAAAACACAATACAATATGTGTAGGACACCAGCATACACATAACGAGGACAAAGCAAAAAACACAATACAATATGTATAGGACACCACCATACATATAACGAGGACAAAACACAAAACACAATACAATATGTGTAGGACACCACCATACACATAACGAGGACAAAACATAAAACACAATACAATATGTATAGGACACCACCATACATATAACGAGGACAAAACAAAAAACACAATACAATATGTATAGGACACCACCATACACATAACGAGGACAAAACAAAAAACACAATACAATATGTGTAGGACACCACCATACACATAACGAGGACAAAACAAAAAACACAATACAATATGTATAGGACACCACCATACACATAGCGAGGACAAAACAAAAAACACAATACAATATGTGTAGGACACCACCATACACATAACGAGGACAAAGCAAAAAACACAATACAATATGTATAGGACACCACCATACATATAACGAGGACAAAACAAAAAACACAATACAATATGTGTAGGACACCACCAGACACATAACGAGGACAAAACAAAAAACACAATACAATATGTATAGGACACCACCATACACATAACGAGGACAAAACAAAAAACACAACACAATATGTATAGGACACCACCATACATATAACGAGGACAAAACACAAAACACAATACAATATGTATAGGACACCACCATACACATAACGAGGACAAAAAATAAAACACAATACAATATGTATAGGACACCACCATACACATAACGAGGACAAAACAAAAAACATAATACAATATGTATAGGACACCACCATACACATAACGAGGACAAAACACAAAACACAATACAATATGTGTAGGACACCACCATACACATAACGAGGACAAAACAAAAAACACAATACAATATGTGTAGGACACCACCAGACACATAACGAGGACAAAACAAAAAACACAATACAATATGTATAGGACACCACCATACACATAACAAGGACAAAACAAAAATCACAATACAATATGGATAGGACACCACCATACACATAACGAGGACAAAACAAAAAAACACAATACAATATGTATAGGACACCACCATACACATAACGAGGACAAAACAAAAAACACAATACAATATGTGTAGGACACCACCAGACACATAACGAGGACAAAACAAAAAACACAATACAATATGTATAGGACACCACCATACACATAACAAGGACAAAACAAAAATCACAATACAATATGTATAGGACACCACCATACACATAACGAGGACAAAACAAAAAAACACAATACAATATGTATAGGACACCACCATACACATAACGAGGACAAAGCAAAAACACAATACAATATGTGTAGGACACCACCATACACATAACGAGGACAAAACATAAAACACAATACAATATGTATAGGACACCACCATACATATAACGAGGACAAAACAAAAAACACAATACAATATGTATAGGACACCACCATACACATAACGAGGACAAAACAAAAAACACAATACAATATGTATAGGACACCACCATACACATAGCGAGGACAAAACAAAAAACACAATACAATATGTGTAGGACACCACCATACACATAACGAGGACAAAGCAAAAAACACAATACAATATGTATAGGACACCACCATACATATAACGAGGACAAAACAAAAAACACAATACAATATGTATAGGACACCACCAGACACATAACCAGGACAAAACAAAAAACACAATACAATATGTATAGGACACCACCATACACATAACGAGGACAAAACAAAAAACACAACACAATATGTATAGGACACCACCATACATATAACGAGGACAAAACACAAAACACAATACAATATGTATAGGACACCACCATACACATAACGAGGACAAAAAATAAAACACAATACAATATGTATAGGACACCACCATACACATAACGAGGACAAAACAAAAAACATAATACAATATGTATAGGACACCACCATACACATAACGAGGACAAAACACAAAACACAATACAATATGTGTAGGACACCACCATACACATAACGAGGACAAAACAAAAAACACAATACAATATGTGTAGGACACCACCAGACACATAACGAGGACAAAACAAAAAACACAATACAATATGTATAGGACACCACCATACACATAACAAGGACAAAACAAAAATCACAATACAATATGTATAGGACACCACCATACACATAACGAGGACAAAACAAAAAAACACAATACAATATGTATAGGACACCACCATACACATAACGAGGACAAAACAAAAAACACAATACAATATGTGTAGGACACCACCAGACACATAACGAGGACAAAACAAAAAACACAATACAATATGTATAGGACACCACCATACACATAACAAGGACAAAACAAAAATCACAATACAATATGTATAGGACACCACCATACACATAACGAGGACAAAACAAAAAAACACAATACAATATGTATAGGACACCACCATACACATAACGAGGACAAAGCAAAAACACAATACAATATGTGTAGGACACCACCATACACATAACGAGGACAAAACATAAAACACAATACAATATGTATAGGACACCACCATACATATAACGAGGACAAAACAAAAAACACAATACAATATGTATAGGACACCACCATACACATAACGAGGACAAAACAAAAAACACAATACAATATGTGCAGGACACCACAATACACATAACGAGGACAAAACAAAAAACACAATACAATATGTATAGGACACCACCATACACATAGCGAGGACAAAACAAAAAACACAATACAATATGTGTAGGACACCACCATACACATAACGAGGACAAAGCAAAAAACACAATACAATATGTATAGGACACCACCATACATATAACGAGGACAAAACAAAAAACACAATACAATATGTATAGGACACCACCAGACATATAACGAGGACAAAACAAAAAACACAATACAATATGTATAGGACACCACCATACACATAACGAGGACAAAACAAAAAACACAATACAATATGTGTAGGACACCAGCATACACATAACGAGGACAAAGCAAAAAACACAATACAATATGTATAGGACACCACCATACATATAACGAGGACAAAACACAAAACACAATACAATATGTGTAGGACACCACCATACACATAACGAGGACAAAACATAAAACACAATACAATATGTATAGGACACCACCATACATATAACGAGGACAAAACAAAAAACACAATACAATATGTATAGGACACCACCATACACATAACGAGGACAAAACAAAAAACACAATACAATATGTGTAGGACACCACCATACACATAACGAGGACAAAACAAAAAACACAATACAATATGTATAGGACACCACCATACACATAGCGAGGACAAAACAAAAAACACAATACAATATGTGTAGGACACCACCATACACATAACGAGGACAAAGCAAAAAACACAATACAATATGTATAGGACACCACCATACATATAACGAGGACAAAACAAAAAACACAATACAATATGTATAGGACACCACCAGACACATAACCAGGACAAAACAAAAAACACAATACAATATGTATAGGACACCACCATACACATAACGAGGACAAAACAAAAAACACAACACAATATGTATAGGACACCACCATACATATAACGAGGACAAAACACAAAACACAATACAATATGTATACGACACCACCATACACATAACGAGGACAAAAAAAAAACACAATACAATATGTATAGGACACCACCATACACATAACGAGGACAAAACAAAAAACATAATACAATATGTATAGGACACCACCATACACATAACGAGGACAAAACACAAAACA
Organism: Bathymodiolus brooksi; assembly: GCA_963680875.1. NCBI lineage: Eukaryota > Metazoa > Mollusca > Bivalvia > Mytilida > Modiolidae > Bathymodiolus > Bathymodiolus brooksi. The sequence continues at coordinate 129,089,393 of OY804577.1, read as the reverse complement.
CAATACAATATGTGTAGGACACCACCATACACATAACGAGGACAAAACAAAAAACACAATACAATATGTGTAGGACACCACCAGACACATAACGAGGACAAAACAAAAAACACAATACAATATGTATAGGACACCACCATACACATAACAAGGACAAAACAAAAATCACAATACAATATGTATAGGACACCACCATACACATAACGAGGACAAAACAAAAAAACACAATACAATATGTATAGGACACCACCATACACATAACGAGGACAAAACAAAAAACACAATACAATATGTGTAGGACACCACCAGACACATAACGAGGACAAAACAAAAAACACAATACAATATGTATAGGACACCACCATACACATAACAAGGACAAAACAAAAATCACAATACAATATGTATAGGACACCACCATACACATAACGAGGACAAAACAAAAAAACACAATACAATATGTATAGGACACCACCATACACATAACGAGGACAAAGCAAAAACACAATACAATATGTGTAGGACACCACCATACACATAACGAGGACAAAACATAAAACACAATACAATATGTATAGGACACCACCATACATATAACGAGGACAAAACAAAAAACACAATACAATATGTATAGGACACCACCATACACATAACGAGGACAAAACAAAAAACACAATACAATATGTGTAGGACACCACCATACACATAACGAGGACAAAACAAAAAACACAATACAATATGTATAGGACACCACCATAAACATAGCGAGGACAAAACAAAAAACACAATACAATATGTGTAGGACACCACCATACACATAACGAGGACAAAACAAAAAACATAATACAATATGTATAGGACACCACCATACACATAACGAGGACAAAACACAAAACACAATACAATATGTGTAGGACACCACCATACACATAACGAGGACAAAACAAAAAACACAATACAATATGTGTAGGACACCACCAGACACATAACGAGGACAAAACAAAAAACACAATACAATATGTATAGGACACCACCATACACATAACAAGGACAAAACAAAAATCACAATACAATATGTATAGGACACCACCATACACATAACGAGGACAAAACAAAAAAACACAATACAATATGTATAGGACACCACCATACACATAACGAGGACAAAACAAAAAACACAATACAATATGTGTAGGACACCACCATACACATAACGAGGACAAAACAAAAAACACAATACAATATGTATAGGACACCACCATACACATAACAAGGACAAAACAAAAATCACAATACAATATGTATAGGACACCACCATACACATAACGAGGACAAAACAAAAAAACACAATACAATATGTATAGGACACCACCATACACATAACGAGGACAAAGCAAAAACACAATACAATATGTGTAGGACACCACCATACACATAACGAGGACAAAACATAAAACACAATACAATATGTATAGGACACCACCATACATATAACGAGGACAAAACAAAAAACACAATACAATATGTATAGGACACCACCATACACATAACGAGGACAAAACAAAAAACACAATACAATATGTGTAGGACACCACCATACACATAACGAGGACAAAACAAAAAACACAATACAATATGTATAGGACACCACCATAAACATAGCGAGGACAAAACAAAAAACACAATACAATATGTGTAGGACACCACCATACACATAACGAGGACAAAGCAAAAAACACAATACAATATGTATAGGACACCACCATACATATAACGAGGACAAAACACAAAACACAATACAATATGTATAGGACACCACCATACACATAATGAGGACAAAACAAAAAAAACACAATACAATATGTATAGGACACCACCATACACATAACGAGGACAAAACAAAAAACATAATACAATATGTATAGGACACCACCATACACATAACGAGGACAAAACAAAAAACACAATACAATATGTGTAGGACACCACCATACACATAACGAGGACAAAACAAAAAACACAATACAATATGTGTAGGACACCACCAGACACATAACGAGGACAAAACAAAAAACACAATACAATATGTATAGGACACCACCATACACATAACAAGGACAAAACAAAAATCACAATACAATATGTATAGGACACCACCATACACATAACGAGGCCAAAATAAAAAAACACAATACAATATGTATAGGACACCACCATACACATAACGAGGACAAAACAAAAAACACAATACAATATGTGTAGGACACCACCAGACACATAACGAGGACAAAACAAAAAACACAATACAATATGTATAGGACACCACCAAACACATAACAAGGACAAAACAAAAATCACAATACAATATGTATAGGACACCACCATACACATAACGAGGACAAAACAAAAAAACACAATACAATATGTATAGGACACCACCATACACATAACGAGGACAAAGCAAAAACACAATACAATATGTGTAGGACACCACCATACACATAACGAGGACAAAACATAAAACACAATACAATATGTATAGGACACCACCATACATATAACGAGGACAAAACAAAAAACACAATACAATATGTATAGGACACCACCATACACATAACGAGGACAAAACAAAAAACACAATACAATATGCGTAGGACACCACCATACACATAACGAGGACAAAACAAAAAACACAATACAATATGTATAGGACACCACCATACACATAGCGAGGACAAAACAAAAAACACAATACAATATGTGTAGGACACCACCATACACATAACGAGGACAAATCAAAAAACACAATACAATATGTATAGGACACCACCATACATATAACGAGGACAAAACAAAAAACACAATACAATATGTATAGGACACCACCAGACATATAACGAGGACAAAACAAAAAACACAATACAATATGTATAGGACACCACCATACACATAACGAGGACAAAACAAAAAACACAACACTATATGTATAGGACACCACCATACATATAACGAGGACAAAACACAAAACACAATACAATATGTATAGGACACCACCATACACATAACGAGGACAAAACAAAAAAAACACAATACAATATGTATAGGACACCACCATACACATAACGAGGACAAAACAAAAAACACAATACAATATGTATAGGACACCACCATACACATAACGAGGACAAAACAAAAAACACAATACAATATGTGTAGGACACCACCATACACATAACGAGGACAAAACAAAAAACACAATACAATATGTGTAGGACACCACCAGACACATAACGAGGACAAAACAAAAAACACAATACAATATGCATAGGACACCACCATACACATAACAAGGACAAAACAAAAATCACAATACAATATGTATAGGACACCACCATACACATAACGAGGACAAAACAAAAAAACACAATACAATATGTATAGGACACCACCATACACATAACGAGGACAAAACAAAAAACACAATACAATATGTGTAGGACACCACCATACACATAACGAGGACAAAACAAAAAACACAATACAATATGTATAGGACACCACCATAAACATAGCGAGGACAAAACAAAAAACACAATACAATATGTGTAGGACACCACCATACACATAACGAGGACAAAGCAAAAAACACAATACAATATGTATAGGACACCACCATACACATAACGAGGACAAAACAAAAAAAACACAATACAATATGTATAGGACACCACCATACACATAACGAGGACAAAACAAAAAACATAATACAATATGTATAGGACACCACCATACACATAACGAGGACAAAACAAAAAACACAATACAATATGTGTAGGACACCACCATACACATAACGAGGACAAAACAAAAAACACAATACAATATGTGTAGGACACCACCAGACACATAACGAGGACAAAACAAAAAACACAATACAATATGTATAGGACACCACCATACACATAACAAGGACAAAACAAAAATCACAATACAATATGTATAGGACACCACCATACACATAACGAGGACAAAATAAAAAAACACAATACAATATGTATAGGACACCACCATACACATAACGAGGACAAAACAAAAAACACAATACAATATGTGTAGGACACCACCAGACACATAACGAGGACAAAACAAAAAACACAATACAATATGTATAGGACACCACCAAACACATAACAAGGACAAAACAAAAATCACAATACAATATGTATAGGACACCACCATACACATAACGAGGACAAAACAAAAAAACACAATACAATATGTATAGGACACCACCATACACATAACGAGGACAAAGCAAAAACACAATACAATATGTGTAGGACACCACCATACACATAACGAGGACAAAACATAAAACACAATACAATATGTATAGGACACCACCATACATATAACGAGGACAAAACAAAAAACACAATACAATATGTATAGGACACCACCATACACATAACGAGGACAAAACAAAAAACACAATACAATATGCGTAGGACACCACCATACACATAACGAGGACAAAACAAAAAACACAATACAATATGTATAGGACACCACCATACACATAGCGAGGACAAAACAAAAAACACAATACAATATGTGTAGGACACCACCATACACATAACGAGGACAAAGCAAAAAACACAATACAATATGTATAGGACACCACCATACATATAACGAGGACAAAACAAAAAACACAATACAATATGTATAGGACACCACCAGACATATAACGAGGACAAAACAAAAAAACACAATACAATATGTATAGGACACCACCATACACATAACGAGGACAAAACAAAAAACACAACACAATATGTATAGGACACCACCATACATATAACGAGGACAAAACACAAAACACAATACAATATGTATAGGACACCACCATACACATAACGAGGACAAAACAAAAAAAACACAATACAATATGTATAGGACACCACCATACACATAACGAGGACAAAACAAAAAACACAATACAATATGTATAGGACACCACCATACACATAACGAGGACAAAACAAAAAACACAATACAATATGTGTAGGACACCACCATACACATAACGAGGACAAAACAAAAAACACAATACAATATGTGTAGGACACCACCAGACACATAACGAGGACAAAACAAAAAACACAATACAATATGCATAGGACACCACCATACACATACCAAGGACAAAACAAAAATCACAATACAATATGTATAGGACACCACCATACACATAACGAGGACAAAACAAAAAAACACAATACAATATGTATAGGACACCACCATACACATAACGAGGACAAAACAAAAAACACAATACAATATGTGTAGGACACCACCAGACACATAACGAGGACAAAACAAAAAACACAATACAATATGTATAGGACACCACCATACACATAACGAGGACAAAACAAAAAACAAAATACAATATGCATAGGACACCACCATACACATAGCGAGGACAAAACAAAAAACACAATACAATATGTATAGGACACCACCATACATATAACGAGGACAAAACAAAAAACACAATACAATATGTATAGGACACCACCATACACATAACGAGGACAAAACAAAAAACACAATACAATATGTGTAGGACACCACCATACACATAACGAGGACAAAACAAAAAACACAATACAATATGTATAGGACACCACCATACACATAGCGAGGACAAAACAAAAAACACAATACAATATGTGTAGGACACCACCATACACATAACGAGGACAAAACAAAAAACACAATACAATATGTATAGGACACCACCATACATATAACGAGGACAAAACAAAAAACACAATACAATATGTATAGGACACCACCAGACATATAACGAGGACAAAACAAAAAACACAATACAATATGTATAGGACACCACCATACACATAACAAGGACAAAACAAAAAACACAATACAATATGTGTAGGACACCACCATACACATAACGAGGACAAAGCAAAAAACACAATACAATATGCATAGGACACCACCATACATATAACGAGGACATAACACAAAACACAATACAATATGTATAGGACACCACCATACACATAACGAGGACAAAACAAAAAAACCACAATACAATATGTATAGGACACCACCATACACATAACGAGGACAAAACAAAAAACATAATACAATATGTATAGGACACCACCATACACATAACGAGGACAAAACAAAAAACACAATACAATATGTATAGGACACCACCATACACATAACGAGGACAAAACAAAAAACACAATACAATATGTGTAGGACACCACCAGACACATAACGAGGACAAAACAAAAAACACAATACAATATGTATAGGACACCACCATACACATAACAAGGACAAAACAAAAATCACAATACAATATGTATAGGACACCACCATACACATAACGAGGACAAAACAAAAAAACACAATACAATATGTATAGGACACCACCATACACATAGCGAGGACAAAACAAAAAACACAATACAATATGTGTAGGACACCACCAGACACATAACGAGGACAAAACAAAAAACACAATACAATATGTATAGGACACCACCATACACATAACAAGGACAAAACAAAAATCACAATACAATATGTATAGGACACCACCATACACATAACGAGGACAAAACAAAAAAACACAATACAATATGTATAGGACACCACCATACACATAACGAGGACAAAGCAAAAACACAATACAATATGTGTAGGACACCACCATACACATAACGAGGACAAAACATAAAACACAATACAATATGTATAGGACACCACCATACATATAACGAGGACAAAACAAAAAACACAATACAATATGTATAGGACACCACCATACACATAACGAGGACAAAACAAAAAACACAATACAATATGTGTAGGACACCACCATACACATAACGAGGACAAAACAAAAAACACAATAAAATATGTGTAGGACACCACCATACACATAACGAGGACAAAACAAAAAACACAATACAATATGTATAGGACACCACCATACACATAACGAGGACAAAACAAAAAAACACAATACAATATGTATAGGACACCACCATACACATAACGAGGACAAAACAAAAAACACAATACAATATGTGTAGGACACCACCAGACACATAACGAGGACAAAACAAAAAACACAATACAATATGTATAGGACACCACCATACACATAACGAGGACAAAACAAAAATCACAATACAATATGTATAGGCCACCACCATACACATAACGAGGACAAAACAAAAAAACACAATACAATATGTATAGGACACCACCATACACATAACGAGGACAAAACAAAAAACAAAATACAATATGTATAGGACACCACCATACACATAGCGAGGACAAAACAAAAAACACAATACAATATGTATAGGACACCACCATACACATAACGAGGACAAAACAAAAAACATAATACAATATGTATAGGACACCACAATACTCATAACGAGGACAAAGCAAAAAACACAATACAATATGTATAGGACACCAACATACACATAACGAGAACAAAACAAAAAACATAATACAATATGTGTAGGAAACCACCATACACATAACGAGGACAAAACAAAAAAACACAATACAATATGTATAGGACACCACCATACACATAACGAGGACAAAACAAAAAACACAATACAATATGTATAGGACACCACCATACACATAACAAGGACAAAACAAAAATCACAATACAATATGTATAGGACACCACCATACACATAACGAGGACAAAACAAAAAAACACAATACAATATGTATAGGACACCACCATACACATAGCGAGGACAAAACAAAAAACACAATACAATATGCATAGGACACCACCATACATATAACGAGGACAAAACAAAAAACACAATACAATATGTGTAGGACACCACCATACACATAACGAGGACAAAACAAAAAACACAATACAATATGTATAGGACACCACCATACACATAGCGAGGACAAAACAAAAAACACAATACAATATGTGTAGGACACCACCATACACATAACGAGGACAAAGCAAAAAACACAATACAATATGTATAGGACACCACCATACATATAACGAGGACAAAACAAAAAACGCAATACAATATGTATAGGACACCACCAGACATATAACGAGGACAAAACAAAAAACACAATACAATATGTATAGGACACCACCATACACATAACGAGGACAAAACAAAAAACACAATACAATATGTGTAGGACACCACCATACACATAACGAGGACAAAACAAAAAACACAATACAATATGTATAGGACACCACCATACACATAGCGAGGACAAAACAAAAAACACAATACAATATGTGTAGGACACCACCATACACATAACGAGGACAAAGCAAAAAACACAATACAATATGTATAGGACACCACCATACATATAACGAGGACAAAACAAAAAACACAATACAATATGTATAGGACACCACCAGACATATAACGAGGACAAAACAAAAAACACAATACAATATGTATAGGACACCACCATACACATAACGAGGACAAAACAAAAAACACAATACAATATGTGTAGGACACCACCATACACATAACGAGGACAAAACAAAAAACACAATACAATATGTGTAGGACACCACCATACACATAACGAGGACAAAACAAAAAACACAATACAATATGTATAGGACACCACCATACACATAACGAGGACAAAACAAAAAAACACAATACAATATGTATAGGACACCACCATACACATAACGAGGACAAAACAAAAAACACAATACAATATGTGTAGGACACCACCAGACACATAACGAGGACAAAACAAAAAACACAATACAATATGTATAGGACACCACCATACACATAACAAGGATAAAACAAAAATCACAATACAATATGTATAGGACACCACCATACACATAACGAGGACAAACCAAAAAAACACAATACAATATGTATAGGACACCACCATACACATAACGAGGACAAAACAAAAAACAAAATACAATATGTATAGGACACCACCATACACATAGCGAGGACAAAACAAAAAACACAATACAATATGTATAGGACACCACCATACACATAACGAGGACAAAACAAAAAACATAATACAATATGTATAGGACACCACAATACTCATAACGAGGACAAAGCAAAAAACACAATACAATATGTATAGGACACCAACATACACATAACGAGAACAAAACAAAAAACATAATACAATATGTGTAGGACACCACCATACACATAACGAGGACAAAACAAAAAAACACAATACAATATGTATAGGACACCACCATACACATAACGAGGACAAAACAAAAAACACAATACAATATGTGTAGGACACCACCAGACACATAACGAGGACAAAACAAAAAACACAATACAATATGTATAGGACACCACCATACACATAACAAGGACAAAACAAAAATCACAATACAATATGTATAGGACACCACCATACACATAACGAGGACAAAACAAAAAAACACAATACAATATGTATAGGACACCACCATACACATAACGAGGACAAAACAAAAAACAAAATACAATATGTATAGGACACCACCATACACATAGCGAGGACAAAACAAAAAACACAATACAATATGTATAGGACACCACCATACATATAACGAGGACAAAACAAAAAACACAATACAATATGTATAGGACACCACCATACACATAACGAGGACAAAACAAAAAACACAATACAATATGTGTAGGACACCACCATACACATAACGAGGACAAAACAAAAAACACAATACAATATGTATAGGACACCACCATACACATAGCGAGGACAAAACAAAAAACACAATACAATATGTGTAGGACACCACCATACACATAACGAGGACAAAGCAAAAAACACAATACAATATGTATAGGACACCACCATACATATAACGAGGACAAAACAAAAAACACAATACAATATGTATAGGACACCACCAGAAATATAACGAGGACAAAACAAAAAACACAATACAATATGTATAGGACACCACCATACACATAACGAGGACAAAACAAAAAACACAATACAATATGTGTAGGACACCACCATACACATAACGAGGACAAAGCAAAAAACACAATACAATATGTATAGGACACCACCATACATATAACGAGGACAAAACACAAAACACAATACAATATGTATAGGACACCACCATACACATAACGAGGACAAAACAACAAAAACACAATACAATATGTATAGGACACCACCATACACATAACGAGGACAAAACAAAAAACATAATACAATATGTATAGGACAACACCATACACATAACGAGGACAAAACACAAAACACAATACAATATGTGTAGGACACCACCATACACATAACGAGGACAAAACAAAAAACACAATACAATATGTGTAGGACACCACCAGACACATAACGAGGACAAACCAAAAAACACAATACAATATGTATAGGACACCACCATACACATAACAAGGACAAAACAAAAATCACAATACAATATGTATAGGACACCACCATACACATAACGAGGACAAAACAAAAAAACACAATACAATATGTATAGGACACCACCATACACATAACGAGGACAAAACAAAAAACACAATACAATATGTGTAGGACACCACCAGACACATAACGAGGACAAAACAAAAAACACAATACAATATGTATAGGACACCACCCTACACATAACAAGGACAAAACAAAAATCACAATACAATATGTATAGGACACCACCATACACATAACGAGGACAAAACAAAAAAACACAATACAATATGTATAGGACACCACCATACACATAACGAGGACAAAGCAAAAACACAATACAATATGTGTAGGACACCACCATACACATAGCGAGGACAAAACATAAAACACAATACAATATGTATAGGACACCACCATAAATATAACGAGGACAAAACAAAAAACACAATACAATATGTATAGGACACCACCATACACATAACGAGGACAAAACAAAAAACATAATACAATATGTATAGGACACCACCATACACATAACGAGGACAAAACAAAAAAACACAATACAATATGTATAGGACACCACCATACACATAACGAGGACAAAACAAAAAACACAATACAATATGTGTAGGACACCACCAGACACATAACGAGGACAAAACAAAAAACACAATACAATATGTATAGGACACCACCATACACATAACAAGGACAAAACAAAAATCACAATACAATATGTATAGGACACCACCATACACATAACGAGGACAAAACAAAAAAACACAATACAATATGTATAGGACACCACCATACACATAACGAGGACAAAACAAAAAACAAAATACAATATGTATAGGACACCACCATACACATAGCGAGGACAAAACAAAAAACACAATACAATATGTATAGGACACCACCATACATATAACGAGGACAAAACAAAAAACACAATACAATATGTATAGGACACCACCATACACATAACGAGGACAAAACAAAAAACACAATACAATATGTGTAGGACACCACCATACACATAACGAGGACAAAACAAAAAACACAATACAATATGTGTAGGACACCACCATACACATAACGAGGACAAAGCAAAAAACACAATACAATATGTATAGGACACCACCATACATATAACGAGGACAAAACAAAAAACACAATACAATATGTATAGGACACCACCAGACATATAACGAGGACAAAACAAAAAACACAATACAATATGTATAGGACACCACCATACACATAACGAGGACAAAACAAAAAACACAATACAATATGTGTAGGACACCACCATACACATAACGAGGACAAAGCAAAAAACACAATACAATATGTATAGGACACCACCATACATATAACGAGGACAAAACACAAAACACAATACAATATGTATAGGACACCACCATACACATAACGAGGACAAAACAAAAAAAACACAATACAATATGTATAGGACACCACCATACACATAACGAGGACAAAACAAAAAACATAATACAATATGCATAGGACACCACCATACACATAACGAGGACAAAACAAAAAACACAATACAATATGTATAGGACACCACCATACACATAACAAGGACAAAACAAAAATCACAATACAATATGTATAGGACACCACCATACACATAACGAGGACAAAACAAAAAAACACAATACAATATGTATAGGACACCACCATACACATAGCGAGGACAAAACAAAAAACACAATACAATATGCATAGGACACCACCATACATATAACGAGGACAAAACAAAAAACACAATACAATATGTGTAGGACACCACCATACACATAACGAGGACAAAACAAAAAACACAATACAATATGTATAGGACACCACCATACACATAGCGAGGACAAAACAAAAAACACAATACAATATGTGTAGGACACCACCATACACATAACGAGGACAAAGCAAAAAACACAATACAATATGTATAGGACACCACCATACATATAACGAGGACAAAACAAAAAACGCAATACAATATGTATAGGACACCACCAGACATATAACGAGGACAAAACAAAAAACACAATACAATATGTATAGGACACCACCATACACATAACGAGGACAAAACAAAAAACACAATACAATATGTGTAGGACACCACCATACACATAACGAGGACAAAACAAAAAACACAATACAATATGTATAGGACACCACCATACACATAGCGAGGACAAAACAAAAAACACAATACAATATGTGTAGGACACCACCATACACATAACGAGGACAAAGCAAAAAACACAATACAATATGTATAGGACACCACCATACATATAACGAGGACAAAACAAAAAACACAATACAATATGTATAGGACACCACCAGACATATAACGAGGACAAAACAAAAAACACAATACAATATGTATAGGACACCACCATACACATAACGAGGACAAAACAAAAAACACAATACAATATGTGTAGGACACCACCATACACATAACGAGGACAAAACAAAAAACACAATACAATATGTGTAGGACACCACCATACACATAACGAGGACAAAACAAAAAACACAATACAATATGTATAGGACACCACCATACACATAACGAGGACAAAACAAAAAAACACAATACAATATGTATAGGACACCACCATACACATAACGAGGACAAAACAAAAAACACAATACAATATGTGTAGGACACCACCAGACACATAACGAGGACAAAACAAAAAACACAATACAATATGTATAGGACACCACCATACACATAACAAGGACAAAACAAAAATCACAATACAATATGTATAGGACACCACCATACACATAACGAGGACAAAACAAAAAAACACAATACAATATGTATAGGACACCACCATACACATAACGAGGACAAAACAAAAAACAAAATACAATATGTATAGGACACCACCATACACATAGCGAGGACAAAACAAAAAACACAATACAATATGTATAGGACACCACCATACACATAACGAGGACAAAACAAAAAACATAATACAATATGTATAGGACACCACAATACTCATAACGAGGACAAAGCAAAAAACACAATACAATATGTATAGGACACCAACATACACATAACGAGAACAAAACAAAAAACATAATACAATATGTGTAGGACACCACCATACACATAACGAGGACAAAACAAAAAAACACAATACAATATGTATAGGACACCACCATACACATAACGAGGACAAAACAAAAAACACAATACAATATGTGTAGGACACCACCAGACACATAACGAGGACAAAACAAAAAACACAATACAATATGTATAGGACACCACCATACACATAACAAGGACAAAACAAAAATCACAATACAATATGTATAGGACACCACCATACACATAACGAGGACAAAACAAAAAAACACAATACAATATGTATAGGACACCACCATACACATAACGAGGACAAAACAAAAAACAAAATACAATATGTATAGGACACCACCATACACATAGCGAGGACAAAACAAAAAACACAATACAATATGTATAGGACACCACCATACATATAACGAGGACAAAACAAAAAACACAATACAATATGTATAGGACACCACCATACACATAACGAGGACAAAACAAAAAACACAATACAATATGTGTAGGACACCACCATACACATAACGAGGACAAAACAAAAAACACAATACAATATGTATAGGACACCACCATACACATAGCGAGGACAAAACAAAAAACACAATACAATATGTGTAGGACACCACCATACACATAACGAGGACAAAGCAAAAAACACAATACAATATGTATAGGACACCACCATACATATAACGAGGACAAAACAAAAAACACAATACAATATGTATAGGACACCACCAGAAATATAACGAGGACAAAACAAAAAACACAATACAATATGTATAGGACACCACCATACACATAACGAGGACAAAACAAAAAACACAATACAATATGTGTAGGACACCACCATACACATAACGAGGACAAAGCAAAAAACACAATACAATATGTATAGGACACCACCATACATATAACGAGGACAAAACACAAAACACAATACAATATGTATAGGACACCACCATACACATAACGAGGACAAAACAAAAAAAACACAATACAATATGTATAGGACACCACCATACACATAACGAGGACAAAACAAAAAACATAATACAATATGTATAGGACAACACCATACACATAACGAGGACAAAACACAAAACACAATACAATATGTGTAGGACACCACCATACACATAACGAGGACAAAACAAAAAACACAATACAATATGTGTAGGACACCACCAGACACATAACGAGGACAAAACAAAAAACACAATACAATATGTATAGGACACCACCATACACATAACAAGGACAAAACAAAAATCACAATACAATATGTATAGGACACCACCATACACATAACGAGGACAAAACAAAAAAACACAATACAATATGTATAGGACACCACCATACACATAACGAGGACAAAACAAAAAACACAATACAATATGTGTAGGACACCACCAGACACATAACGAGGACAAAACAAAAAACACAATACAATATGTATAGGACACCACCCTACACATAACAAGGACAAAACAAAAATCACAATACAATATGTATAGGACACCACCATACACATAACGAGGACAAAACAAAAAAACACAATACAATATGTATAGGACACCACCATACACATAACGAGGACAAAGCAAAAACACAATACAATATGTGTAGGACACCACCATACACATAGCGAGGACAAAACATAAAACACAATACAATATGTATAGGACACCACCATAAATATAACGAGGACAAAACAAAAAACACAATACAATATGTATAGGACACCACCATACACATAACGAGGACAAAACAAAAAACATAATACAATATGTATAGGACACCACCATACACATAACGAGGACAAAACAAAAAAACACAATACAATATGTATAGGACACCACCATACACATAACGAGGACAAAACAAAAAACACAATACAATATGTGTAGGACACCACCAGACACATAACGAGGACAAAACAAAAAACACAATACAATATGTATAGGACACCACCATACACATAACAAGGACAAAACAAAAATCACAATACAATATGTATAGGACACCACCATACACATAACGAGGACAAAACAAAAAAACACAATACAATATGTATAGGACACCACCATACACATAACGAGGACAAAACAAAAAACAAAATACAATATGTATAGGACACCACCATACACATAGCGAGGACAAAACAAAAAACACAATACAATATGTATAGGACACCACCATACATATAACGAGGACAAAACAAAAAACACAATACAATATGTATAGGACACCACCATACACATAACGAGGACAAAACAAAAAACACAATACAATATGTGTAGGACACCACCATACACATAACGAGGACAAAACAAAAAACACAATACAATATGTGTAGGACACCACCATACACATAACGAGGACAAAGCAAAAAACACAATACAATATGTATAGGACACCACCATACATATAACGAGGACAAAACAAAAAACACAATACAATATGTATAGGACACCACCAGACATATAACGAGGACAAAACAAAAAACACAATACAATATGTATAGGACACCACCATACACATAACGAGGACAAAACAAAAAACACAATACAATATGTGTAGGACACCACCATACACATAACGAGGACAAAGCAAAAAACACAATACAATATGTATAGGACACCACCATACATATAACGAGGACAAAACACAAAACACAATACAATATGTATAGGACACCACCATACACATAACGAGGACAAAACAAAAAAAACACAATACAATATGTATAGGACACCACCATACACATAACGAGGACAAAACAAAAAACATAATACAATATGCATAGGACACCACCATACACATAACGAGGACAAAACAAAAAACACAATACAATATGTGTAGGACACCACCATACACATAACGAGGACAAAACAAAAAACACAATACAATATGTGTAGGACACCACCAGACACATAACGAGGACAAAACAAAAAACACAATACAATATGTATAGGACACCACCATACACATAGCAAGGACAAAACAAAAATCACAATACAATATGTATAGGACACCACCATACACATAACGAGGACAAAACAAAAAAACACAATACAATATGTATAGGACACCATCATACACATAACGAGGACAAAACAAAAAACACAATACAATATGTGTAGGACACCACCAGACACATAACGAGGACAAAACAAAAAACACAATACAATATGTATAGGACACCACCATACACATAACAAGGACAAAACAAAAATCACAATACAATATGTATAGGACACCACCATACACATAACGAGGACAAAACAAAAAAACACAATACAATATGTATAGGACACCACCATACACATAACGAGGACAAAGCAAAAACACAATACAATATGTGTAGGACACCACCATACACATAACGAGGACAAAACATAAAACACAATACAATATGTATAGGACACCACCATACATATAACGAGGACAAAACAAAAAAACACAAAACAATATGTATAGGACACCACCATACGCATAACGAGGACAAAACAAAAAACACAATACAATATGTGTAGGACACCACCATACACATAACGAGGACAAAACAAAAAACACAATACAATATGTATAGGACACCACCATACACATAGCGAGGACAAAACAAAAAACACAATACAATATGTGTAGGACACCACCATACACATAACGAGGACAAAGCAAAAAACACAATACAATATGTATAGGACACCACCATACATATAACGAGGACAAAACAAAAAACACAATACAATATGTATAGGACACCACCAGACATATAACGAGGACAAAACAAAAAACACAATACAATATGTATAGGACACCACCATACACATAACGAGGACAAAACAAAAAACACAATACAATATGTGTAGGACACCACCATACACATAACGAGGACAAAACAAAAAACACAATACAATATGTGTAGGACACCACAATACACATAACGAGGACAAAACAAAAAACACAATACAATATGTATAGGACACCACCATACACATAACGAGGACAAAACAAAAAAACACAATACAATATGTATAGGACACCACCATACACATAACGAGGACAAAACAAAAAACACAATACAATATGTGTAGGACACCACCAGACACATAACGAGGACAAAACAAAAAACACAATACAATATGTATAGGACACCACCATACACATAACAAGGACAAAACAAAAATCACAATACAATATGTATAGGACACCACCATACACATAACGAGGACAAAACAAAAAAACACAATACAATATGTATAGGACACCACCATACACATAACGAGGACAAAACAAAAAACAAAATACAATATGTATAGGACACCACCATACACATAGCGAGGACAAAACAAAAAACACAATACAATATGTATAGGACACCACCATACACATAACGAGGACAAAACAAAAAACATAATACAATATGTATAGGACACCACAATACACATAACGAGGACAAATCAAAAAACACAATACAATATGTATAGGACACCAACATACACATAACGAGAACAAAACAAAAAACATAATACAATATGTGTAGGACACCACCATACACATAACGAGGACAAAACAAAAAACATAATACAATATGTATAGGAAACCACCATACACATAACGAGAACAAAACAAAAAACATAATACAATATGCATAGGACACCACCATACACATAACGAGGACAAAGCAAAAAACACAATACAATATGTATAGGACACCACCATACACATAACGAGGACAAAACAAAAAACACAATACAATATGTATAGGACCCACCATACACATAACGAGGACAAAACAAAAAACACAATACAATATGTGTAGGACACCACCATACACATAACGAGGACAAAACAAAAAACACAATACAATATGTATAGGACACCACCATACACATAACGAGGACAAAACAAAAAACACAATACAATATGTGTAGGAAACCACCATACATATAACGAGGACAAAACAAAAAACACAATACAATATGTATAGGACACCACCATACACATAACGAGGACAAAACAAAAAACACAATACAATATGTATAGGACACCACCATACACATAACGAGAACAAAACAAAAAACATAATACAATATGTGTAGGACACCACCATACACATAACGAGGACAAAACAAAAAACATAATACAATATGTATAGGACACCACCATACACATAACGAGGACAAAGCAAAAAACACAATACAATATGTATAGGACACCACCATACATATAACGAGGACAAAACAAAAATCACAATACAATATGTATAGGACACCACCATACACATAACGAGGACAAAACAAAAAAACACAATACAATATGTATAGGACACCACCATACACATAACGAGGACAAAACAAAAAACAAAATACAATATGTATAGGACACCACCATACACATAGCGAGGACAAAACAAAAAACACAATACAATATGTATAGGACACCACCATACACATAACGAGGACAAAACAAAAAACATAATACAATATGTATAGGACACCACAATACACATAACGAGGACAAATCAAAAAACACAATACAATATGTATAGGACACCAACATACACATAACGAGAACAAAACAAAAAACATAATACAATATGTGTAGGACACCACCATACACATAACGAGGACAAAACAAAAAACATAATACAATATGTATAGGAAACCACCATACACATAACGAGAACAAAACAAAAAACATAATACAATATGCATAGGACACCACCATACACATAACGAGGACAAAGCAAAAAACACAATACAATATGTATAGGACACCACCATACACATAACGAGGACAAAACAAAAAACACAATACAATATGTATAGGACCCACCATACACATAACGAGGACAAAACAAAAAACACAATACAATATGTGTAGGACACCACCATACACATAACGAGGACAAAACAAAAAACACAATACAATATGTATAGGACACCACCATACACATAACGAGGACAAAACAAAAAACACAATACAATATGTGTAGGAAACCACCATACATATAACGAGGACAAAACAAAAAACACAATACAATATGTATAGGACACCACCATACACATAACGAGGACAAAACAAAAAACACAATACAATATGTATAGGACACCACCATACACATAACGAGAACAAAACAAAAAACATAATACAATATGTGTAGGACACCACCATACACATAACGAGGACAAAACAAAAAACATAATACAATATGTATAGGACACCACCATACACATAACGAGGACAAAGCAAAAAACACAATACAATATGTATAGGACACCACCATACATATAACGAGGACAAAACAAAAAACACAATACAATATGTATATGACACCACCAGACACATAACGAGGACAAAACAAAAAACACAATACAATATGTATAGGACACCACCATACACATAACGAGGACAAAACAAAAAACACAACACAATATGTATAGGACAACACCATACATATAACGAGGACAAAACACAAAACACAATACAACATGTATAGGACACCACCATACACATAGCGAGGACAAAACAAAAAAACATAATACAATATGTATAGGACACCACCATACACATAACGAGGACAAAACAAAAAACACAATACAATATGTATAGGACACCACCATACACATAACGAGGACAAAACACAAAACATAATACAATATGTGTAGGACACCACCATACACATAACGAGGACAAAACAAAAAAACACAATACAATATGTATAGGACACCACCATACACATAACGAGGACAAAACAAAAAACACAATACAATATGTGTAGGACACCACCAGACACATAACGAGGACAAAACAAAAAACACAATACAATATGTATAGGACACCACCATACACATAACAAGGACAAAACAAAAATCACAATACAATATGTATAGGACACCACCATACACATAACGAGGACAAAACAAAAAAACACAATACAATATGTATAGGACACCACCATACACATAACGAGGACAAAACAAAAAACAAAATACAATATGTATAGGACACCACCATACACATAGCGAGGACAAAACAAAAAACACAATACAATATGCATAGGACACCACAATACACATAACGAGGACAAAACAAAAAACATAATACAATATGTATAGGACACCACAATACACATAACGAGGACAAATCAAAAAACACAATACAATATGTATAGGACACCAACATACACATAACGAGAACAAAACAAAAAACATAATACAATATGTGTAGGACACCACCATACACATAACGAGGACAAAACAAAAAACATAATACAATATGTATAGGACACCACCATACACATAACGAGAACAAAACAAAAAACATAATACAATATGTATAGGACACCACCATACACATAACGAGGACAAAGCAAAAAACACAATACAATATGTATAGGACACCACCATACACATAACGAGGACAAAACAAAAAACACAATACAATATGCATAGGACACCACCAGACATATAACGAGGACAAAACAAAAAACACAATACAATATGTGTAGGACAACACCATACACATAACGAGGACAAAACAAAAAACACAATACAATATGTGTAGGACACCACAATACACATAACGAGGACAAAACAAAAAACACAATACAATATGTATAGGACACCACCATACACATAACGAGGACAAAACAAAAAAACACAATACAATATGTATAGGACACCACCATACACATAACGAGGACAAAACAAAAAACACAATACAATATGTGTAGGACACCACCAGACACATAACGAGGACAAAACAAAAAACACAATACAATATGTATAGGACACCACCATACACATAACAAGGACAAAACAAAAATCACAATACAATATGTATAGGACACCACCATACACATAACGAGGACAAAACAAAAAAACACAATACAATATGTATAGGACACCACCATACACATAACGAGGACAAAACAAAAAACAAAATACAATATGTATAGGACACCACCATACACATAGCGAGGACAAAACAAAAAACACAATACAATATGTATAGGACACCACCATACACATAACGAGGACAAAACAAAAAACATAATACAATATGTATAGGACACCACAATACACATAACGAGGACAAATCAAAAAACACAATACAATATGTATAGGACACCAACATACACATAACGAGAACAAAACAAAAAACATAATACAATATGTGTAGGACACCACCATACACATAACGAGGACAAAACAAAAAACATAATACAATATGTATAGGACACCACCATACACATAACGAGAACAAAACAAAAAACATAATACAATATGTATAGGACACCACCATACACATAACGAGGACAAAGCAAAAAACACAATACAATATGTATAGGACACCACCATACACATAACGAGGACAAAACAAAAAACACAATACAATATGTATAGGACCCACCATACACATAACGAGGACAAAACAAAAAACACAATACAATATG